>JAVJIX010000213.1:0-320000 GCA_036785185.1 Paratrypauchen microcephalus
TCAAATTACCCAGCTGAAGAAAAATGGGCGCGCTGGGCAGCCGAGAAGTGAGCGAACATCACGAGCTGCACAGGACGTGGTTCGTATCAAGGATGTATTTCGTACTACGCAAAACAAGAATAGTTGCGATTGTCGCCATGTCTCATTAAGTGTGTTGTAACTACAGTAGAAATGTAAACGGAGCAGTGCTTTGCACTGTTTAAGACTCATTCATTCCGGTTAGCCTCTGAGCTAATACAAGATAACATTAACGGCTTGCTGATTTTTCGCTAATTACCTGCTCTTCCAGTCGCTGGATTTCGGCCTCGTTTTCTTTCTCATCCTCAGATGAATCAGCCTCGTCGTCTGAATTTTCCTCTCCGCTAGCCTCTTCTCCCTCCTCTTCTGAATCCATTTCTCTCTCATCAGTCCCCGCATTGTCTCCCTCCATGTCTTGTGTTAAGTGCGTTTGCCCTGCGCTTCTTGACGCCATGTTGGAAAGTCTGCTCCGTAGTGTTATGGTCTGCCTGGTAACAAAGCAGCGCCCCCCAGAGGACGAGCCTGGTAATGAGCCTCGAGTGTTCACTGTCCGTCACGCCACTAGAGGGAGCCACCAAACAGTAAACCTCTTATTCGATTTTGTCAACAAACATTCACAAAGCCTCCTGTCCTCGTCTCTCGTTGAATTTAGCTTGCTTTTTTGTGATATAAACACGTGGATTAATATAAGATCCAACAATACATTCACGTTGCAACATGTCGGGGGCTTCGTTACGAAAGTGTATGTCGTTGTTGGTGTTTAGAGGAAAACCGTTCGGTCCCGAGCACAGTGCTTTATGTTCATACCACAAGAAAGTAAGTACATGCACCTCATTTAGTTAATTATAAAAAAAAACAACAACAACGTAATGTCTGTTTCTTAAGTTGCATGAACTGTATACACAATCAAAAGCACTGGCATTTTAAGGAGAGAATGTCTAATGTGATTGATTTAATTTGTCCGTAGGTGGTTGACCACTATGAAAATCCAAGAAATGTGGGCTCTTTAGATAAGAATGCCCAGAATGTGGGCACTGGGTTGGTGGGCGCACCAGCCTGTGGTGATGTGATGAAACTACAAGTATGGAAACTACTATCACCGAAGTACATGATTTATCCATTATACCTAAATTATATGTTGTATAGATACAAGTGGATGATAATGGCAAGATTGTGGATGCAAAATTCAAGACATTTGGTTGTGGGTCAGCCATTGCGTCTAGTTCTTTAGCTACTGAGTTGGTGAAAGGGAAATCTGTAAGTCGTCATATATTTTTTTCATTGTGAACAAAAATGTACATGTTGTCTAAATGTGATTTTTATTGTTACATTTAATTATATATGTATATATATATATATATATATATATATATATTTCCAAAGGTTGATGAAGCCCTCAAGATTAAGAATACAGACATTGCTAAAGAACTCTGCCTGCCCCCAGTCAAACTTCATTGCTCCAGTAAGTAAAGTGTAAAACTTTTTCTAGATACTTTTTAATAGTGATATTATATTTTTTACATTGGCCATTATTGTGTGTAGTCCTAATTTTTCTGTTTTTCTTTCTTTCAGTGCTTGCAGAAGATGCTATTAAAGCAGCACTGTCAGACTATAGACTAAAACAACAAGACAAGAAGTAGTAATAAAAATAGATGAAATATAACACAATTACAATCTGTCATGTATGTCCAGGAATTATGTTTTTGTACAGCCTTTGGAAGATAACCTTTTAAGAGATGCATTCCTGTATTTCAGTCACAACAAATGTGATTATTATGAAATTAAGGCTTTATTTTTGAGGCTTAACAATAATTTATGCTAAAATAGCATTGCTTATTTGAAGACATTTACTTGTTTTAAATACAATCTAAAGCTATAAAATGTGTATCAAACACACAGAAGTATATTTAGATAATTAGATTTGGAGTTCCAGTGTATGAGTTTCTCTATTCAAATTAACTGTAAAATAAAATCCACACATTTCAAAGCATTGCCATTTTAAAACTTTGTTTTAATCTTAAACTTTAATCTTTAACAATGACAATGTGACAATAACCATCTCATCTGCTTATGCCGGATTGAAGTGGTGCCACTCTCTGATGATGAAGTAGTACTTTTTTCAGAACTACAAGCACTGCTAGCATTAGCATAGCCACAAGAATACACAACAAAGTGAGGAGGGTGATGATCACTGTTGAGTCCTTTAGGGTGATGGGTGGCTTTGGCTCAATTGTGGGCCAGAGAGATTCTCTGTTTGTAGACTGAAGAGCTCGTGTCTCTTCAGTAGATGTTTGATTAGTCTCTGAGGGCTGCCCTGTCATGTTGTCTTGACACAACTGCCCCCTTTCAGTTTGAACAGTAGTAGTAGTTTCTAAATAGAATGGTCTCAGTGTTGGAGTTGTATTTAGCAAGATGCAGTCCTCATAGCTCAGCGTCTCTAAAGAGAAATGCCCAGGGTGTGTTCTTGCCTTGGTCAGAGATGGAACAGAATAATTTACCAAAAGTCTAGTAGTGACCTTGTCATTAACATTTTGGGAGGTTTCTAAACCGGACTTGGACACTGTGGGGGATTTAAAGGTTTGGGCCCTTGCATCATTGTGCACACTTGTTTTTGGAAGTAGGACATGAGGACAGATGGCCATAACTGAGAGATCTAAAAGCAGACGGTGAGCAAGATGAACAGGCTCAGTGCAAAACAGGTCTGTGGCCATTTTCATGTGTCCACTCAGCAGCCATCGGTAAAGATATAAAATGTCACACTCACACACCCACAGGTTGTTTGTCAGATTCACAGATCTCAGACGCGGCAAGGTGTCAAATACGCTGTTTGGAACTGAACGAGAGGCAGTTACTGTTGATCTTCAAAACCTGCAGGTTGACTAGACTGGAGAGGGTCACCAGGTCAAGAGCAGAAATGGCAGTTGGCCGACACATCCAGATGCATCAGAGAAGCTGGGAGATTTTGAGGTAAGATTGTTAGTTTATTTCCTTTTAAAGTCAGGACTTCCAGCTTATTAAGGTCCTGAAAAGCACCTGGTTGGATTGCACGGATTTGGTTGTACTCAAGATCTAAGCGGGTGAGGTTTGCTAAGTAGCAGAGGGCCCCTGATGTGATGTATGTGATGCGGTTTTCTTGTAGTAATAGAGACTCCAGGCTGGGAGGTAGTCCACGAGGGAAACGAGACAACTGATTGTGACTCAGGCTGAGTTCATGTAGGCCCAGGAATGGCCGGAGCAAATCATCTATGTTACAAAGCTGGTTCTTAGCCACTGAAAGAGCTGAAGTGCTCAGGGGGACTGACTGAGGGAGGGAGCGAAGACCAAGAGACTCACACAAAACTAATAATCCTGAATGAGGACAGCAGCATCCAGCAGGACAGGGTGATACCACAAGGTAAGCTAAAGGACTGACGCAGAGAACTAATAAAATGCCACATCTACACCAATGCATGGCTCACTGTAAATAAGAAGCATAAACTTTAAGAAACACCAATACTAGGGAAAATATATATATTAAAGATGCACTGTGTAAATTTTCTGGTTTGGGGAACTGCCATCTACATGTCTCCACAGAGATGTTATCACAATGGAATATTCCACAGTATGGTGTAATTATCTACATAGAGGCAAGCAGGTGATTGAATAAATGCAAGACAGTTAAGCTGAATGCCATATTATGGAACATTCCAAGTAAACCAGCATTTCCATGGAGACAGACAGATGGTGACCCCCCCTACCAGAAAAGTTAAATAGTTTATGAAACAGCAAAAGGCCACAAAAACATTCTTACCATTTTCTATTTTTGTCTCCTCTTCACTTCCATAGTGATGGCTTATTTCCACATGACTCCAGTTGTATGAGGGAGCTCTTATAAGAAAACCACCAGTGTTGAGAATTCCAGGCAGGTCATCAAAGTTTAATGATATTCTTAAGGTACTGTCTTACCTTGGTCTGTCCTGGCTTTTCTTCAGCTAGCAAAAGAACAACATTCACAGAAATGCTAGTTAAAACAATTGTATAAAATAAGAGAAGCCAGTACTAACTTTTTTTTTACGCTACCTGAAAACAACTGTCCACTCAGTCTGTTGTGTCATTCTATCATCAACCAGGAAGAGTGCAAGTGAAGGGGTAGTATTTTCTCGAATTATTCAGCACCTCTTTGACAGAGAGCAGGGAATCTGACCCCAGCACCACGCTCCTCAGTGGCTCAGTGTTTCCCCGTCACAGGCTTTCACTGGCTTCACTCTTATTGCATCCCTTCAGTGACTTTTGATTTCCGGAATGATCTGATTTGGATTAACTGTTTGTAGACTGGTGGTAGTTACTTTAATAAGTTAAATGTTTGTTCAATTTATTGATAGTTATAGCAACAATGCTTACAATAATGCATTTGTACAATTCATTTTCATATAACTTCTAATGATCTACATAGCAGTGATATGTGAAATAAGACGTTATGCATTATCAGTAAGCAAGGTAAGGAGAACATTAGTTATTTTGTGAAATTATGGCTCCAAGACAGCATGGAGGATTGCCATACCTACTCATAGGTAGGATAAAAGTGAGCATGTTTAGGAACAAAAGTCAATTTTGTGAATTTAGATTTTCCATTGTATATTTAAAATCAGTACGCAACTATTGAGAACAAGTAAATATCAGTTAATTAAAAAAAAAAAAAGTTGTTACTTGTTATAACATCTGAACAACATTCAAAATTTCCTTGTTCAGCTGACAAGTTCAGTTGAATTCAAAATCTAATTATTTTGAAATGATTTTTGTATTTTTGCAACAATAATAAAACCAGATCTTTAAGAAGATTAATACTTTATTAAACAAAACCAAAATTAAGTGTGTTTTGAGAATACAAAGTTATAATTTACAGTGGCGGCATTTGTAAGGACACTTGCCTGAGGTTTTAATGTAACTCAGTTAAAAATGATTAAATATTTATGACATGATTTACATGTAAAATCCTAGTAATACATCAATATTTTACGTAAAGCAACCAATAACAGACAAAATATGTAAAAGTTTACTAAAATTGTCCAAGTATAAATTATTATTATTATTATTATTTTTAAAAAGGCTTTTTCCAAGCAAAACTAATACTGGCTTCATGAAAAAAGTAAAACAGCAGGTCAGTACAATTATTTCACTCTGCTTTATTTGCAGTTGTTTAGGGTTTTTTTTTGTTTTTTTTTGAGCACTTTGCTCATGAGCCTATAACTGGCTTCATCAGTGTGTCTTTAATACACTGATTTCTTTAGTGCAGGAAGATTTTATCTTAGCTATAGCTGAAACATGATAGCTGCACTATTCTGGGTCATCCAAAACTTAGCCTCTTCATGAAACTACTGACTTGGTCTCAGAATGGGTCACTGTACCTTTTATTTCTTTTCAACTGATAGTTATACTTTACTATGGTGACCCAAGTGATGGTGGTTGTGCTCTAGTGGTAGGCCTTCCTGAGGTGGCAGGTGCAGACAGGCTGACTGGAGATAGAGCTGGGGCTGGCTCTGTCATAGGCCGCGTCCTGCCTGTACTTCCTGTCCTCTCTGGGCTGCTCTCTGGGCTGCTCTCTGGGCCGGAGTTCCTCTCGCTGTCTCTCCACTGCTTCTGTGTCTCTGGCCTTCCTCACCTCCTGCCTGGGGGAAGATGGGACATCCCTACCCTTCTCGCCCACCAGAGCCTTGGAGGGAACACGCAGTGTCTTGGGTGAGGCCAAGGCCTGAGAGTGAACTCTTTTGACATGATCAACAGCAAAAGGCCTCTCATAAAGATCACTTGAATTCTTTCTCCCCCCCTTTTTATCTGCAGTGTACTTTTTTGGGGGCTGGGAAGAGGCTTGTAGGACTCGAGCTTCCGTTTGTGGCTCATGGCTGAGGCACAGCAGATGATGAAAACCATCACGATGAGCACAGAGGTGACAACAATGATGATGAGCAGGTTCTCCTGTAGGAAGTCGACCACCCGACTCAGGACAAAGTCTTTGAGGCGGACCATGGTGGTGGTGAGAGTGTTGGTAATGGTTTCAGTGAATGATGGCACCTTTGTGCTGCCGGTAACTTCAACAGGGGCTTGAGTGGAGAAGGACATGGGGAAAATGAGCTCCAGTGCATCGTCTCCACTGCCATCCATGGAAATGTTGTAGAACATTGGGGTGGCGTGGCTCTTGGTGAGTGATAGCAGTGCCACAAAAAGTATGTTGAAAGCCATGTTGGTCATTTTCAGCTACGCTGCATCAAAAAAAAGTTTTAAATTAGAAGTAAATTCCATTATAGCTCCTGAAATCACTTTTCATATCTATTACAGTACACAACTCCTGTTATTTTGGTATTAGTTTTCTGTTTCTTCATTTTGTATGAGAGATATTTTAGCCACAGTATATAGTGTAGCCATTACTTATTCTGGGTGGAGACAGTGAATCTGGTACTGAGGAACATATAATTTGTGAACCCGTACCAGGCCACCCATTTGCCACACCAAAGGCCAAAGAGGGAGTATACAACAGAGCTGTGGGAGAGCGACTTCTATATTTACACTAGGCACAAGCAGCACAGAGCCCACAGCAACATGGCTCTACAGACAGTCATCTGTTGTAACTGATGTTCTGTGAATTTATGGTACAAATGAATGGATAATGTTTCATCTATTATTCTTACAGTATCTAAGCACTATTTGTACTACTTAAGGCATTTCTTTAAAACGCTTCTGTTGTACATACAGTGTGATATTACTAGTGTAACTTTGCAAAACTAATCTGATTACTGACTGTTGATTACTCTTTCTAAAAGTATTCAAAATACTATTTTGATTACTTCATTTCAAAAGTAATTTGATTACTGATTACTATACGCTCAGGAACCAACTTCAATTCTTCATACTAACTACAGTTATAGAATCTAGTTTCAAGCCGAGTGCACATTCCTCCATCAACCATTATTTGTATAATGCCAATATGCTACCTGTTTTACAACATAGCTCTACAGATTACACATATTGATTACATTACTGTGTTACTATTAACAAACTAATTTGATTACAGTAATCCTTTACCTTTTAACTAGTTATTGACCAACACTGGTGATTACACCTGATGTCCACAGCAGAACATATTAAGTCTGTAATCCTATCTATAGATTCTAGAGCAGTCTCCATCTGTGTACATATATATGAATGTACAGATATATATATATATATACACACACCCACGTTACAAAAATATTGAGGCAAATTAATTGTAAAAACAATTACATACGCCAAAAAACAATATATTGCATTTTTTTTTTTTAAATTCCATTTTCCATTCTCTCACATCTTTAACAATAAAGGTGATCAATAAAGATGGTGTACTGTTTAGAGGTTATATATAACTTCATGTGCACAGAGACTGAACTGATAAAAATATTATACTTACATAAGTCTTCTGCGTGAAGTACAAAGCTGAAAATGGTGATGAGACAAGTGTTCCACTAAACGTGAGTACACTTTTGGAGCATGTCCTGCCCAAGGAGTTTTAGGTCTCATTGCAAAGTTATGGCCACCCCTCAGTTTGCCTCCTCCTCCCTCTTTACATTACATATCATCCTCCTTTTTCTACAGCCATTCATTTGGGTGGTTTAACCCTTTTAACTACTTGACCTCCCAGAGAAACACAGTATTCACAATAGGTTTGTTAAAATTAACACGATACGAGCACTCATTCCACATTTTGTGATCAAAATTGTGTATGTATATACACACACATTATACACACACATATATATAGATATATACACATACACATATATATATATATATATATATATATATACACACACACACACACACATATATATATATATATACAAACACACACACGCATAGATTTACACATATATATATATATACATATATACACACACACACATATATATACACACATATATATATATATATACACACACACACACATATACATACATTTACACGTTAGTTTGAACATCATTCTTTTAAATGTTATGTTTAAGAGAAAAAGTATTTCTGTACTTGGAAGGGCGAGTCCCAAGATTTCTTTGCCTCCCACTTCGTCCTCTGTAATTACATGACCTTGATTACAACATGTCTACAAAGCACATGACCAATGGGGGAATAGACCTTTCATCCAAAAACACATGCACAGAGTTTAAGAAGAACCCATCTCTGTTAGATATCCTACATATACTTAAGAGTCTATTTAAAGAGGCGTATACCTTTCTTACTTTATTCTGTTATGACAGCTGGTCATCTTAGTTTTCTTACCCATAGATTGGTGATAGATACCTTCACTGCAAATTGCGTTAAAATGTATTGCATTCATCATACAACTAAAATTCTTTATCCATTTATTTTTGTTTTTGAAGCAACAATATAAAAATTATAACCCAGCTTCCAAACAGACAAACATAGAACAAAAATACAGATATTTGTTTACACAGCATTTGCTCCATTTTCCAAATCCTTTATACATACGTGTCAAATTCACTGACAACCTACAAAGTCCCTTTGGATTTCTCCTAATCAAACTGGGCCATCAATAGAACAGACTCTTGAGAGCATCAGTCTTATGGACATGACAGGTACAAATCTGATGCTCTCCATAGATCTCATTCATTGAAGTAAAAGATTGCAGCCATGATGGCTAAAGAAACGGTCAACAGCTTGCCTCTCAAAAGGTACATGTGGGCAGCAGGCCACCTTCACTCTAAAAACACATTTCTTCACAGCCATCAAAAACACTTCCATGGTCACCAGAATGGCACTCTTTGGTCTTTACAGCAGTCTCATGAAGTAAAGTCAAATAACAGACTGAACCATGCCAGTCCCCCCAGAAACTAGTCTAAAAAATTGGACCAATAGAATTAGTATGTGCCAACTTAATACAAAAGCTAAGACTGAAGATCGTCACTAAGAGGGAATGGTTTAAACAAAGTAAATGGTATTAAAATAAGGTAAAGGAAGAACAACCCAACAATTCACTGAAGCAGTCAACAGTTAATATAAAACCCCAATACAAGTAGATAAGGCATGAGGAACACGATTAGACAATTGAGGTCTTCATGTCAAGTCTCATTAGACTTTTACCTGATACTGTAACTTTAAGACATCCATATAATTATGGAATAAAACAAGAGGATCATTACAGGATTTAAACTAATTATTTGGAATGTGAGGTTTTCAAAAAGAAAAAAAAATGTGGAACCAACATATACAGTATATACTATCTTCTTTTAAAACAATAGTTGAGTTGACTTCAAGCATAACTAGTGTTAGGGTGTTTAAAATGAATGGAAACATTTGACACCGAAATTGTTTTGGTCTTATGACTTAATAAGAAAGGTGCAAGACATGGTTGTACAAAAATATGTTTTACAAAATGTTGTCTTGGCAAAGGAAAGCATGAATGCCAAAACTGCATGGTTTATTTTGTGATTTCAGCTATTTTCTCTTCAAGCTGGCTGATTCGCTTCTCCTGATTGCTGACCAGCTCTGTGAGAGACTTGATCTCCTGCACCATCTCCTGCAACTTCAGAACTTCAGAAGTCTGTATGGAAAAATATAATTAAATCAACAATAGAAATATGTACAAACTTGTTTAGTCTAGTTTACAGTTCTTTACAATTTTAAATCGACCTGACAAAAACACAAAAAAATGCAGCATGTGCTTTAGATCAACAGAAGGAGGCACAGCACTATGCTACTAGACTGCTGCAAGGGAGTTCTTTTGGTAATCAGATATATTCTAGGGTTCAACAAGCTACAAGAGTAGCTTACCACCACCTAATATGGGGTGAATGAATGACTACAGTGTAGTGCTTAGAGGAGGCATAGAGAACTTACACCCAATGATGCTGATGCAACACTCTGATTGGCATTGCTTGAATTCTCCTTTTTCTTGGCCACTTTGTTGGCCAAAATGGTCTTCTTCAAGCCTTTTACTTCCTGGTTTTTTGTTGGGACATTTTCAGGCTTAAGTGAGATAAAGATGGGATCTGCATTTTTGCCCTCAAACCACTCAGCTGCTTCCAGCGCAGGTTCCGGTCCAGCTGTGTCTGGATACAAGTCTTCCTGGAAAAGGTCGGACTAAAAAGAAGACAAAGTTATTTTATGCAGCTCATTTATTGGATTGTAACAAGAAGACCATAGAGACTTGCCTTTCTTGGAACGGTCATTACAACAGGTTCACACTTTCTTTCACTGAGTTTATAAAATCTGAAGAAAAAAAAATCTATTAAGATAATATTATTGACATCTTGCCCTCTAGTGGCAAAGGTTTTTATTACAGAACACTTACCGCGCTATTTCACATTTACTGACATTGAGCCCTCTTTTTGGCATAAAGCCCATTCCTCTCTGGGTGGAAGCTGATGAGAAAGTGCTGATATAATGAACATATGGCTCCTCATTGGTATATTCATAGTAACGAATCACGGTATCACCCTGTCAAGTTAATACAAATAATAGTCAATCTGTTCAATATATATTTTAAATTGTATTTCTCGGATTCACCACTACAACGTACCTTTCCGTAAAGGTAAACTATGTTACTGTCTGGGTCATAATAAGGCAAGAGCACTCCACTGGCCACATCCAACTCCAACGTTGCCAAGGGCTCTTCCATGTTATCCTAAAAACAATATCTTATTTTTTCCCCTTCCTTGTGGTGAATAGATATCACAAAATGATTGCAGAGTTAATTTACTGATAGCTATGCCAAAAATATTACATTTATTTCTAATATTTTAAGACAGTACGATTTCTACTACTGTGGAGAAAACAGATGAGGCAAGAGGCCTCTCCAATCATTATATAAACATTCACTCAAGAGCCATGGACTGTCAGCACAAGAACAGTGCTACATTTCATCACTGCCATATAAGAATATGGCAGTGATGAAATGTAGGACATAACATTTTAATACATAAGGTTTTGAAACCTGATAAAACCTGATGTATTCAAATGTCTGTCTGCTGATCATCCAAGATACTGCTGCTCCACTAAAAAGCACAACATTTGGAATCTCAATTTTTCTGTCATGGCCACCTGTCAGTGAAATACTTTACCAACAGAGCTGATGACATGTTCAAACTATGGCACATTTTCACACCTAGCCAAACAATGGCTTCTTTCAAGGTAATGCGTGTGTGTGCGCTCTGGAGAGGGTCTGAATGATATTACAGAGCTTTTAGATGGTCTGGTCATTGTAGCTGTTTTTCTTGAAGGTTTGATTTAATGAATGATAACATCATCCTGCCCAGGGGCTATAGGTGGAAATTGGCACCTAAAATTGGGGGGCCTAAACAGGGTAGGGGAGCTCACATTAACGTTCAAAAAAAAAATTTGAAAATTGAAAATTTCATGCCATGGGACCTTTAAGGTTAATGTATATTGTGCACTGTCTCCATCTCATTAAATAAATAAACTAAACTGTCCCATGTAAATTCAGGTTTCATTGTAGTTAGCTCCTCCCTTCAGGCAGATACAAGGCAGTGTCCACCAGCGTCTGACCAGAATTGAAGCAGCAGCTTGGATGAGCTGCAAAATTTTGTACATACAATATATGTATGTACAAAATAAACTTTTGTCCAGTTGACAAATTGAATTTCTCCTTTTGCCATGGATTCTACCTGGATGACTGAGGGATTCTACACATATCAATAATAATATACAAATGTAGTGAAATAGTTACCTTGTCCCATAGAGCCACGTGTCTTTCACTCATGCGACTGAAGCCAGTGGTGAGCACCTTATCATCTTTCAGAAAAATGGCTCGCATTGGCCGAACACCTTCATGGGCCTTCTCTTTTTCCTAAGGGGGGTAAATATAGGTCAATAGAAACATATCTTCAGTGAACGGTTAATTTTTATCGGCATGTTACAAACATTTTCAAAACTCAGTGTACTTACAGCAATAATCTTGTTTTCGCGAGGGTCAATAACACGCACAGTCTTATCTTTGCAGGCAGTGCAAATAAGGCTACCATTGAAGTTCCAGCAAACATTGTAAATGAGATCAGGGTGCATGTCCAACACAATCTGCGCCTCCTGTGTGTCCAAGTTCCAGATAACAATGATGTTGTCGCAACCTGTGGAAATAGCACTTCCAGTTAGTAAGGAAGAATTTGTCCTTAAAGGATCCATATGGTATTTTCTGATCTATGTTTCCTATGTTTAAAACATATCCAGAGTTGTTTTATTTCATTCACGTTTAACACACAAATCCTGCATATTTATGCTGAGTTCTTCTCTCAACCAGAAAACACTTCACACTCACACACTTTTGTTCCACCTTGTGATGTCATGTGGTAATACAGGAAGTGCTTCACTGTGTTTTTAAACTCCATACACCTTCACTAGAATCATCTGGATAATTCATAATAATGATAATCAGCCAATCTCTACTAAACAAAAGGTAAAATTTGGCAGTTAACTTGACTAGTTATCTTCTACCAGTTCATTACATCATAAGGTGAAATAAAACCATTAGGAGATGTAGACAGACTAATAATAAAGCATTACTCAACATGTGTGGAAAAGACACACAAAAAAACCTCACAAATCACAAGAATCCACTGTGAGTAATATAGGACCTTTAATCTGCTGCTGTGAACTTGAAATTGCTCATGTCATTTCATAAATTCCATACAAAAAGGACTCCTACCTGCACTCAGAAGAATGTTACTTGCTACTGGGTGCCATGAAATTATGCCCACTTTCTTGGAGTGGTAATCTAGTTCCAGAAGAGGTTCTTCTAGAGGTGAGAGCAACCCATTTTCTGGAATTTCCCATATCTACAATATTGAAAAAGTGTAAATTTAGACTTGTTGGAAGATAAGAGAACCTTTATTTGTTGCAACAAATTTGCTTTTCAAGTACCATTAGAAAAATAGGTCTAAAAGAAGACTAGGGCTTTAATATGGCTTTAACATGACTATAGTAGGTGGGAAAGAGAACTAAAATTTACTCTAACTCAAACAAACAGAACCTCACCTACCACCAGGAGCTGTCTCAGTTGGAGAACCACTGACAAATCTAGACTCTACCAGCCTATATTCATACTTTCAAGTGGGTCAATGTTATTTGTAATATAATCTTGTTCATTGTATAATTAATGTAGTAATAACAATAATAATATGGAAGGTCACAATTTATGAAATTCAGTTTATTTTTTCTGTACAAATCATCTGTAGAAGATACCCAGTAATGTAAAGTAAATGTAGTCATTAAACCAGTAGATGGCAGCATTAGCCAAAGCATTACGATGGCAGGGTCTGGACCCCAATATAAAACTTATCAACAGGTTAAGTGTGATAGTGACAGTGGTCAGTGGCCTTATCTTATCCCAAGCGCTTGCACACCAATGTTTAACATAAGCATATTCATATACTAGTATTGCTGGAAAACATACCTTGATGCTGCAGTCATCAGAGCTACTTGCAATAATGTTATCATTGTGGGGACACCATGCAATGTCTAACACTGGGCCTTTGTGTCCGCACACCGTGGGATGTGAACTGTCAATTCTTCCAGTCTGGAATTTAACAGAATATAAAATAGAATTAAAAACATATAAATACATCCAGAAATACATTGTTAAACATGTATTTAACAGACACACACACACACACTTGCAGCTATAAGGGGAGGGGTGTATGATACTGCTTTACTAACACCCACTGTGATATAAAGGGTACTTCATCCCTCTATGAAGTAATCATTTTATGTGCACTAGGCTTCAACCATTTACCATTACAATGTTTGATCTGTGCACTACTTATTTGTGTGCATACCATGCACATGATTTTGTCTAGGGTGAGTGTAGGATTCATGTGCAGTTATGCATAATAGGTCCTTTGCCAGCTTGTGGGGATTAACAACGCTAACTTAACATTTTGTGCGATATTTAAACCTCACTATGATATTTAAAGGCACATTTTAATACATTTTTGATGGGATATTGTATTGTCAGAACTTTGTCTGGATGATCCCAAAAATATTACAATAATCTCACCCACTCCTAATTTATGTATCATAATAGGAATCACCTGTCCCTCAGCGTTCCTTGGAAAACAAAAAGGATTGGGACAAAGAATTTCACAAGTCACATTTCAGAAATGCATGAACAGAATGATGAAAATAAGTGATTGGAATGGATGGCAATGGGATCAAACAGTTTAAATAGAGCGAACCATTTTGTTGCAATATTTATTTAATGGTAATTTTAAGATAATGCATGGTTTTATTCGTTTTTATTGTGATTTTAATTGCTCTCTTATTCTGTGAAGCACTTTGAATTACTCTGTAAACAAATTGTGCAAACCTAGTAAACTTGACTTGTATTTTCTTGATTTTTTTTTTTTTTTTAGCAAATAGTTGCTTTATGTAACCCATTTGATATTATACCAATTCTGATCATTCTAAAACTGTTCAAGAGAATGTGAAATTTTGACCTCTAGTACTGCTTTGCTCAAATGACTATTTAGTATCATTTAGTATCTAATTTCGATAATTTTGACAACTATGCTATAATTCCAAAAAATGCAGTAAAAATAAACAAAATAGAGCAAAATGGAGCCTAAGCTGTTTAGCTTTTTTAGCTTTAGGGATATTGGAGAAGACATCTCACAGTTGATGGGTTTATGTCTATTTGTGTCCAATTTTATACAAGTATATAGCCAGATGACATTTGCTATGTTTCCATGTTCTGTGTCCTTTGCTAAAACTACATATAAATCAACACATTTCCAACTATTTAAGAGCAAAACCAGAACTTAAGTTTATATAGCTCCTGTTTTAAGAAATATATATATGGTCAAAAAAACAACAGTTGCTAAGCAACAATACAAAAGAAAATGCATACAGTGAGTGAATCACAGTGTTGGAGACTCATCACAAACACTAAAACACTTGTGCTCCCTGGATGAGGAATACTTTTCAGCTACACACTTTCTTTGCAGCCCAACATGTGATCCACACAAGCACACACCACCAAAATGTCTGGGAATGCTGTGCTAGAGTACCACCCAAATCAACAAACAAGAAATACCCTACAGCAGACAAAACTTATTACTGTGAGCAATGGAAAGTTCTAAAATGTGTAAAAGATTCAGTTAAAGCCCAATAACAGAAACACATTGGACAATATTTATTTTTGACACATATTGCAAATCTTGTGAGTAATATCGAGAGTAAATTTGGGAGATCAGTCCTTGTAGTTCTTTGCATAACACACCATTTTACCTGAATAATAGTACATTAAATAACAGCAAAGTTTGACTGTAATTCAGTTGTGTTTTGTGGTTAATCTTTCGGCTCTAGAGGTGAATATTGTTGCATAATTATCTTGTTCATGCCGCTCTCAGGATCCAGGCCTATCCTAGAATTCAGACAAGTACTGACTCGGCATAGACCAGCCAATGGCAAAGCAGGAAAGAAATGGTCTTGGAAGCCTGTCAGACAGGGAGCTCTACATGACCAAATAAGGTAAAATCTGCAGTCAGCAGGACTGAGAGGCAGAAGCGACAATGCAGAGTTAACCAGGCAGAGAAAAGGTACTTAGCCTAAAGTAACCAAAGTTTGGGAAAGAGGTCCAACTCACACACCTTTAGAACTGGCTGTACTAGAGTTCCTGAGTAACACCACACCAGCAGAGCCTTGACCCAAATGAGTCTGAATAGCAGTTTTAGAAAATCGACAAATGTTTTACGATGGTCATAGATTATGCTCCATGGAGTCAGTTGAAGGGCCTTTATTACGCCATTTAAAAAAAAATCTATGTTATAATGTTGTTTTCTTATCAAAAACATACCAGGAGATTTCATTCATCCATGTTTAACACATATACCCTGTATATTAAAGGTTCTTCTCTCAAACAGAAAACACTCATTCAAAACTCTGAATCATTTGGATAATTTCAGCCCTGAAATTAATAATAATAATACATTTTATTTATAAAGAGCTTTTCAAGACACTCAAAGACGCTGTACAGAAGGTAAAATCAGTAATAAAACAAGTAATAAAACAATAAGAAATTGCCAATCTCTCTCTGAACAAAAGATAAAAAGGTAGCTGATAACTTGAAAATTACAGCTGCATGACATCATAAGGTGGAACAGAGCATTTTGAGATTTGGAGATGTAGACAAACTAATAATAAAGGGTTACTCAAACATGTGAATGAAACAAAACACAGCTCCACATACGTTTTTGATGAGGAAATAACATTATAAGGTGGCTCACAAGAGTCAGTTTTGTGTAATATAGGACCTTTAAAGTTACACATTTTAGTCTTAAAAATGTGAAAAACAGAACTAGTTCATTTAAAATCGTTTGTAGTTGTCCAAACTTATCCCTCACTTTTCCAACGCATTCCTAGCATCTTTATAATCATTGCAATGAATAACTAACATTATGAGATGACTTAAAGCTCAATTTTGCATAATATATGAGCATGTGTAAACCACTTATTTGTCAGAATAAAAAAAAGTTTTATTCAGTCAACCCTCTGAGTAAACTTTCACAAAGAGGCCAGCAACCTCTCCAAAACTGAACCAGTTGCCGTGTGACAGGTCTGACAGATTGAGGCGTCCAAGCACTTGTTTACACTAATTACAGGCTCAGGTTAGAGTTGTCAACAGTAAAAATGTATTTCAAGTCACCAAGTGTGCCTATGGGCCTCATTTATCGCTTATTAAACAGCTGAATGTGCTAAAAGTGGAGAAATTTCTAACAGAAGCTAAAGAAGAAGTGCAATTTTGCACCTATGAGTAAATGAAATAAATGAAATGCAAAAGCTCGAGGTTACTTAAAGGTCCCATGGCATGAAATTTTCACTTTCTGAGGTTTTTGAACGTTAATGTGAGCTCCCCTATCCTGTTTAGGCCCCCCCAATGGCTAAAAGTTGCGAAATGTCTAATCTGAGCATTTGCGATCATTTTCTGCGTTTGAAAAAAACACCGCTCAAATGGGCGATTCTGGACAAGGCACCTTATTGACGTCAGATCGAAAAAAGAAATGCAAATTCAGTTCCACCATCGTCTGGATCTCCACCTCCTGTCTCTGTAAATTACGCCCAGAGAATTTGGACTGCGGAGGAGCTACGCAATGCGAAATGCGTTTTTATTTGCCTGGAGGCATGTGCGACTGTTTCTAGGCTCGGAAGTCCTTTACCCAACCCTCTGGACCTCTGAAACAGCAGTGGTTTAATTTTATTTTCTGTGAAAATTTGTTTTTGTTTTTTTTCATTGAAAAGGCTCTCCTTTCCTCCTTCGTGCTTACACACGCGGAAGTGGGGCCAGGCACAGCGCAGCGCTAACACAAGGAACCAGCGGCGCATTTGGCCCCCCACCCGCTCCTCTAACCAATCTGTGTCCTTCTCATTTGCATTCAAGCAACAAGGCCCAGAATGAGTCGTTGAGAGAGTTATTTTTTGACTCTGACTCTGTACATGTGTCTTTCTCATGCACTAAGTGTTGATTTTGAAGAAGGATTCATTTAGAGTATTAGGGAACCATTAAGGCACCATATAAAAGCATCAAGAAGTACCATGTCATGGGATCTTTAACATAACCCCTATCTTGGTCTCTGCCCCTCTCCTGATACAGTCAGCCTCCTCCTAATGTAATCATTCTAAAGCGATTTCTTACTGCTTTGCAAGGAGAGCAATGAAGGTGAAACACCTCCCTCTTATCAAAGAACCCAGGTTACGTTAAGTAACCTTGAGTTCTCTTTCCAACATCATTAGATGTTTCACTATAAGAGATATGGCCCAAATTGCAAATAAAGCTCCTGAAGCAGGTTACTGTGGTACTAGACAAGTGACCCCAAATGGAGCCAGACACCCTCGGTTGTTTGACCACCTGTGCCAAAGAAGGGCCAGAGACATTCAGTCTATAGATTTGCACAAAAGGTATGCAGCAATGCCTGGACGCAGCGCATGTATCGTCCAGGATATACGTCTGAACAGGGCTTATGAAGTGGCTATACCCCCGGTGGAGTGTGCCCTCAACCACTGCGGAGAGTCCATACCCCAGGTGTAAGCCAAGGAGACGGCTTCAACAATCAAGTATGAAAGCCTCTGACTGGACACTGGCTTGCGGAGATGGCATGAGGAGAAGATCACAATTTATCTGCTTTTCTAAGGCCAGCTGCTATACAGCTATCACACCCTCAATGCCTGGACGGGGCACAGGGAATGAAGTCGATGCTCTAAATCCACCTTCATCACAAAGGCCGGGTTGGGGAGCAGGGGCACCTTGGATAACCCAGGGGCAAACAGCAAACATGTTGGTCTAATCAAGAAGGCTTGCATTTCACTAACACACTTGGCAGATATCAAAGCAAGAAGCTAAACCGCTTTTAAAATAGCATGCATAAAAGAAACAGCGTCGAAGGGTTCAAAATGGTGGAGACAAAGGGCAATCCAGAAAGCTTTACACTTGTCCACCAACTGCTGTAGAAAGCACAGAATGTCAGACACAGAACATTGGAAAGAAATAATATGTCTGCTCCATATAATCATCATCATCTGAATCCACCTTTACATTGCGATTAAAGGACAAGAAAAAGTTTTTACAATCTGGACCTTATTTCGGTGATAAAACAATGTCATTTACTCACCCATTGTACTTTGGTGTCATTTGGAGTATTTTTCGGAGATTTCGGAGTTGGGCTATATCCATTTAATGTGAGTGGTCGGAGCACGATGTTGCAGTCACCAAATAACACAAACTTTATCACTTTTCAAATGACGAAAGTTCAATGTGTTAGTTTACACTTTCGTTTGAGTCAAAAGTGGCCTGTAACCAGAGATTCAGTCATGGTTCTGATTGGATGACGTCATCAACGAGGACCGCGCACAGGCATTCATTCCGCTACTTTGCTTAGAAGACGCTCAGAACTTTTCTGTTGCAAGTGAGACATGGCTGAAGATTCGGACTTCGAGACTGAAGAGGACTTACTTGAGTATGCGTGAAAAGTCCCTCAGTCGTCCAGGTAGAATCCATGATAAAAGGAGAAGTTCAATTTGTCAACTGGACAAAGTTTGTTTGGTTGAAAACGTTTCGCCGCTCATCCGAGAGGCTTCGTCAGCTCTGGTTATTGTGCTGGTTAGACACTGCTTATATCTAGCTGCCGGGAGGCACTCCCTACACTGAAAAAGCTCTGAAAACGATCCCCCCTAATCTGTCTCTTTGTTTTCCAAATTACTCTGGCTACTAGTTTCGCCCCCCTATTCAACGTCTAACGACCCTCTCCACCCCTCTGCCCTGGATTGTCTGCCCTAATGTTTCTTTGTCTATTTTGACTTGGTTTAAGAATCAAATTATACATGGGAGACAAGTTATGTCTAACTCCCCCATTTCTGTTTAACGACAGATTCTCTGTTTTGACAAAAAATAGCCTCTTTAACCCCCCTCTCAAACCAGTTCTTTTCCCTGGCTAAGATCTGAACCTCACTGTCCTCAAAAGAATGGTCCGTGGCTTCTAGGTGAAGATGTACGGCAGATGACGGTCCACTCTGGCCCGCCCGCCTGTGTTGGTACATCCTCTTGTGAAGTGGCCGTTTGGTTTCCCCAATGTAGCACTCACTGCAGTCTTCACTACACTGAATGGAGTAGACCACATTGCTTTGTTTGTGGCTCGGTGTTCTGTCCTTTGGGTGGACGAGTTTTTGTCTTAAAGTGTTTGTGGGTTTGAAATAGACTAGAATTTCATATTGTCTGAAAATCCTCTGTAGTTTTTCCCGAAACGCCGGCCAGGTACAGAATCGCTACCCCTTTCCTCCAGGGTTCGGATTCTCTGTTGTCTTGTTTCTTGCCCTTGTTTTGTTGACAGCCCATTTAGGATATCCACAAACCGAGAGGGCTTCCTGCACATGTTGTTCTTCTTTCTCCTTACCCTCTGTGCTTGTGGGAACCACTTGGGCCCTGTGTTGTAATGTCCGAATAACACCCAGTTTGTGCTGCAGTGGGTGGTGTGAATCAAAAAGCAGGTATTGGTCTGTGTGTGTGGGCTTCCTGAAGACTTCTACTTGGAGTCATGGCTAATTTATACATGGAACAATTTGAACAAAGTGCCTTAGCTTCATATCCAGGCACTCCACCCACACACTGGTTTCGTTATGTTGATGATAATTTTACAAAAATCAAAATTCAAGATTTGGAACCTTTCCCTGCACATATCAATTCTGTAGATCCGAACATCAAATTCACCCGTGAAGATGCCAAGGATAACACATTGGCATTCTTAGATTGTGCAGTAACGATAGGAGGAGACCGGGGACTCCAAGTAGAAGTCTTCAGGAAGCCCACACACACAGACCAATACCTGCTTTTTGATTCACACCACCCACTGCAGCACAAACTGGGTGTTATTCGGACATTACAACACAGGGCCCAAGTGGTTCCCACAAGCACAGAGGGTAAGGAGAAAGAAGAGCAACATGTGCAGGAAGCCCTCTCTGTTTGTGGATATCCTAAATGGGCTGTCAACAAAACCAAGAGAGACAAGGGCAAGAAAGGGCAAGAAACAAGACAACAGAGAATCCGAACCCAGGAGGAAAGGGGTAGCGATTCCGTACCTGGCCGGCGTTTCGGAAAAACTATAGAGGATTTTCAGACAATATGAAATTCCAGTCTATTTCAAACCCACAAACACTTTAAGACAAAAACTCGTCCACCCAAAGTACAGAACACCGAGCCACAAACAAAGCAATGTGGTCTACTCCATTCAGTGTAGTGAAGACTGCAGTGAGCGCTACATTGGGGAAACCAAACGGCCACTTCACAAGAGGATGTACCAACACAGGCGGGCGGGCCAGAGTGGACCGTCATCTGCCGTACATCTTCACCTAGAAGCCACGGGCCATTCTTTTGAGGACAGTGAGGTTCAGATCTTAGCCAGGGAAAAGAACTGGTTTGAGAGGGGGGTTAAAGAGGCTATTTTTTGTCAAAAAAGAGAATCCGTCGTTAAACAGAAATGGGGGAGTTAGACATAACTTGTCTCCCATGTATAATTCGATTCTTAAACCAAGTCAAAACAGACAAAGAAACATTAGGGCAGACAATCCAGGGCAGAGGGGTGGAGAGGGTCGTTAGACGTTGAATAGGGGGGCGAAACTAGTAGCCAGAGTAATTTGAAAAACAAAGAGACAGATTAGGGGGGTTGTTTTCAGAGCTTTTTCAGTGGAGGGAGTGCCTCCCGGCAGCTAGATATAAGCAGTGTCTAATCAGCACAATAACCAGAGCTGACGAAGCCTCTCGGATGAGCGGCGAAACGTTTTCAACCAAACAAACTTTGTCCAGTTGACAAATTGAACTTCTCCTTTTATCACTTACTTGAGTATGATGGCCGTCCCTATCCTTTTGAGCCTGAGTATACGGAGGAGGAGGTGGTATTAGAAAGAAGGAAGCGGAGACAGTTTGAGGAGCAGCTCACCAGAGAAAAGCAAGCGACTACGAAAAGACAGTACCTGGTGGTGTTTATGTGGACATTGTATGTCGATGGCAACAGAGGAAGAATGCCTTTGCTGTCTCGAGTGGGATTTGCGGCCAGGAGATGAACGTCTGAATGATGACAACAGAAATCTGTGTCTGTCAACTCTGGAGGATATTCGTGTCATGATGAACCGTGGTGTAATAGAAACCTTTTTCATGTTCCGAAACTCAAACGAAAGTGTAAACTAACACATTGAATTTTTGTCATTTGAAAAGTGATAAAGTTTATGTTATTTGGTGACTGCAACATCGTGCCCCGACCACTCACGTTAAATGGATATAGCCCAACTCCGAAATCTCCGGAAAAACTCCAAATGACACCAAAGTACAATGGGTGAGTAAATGACGTTGTTTTATCACCGAAATAAGGTCCAGATTGTAAAAACGTCACTTGTCCTTTAAGGGGTTGTCTGGAGCACAAGTGTAGTGCTGTGAGCCAGCATTGTAAATCATTAATAGGCCCAAATGAACGACTGAAATTACTGAAGCCATGAGACCAAAGGCAAAGGCATGTTCTGAACATGACAGTCGCACCCTGATGAAATAGTACAAGGCACCAGGCGAAAGCATTCTCTCTGTTGTGAGAGTCACACGATGTGAGATGGAATTTATGCTCAACCCCAGATATTCTGTGAGTTGCGTGGATTCTAGCCGGCTCTTGTCATGGTTTAAACTGAAACCCAGGGCAGTGAGTTGATTAAGCACTAAGTGTCTCTCACTGCATGCTCACATGAGTCAGAGCACACCAGATAATTGTGAATGTAGGAGAATATTCTGATCCCATTGGCATTTGCTGAACACTCTCGCTGACAGCAACTGCCTGAAGGGAATGACCTCGTACTCGTATGCGGTTTCCCGTTAGCAAAACGGAGACATTTTCTGTATGCTGGGTGCACAGCAATATGAAAATACGCGTGCGAGAGATCAATTGTGAACCAATCCTCTTTGTGTATTGAGCGACAGAGCACTTTTTGGGGTCAGCATACTGAACTTGAATCTCCGAAAGTCTTTGTTTAAATGGGCTGTATGGGGTGTGGACCCTTTCTTCAGGACCAGGAGATTGACAGTCGTTGTCTAGTACAGGCCATATTGCTTGTTTGTTTAACAGAGATGTGATCTCGTCCTCTAACAGGAGAAGGGGTGGAGCCTGAGATACAGTTAGAGACAGATGTGGTGCCATTGGAGCTTCCATGGATGGTCACGCCCGCAACGATTCCCATGGTGAGACACCAAAAAACATTAGAAAAATAATGCGCCGTCAAATCAGCAGGAATAAAATATAAACTCTTTACCTGCGATACCTTGGCCCTGACTTCCACAATTCTTCCACTGAACCAGAATGTTCCACAGCAGCTGTCCATCAAACTGGACTTGTTCCAGATCCTAAAAACATGCCCTAAAATGAAAACTGTGGGGTCTTGTCACCACGTACGTGGATCCTAAGATGGGATGATCAGTTTTCCCGCGTCCAAAGCAAAAAGGATAACGCTGGTTAACCTGCTGTTCAAAGTTTTCATGATGGATGCTCCTAAATGCTGTGCAGAAATGTTGGGAAGTAGGGCAAACATGAATTTGCACAACAATTCAATATCCCACAGGAGCAGAGGCACGCAAACTTGCACTGCTCTCATTTACATATTAGTTTTGCGGCAGAAAAAATACCCGCACTTCCCAATGGTATCACGTGCAATAAGCCCACAAATTGCACAAGCCATTTTTCAGTTTGCACTCAAGTTTAGTGCTTGGATTGATAACCGAGGCCCAATATAAGAATATTATAAGCATATAAACATAGGCAAGAGACCCAAATCATTACCATGCAGACTGATTTCAGACAGTGCAGTTGAAATATAATTTCTAAAACAATTTGTATTACAGGTCTAAATACAATAAGTAGGCCTAGTAAATATGTGTGCTTACCCTGTGCAGAGGAATAACAAGAAAGGCTCCACCACCACTAGCCTCAATGATTATAGCAACAAATTTAGGGTTGACTGCACAGAAATGACTGTCCCATGTGACCCTGGATACTCGGATATCATCATAGCATTGGTCATTCTTCACCGTCTGGCCAAAGACGTGACGATATTTGCTCACTCTCACAAAACTCATATCTGAAAAACAGCATGCAGATACAAAATCAGAAAACATATATCCACAGATTATAAGTATTAGTAACATTATTATTAATAATCAACAGATTTTATGATTAATGTTCATATTTCAGAAAATGCACAGTTAGCTCTGAAATTTGGCAAATTTTCAAAAGGCTTATAAAACAGGTCAGTCACTGACCTTTTATACAACTATTTATTACTTAATTAAACAAAACCCCAACATCACTCATACAATTAATACAATAAGTGTCTCAATAAGTGTCATTAACTATGTGAAAGTACACAAAACAGTCTCCCAGAAGTGTTTTGAAGCTAGATTGCCTAGTGTGTCTGAAACTTTGATAGGTCTTAGTGCTCTTAGGTTACTACCATACTGTGAAACATTTCAGACAAAGCAATACCCTCTCCAAGGAGAAAAACATTTGACAATGCACCTTTAAAGGTCCCATGGCATGAAATTTTCACTTTCTGAGGTTTTTTAACGTTAATGTGAGCTCCCCTACCCTGTTTAGGGCCCCCCCCAATGGCTAAAAGTTGCGAAATGTCTAAACTGAGCATTTGCGGTCCTTTTCTGCGTTAGAAAAAAACACAGCTCAAACGGGCGATTCTCAACAAGGCACCTTATTGACGTCAGCTCGAAAAATGCAGCTCCACCCCCCGTCTGTGTCTACTCAGCGTCTCTGTAAATCACGCCCAGAGAGTTTGGACCGCGAATGCGCTAGGCAATGCGAAATGCGTTTTTTTATTTGCCTGGAGGCACGTCCGAGTGTTTCTAGGCTCGAAGTCCTTTATCTGAGCCTCTGGACCCTTGAACAGCAGTGGTTTAATTTTATTTTCTGTGGAAATGTGTTTATTTTTCAATGGAACGCTTCTCATCTCTTCTCCGCGCAAAAACGCGGAAATGGGTCAGAGCGAACAGCTGAGAGCGGAGAGTTTGGCCACGCCCCCACCCTCTACTATAGGCCATCTCTGTCCTCCTCATTTGCATTCAAGCAACAACTCCCATAATGGACTGTTCAGAGAGAGAAAAATTACTCTCTTTCTCATCTTATCTCTGTTTCTCATGCACTGAGTCTTGATTTTGAAGAAGGATTCATTTACAGTATTAGGGAACCATTAAGGAGCTATATAAAAGCATCAAGAAGTACCATGTCATGGGACCTTTAATGATGTTTGAAACAATAGCACTTGACATACAAATCACCTCAATGCTCAAACGTCTTCCTAATGAAACACTGAAATTAGGGATGTCAACAATGAATCGATTTACGATTAATTTGTCGATCAAGACGTTGGTCGAACAAAATGCATTAATTGTAATTAATCGCTAATCGCGGACACGCGAACCGTGTGGTCACGAAACAAGGCAAGCGCGCACTGCGCTCACTCAACGGCACTCACTCACAACGGCGCTCACCGCGACCGCGGCGCCCAGAATGCGTAGTCTCAGCCCTAGCCACAAACCAGCCGCACGAAACCAGCAGCGGCATGTGGTGGTTTAATCCTGGTTTAGTCCAGGTCTAGACCTGGTCCAGGCCCAGTCCAGGTTTAGACCTGGTCTAGACCTGGTTTAATCCACGTTTAGTCCTGGTCTAGTCTCTTAGCCAATCAGGACGCAGAACACAATGTTACACTATAAAAAAAAATGTTACACTATAAAAAAAAAGCAAGGGATTACTGAGGGATTACTGTATTTTGTTCTTCAGCATCAATACATTTGTCTTCTTTTTACTAAGGAATAATTAATTGAGGAATATACAATATAATAATACTATGATATATTTTTGACTCAGTGTTATGTATACTATAGCTTATATTCTTAAAGACCCTATTGAAACACTAAAATTCAGGTGAAAAACACCGCTTATCAGTTAATCGTTAATCGATCGATAAGGTCAATCAACTATCAATTAATGAATTAATCGATAATTTGTATCCCTAATTGAAATAATAACTTTTTTATGTAGGTGAGCACAAAAGTACCTTCCCATTAATTCCCACAGAAATACAATTCTTGACATTCTGCAGCCCTGACAGCAAGGCAAGTGTGTTAAAAAACAAATGACAAGTCTGTTGCTCAGAACACGTAATAGACAACACCAGCAGGAAGTTCTTCCTGTGGCCTGTGCAGTATCCCCAACAGACTACAGGAGGAATAAACCTCCTCATGTGGATTACTCCCGATATGTTGTGAGTTTGACGTTTCTATTGTGAGTTTCTATCTTATAGGGCTGTAGGGGCAAGCATCAATTAAGATGAGTAAAAGCAAAACACACTCAAGTTCACAGGATTTCAAAGAAATAACTATTCAATCAAGTTATAATTATTTACACAATTCCCTTTCAAATGATTATATAAACAACCCTGTTAAATAGTCAACAAGTAAAAACCCAGAATGGTGAAGAAAATGCAACATTAACTAATGAAACATCCTCAGATCACACTTTTAATACTAAATCACATGTCACTCTCAACTCAGTCACAAATACGGGCACCCCTGGTATATGAAAAATATTGTACAGTGAAAATGTCTTTGTTAATTATCAGGGCAATAATTTATAATATTCTGTAAATTGAAAATGTTGTGAATCAACCTGAAACAGGAAGTGTGTCTAACCAATGCATTGTCAGAAGGATAGTTTGAGGTCCAAGAATCACTGTTGGAAAACTACACAAGTGGGTGAAGGCCTAGGCTATATTGACAATTAATAATCTTTTTAATAACCAGATCATACTTTTGCAATCCATGAGAAAATTAGAAATGTACTAAATGTGCCTGTAAATTCTAGGTTCAGGTTCAAATATGTAAATTTGAACACAAAATCTGCAGGAATATCACGTTATCCTTGTTGGGAAGTTGTTGCAGCTTTTGTGATTTTCTAGATAAGCATTGCAATAGCAATTGGAATTTATGTTTTAATAGTAAGCCTACAGGATTCTGTTCAAAGTTCACTTTTTGAACACACCCAGGATGAGTATCATTAGAGAGAGAGAATACAGATTCCACTTCTGTATATTAAAAACAAGAATTTTGATATTATCTTGTAGAAGAGATATTGGCCATGTCTGGTTGGTTCTTGAGGCGAGAAAGTTTCTAAAACTAAATACAGTTAGCTTCATTTAAACTGTGTTTCTTACAGAAGAGACAAATCCGGAGTATAAAATGTGACTGTATGCAGTTAGATGACAAAAAAAGACTTGGCATCACAAGAATTGGGTTTCTTTTATTAAGTTATAGCATATATTTTCAGTTTTCGTTTTCAACTTTTACAGTGAGCAGAGTAAAAAAAAATATCCTATTTTTACCCCGTCATTCTTTTCTCGTATCAATATATCAATATTTCTTGAGGGATTACCTTTTAGCTTTCCCCATTTCCCCCCACAATAAGCAAAATGCCAGTGCTGGCACCTAGCCTACATAATCCCATCATAAAAGTCTCCTGTTGTTGTGTCATGTCGCCCATTGTGTATGTGGCAGATTACAGGTAGGGCCTATAAAACAAACTCAGGTGCGCCACAGTCCGACTTCCTGTTACACACCGCGTGATTGGAAATTGAAACTACTCCCTAGGTTAGCTGACGGTGCGTTAGAGCACCACGTAGGCAACTACACAATGTAACAAATAAACATGTGTTCTTGCTTGTAGCTATTTCACTTACATTAAACTTTTTGTTCCGGGTGATATTGGTGCTAACGGCCGTACTATGCCCCCACCCCATGGTGCAATCTACAGCACATTTTGGCTCGCTCTGACAAGACATTCCACCTCATCGTTCCTCATTCACAAAACCTACTAGGATAACATGAAAACTGTTGGAGCCAACTGTGGTGGAGTGAAGTTTGTAGGTTAGTTCGAGTTGTTGAAAAGTAGTTAGACAAGTATGGTGCGTCCCGATTGATTTTAGCTAACCTAGCGCATGCACTTTCCTTCCCGATCGCTCCAAAATTGCAGTTGGAAACAATTATACGCCTAGGTAAAGATTTTGAGGAGAATGTCGGAACTTGTTTTGAACCTACCTCCTGAAAGAAAAATAAATCGACTGCCTCGGTAATGTTAGGACACAGCTTGGAAAGTATCCGGTTAGATTCCTACAGGAAAAGCCGCCTGGCCGCTGTGCTGAGGGAGTGCTGACACAAGTATGTGTGTTGGGTCCCGCCCCTGCTCTGGCTTGGCTCTATGGAGTGCCATTGATTGCTGTGAGAGCGCTCAGCAGCACTGTATGGTGATCTTGATCTGTGATCTAATGCATCTGTGAGTAAAAAAGACCACTTTCAGTATCTGAAAGTGGTCTTTTTTTCAAGGTGGTCACAGGCAAAACCGCTATAGTTCTTTGTGGATCATATTTTCTCTTCTCAACCATTAAGCATAACAAATAGACTAGTGTTACTAGTGTTAGCTACCGTACCCAAAACAATTTCCCTTGTGGATCAATAAAGTTTGTCTAAGTCTAAGTCTAGTGTTGGCCAACATGTACCCTCATTTGGTGTAGAAATTGTATTCATTAAAGCTACCATCCGAAATTAGACTGGTCAACCCAGCCATGTTGCATTTAATTTCTCACATAACACCACTAGATGCTATCTATGTTGCTGCAGTCTGATAGTTGTCCAGCGTTAGTCTGAGGACCTGAGAGCACAGGTCTGCCTGAACCAAGGCCAGGAGCCTCATTTATAAAAGAGTGCAAGTAGATTTTGAAATCTACTTGAAAGAGTAGGTCTACACACAGACAAAACACAAGTTTCACCTACGGACAAACATATTGGGATTTATAACACTTTTGTATGCACTCCCTCACCCACTCTCCTATTCACAGATCACACATGCAGCAGAAATCTGCATACATGATCCTATCTCATGTCACACCTCCTCCACTCCTACATTTCAACATAAAAGAACAATACGAGTGTTGAATGAGATTTACCTAAACATGAGCCGATAAATTAGTGCTTTGGGTTAAGCCTAAAATAGGCCTATAGTTACAGTCTCAGTCTCTCGGTTAAGAAGAAGAAGATTGACTTTACTGATCTCACACAGGAGAAATCGTCCTCTGCATTTGACCCATCCTGTTATTAGGAGCAGTGGGCAGCACATGACTGTGCCCGGGGACCATCTCCATGATCTTATTGCTTAGGCTTGGTCAGGACCTAAGCTGAAGGATTTTTACCTATGGTAATTAATGTTTTTTTTGTGTGTAGCCTAAGATGCAGTGGGGTTTACTAATTTGTTTGGCCATATTAGGCTATTAACTATTATTTATTTTATTTGAGATAATTGCTATGTTTTATTGACCTACCTTTTCTCATAGATGGCTTCCTCTCAATGGTTTTCTCCGAAGATTTCTGTGCAGAGTCAAAGGCTGCCTTCATTTGTGCCACTCTGACCGACTGTCCGTGCTCACATGCCTTGAGCTCGGCTGCGCTGGACCTCTCCTGTTGCACCAGTTTTTCATGGATTTGGATGCTCTCTCTTATGAGTTCAGAGACGGGCCGGGGTCTAAGGGCACTTTGGGGTTTGTCTCTGACTATCACAGAGTCATCTTTCGCCTTTTGGGATTGACATAGTTGTAGTTTTACTCTTCTTACATTTGTGGCTTTTTCTGGCAACATATCTGCAGCAACAGTTGGAGGGCTACTTTCAAACACGTAATTTGTAACAACATTCATATTGCATCCTTTTTCCCCATGAGAACTGGGTATTGTTTTAGCATTATCTGAAGGGATAAAATCATTGTGGTGTGATTTCAAGCTGTCAGATGCATTTTGACTCACTGCTGGCTGACAATAGTGTCCACCTGGAGAACTGTAGTCACCTGTAAGCACCGGGTTCATGTTCAGATGTTGCTTTGTTTTTGTAGAAGCAAGATTAGTTTTTCTGGGTTTGTCACATGAGTGGTGAGCTACTTCTGTGGACAATGGAGTAGCACTGTAATATTCCACATTATCCAATGCATGGCTGTTGTCTGTAGCAACCTCTTTAATTCTGGAAAGAGATGATGTTGCCTCTGTCTTGTTTTTTTTCAGGAGTTTCTCTAGAATTGAACCAGGTTCTTGTGTTTCATCTAGACATGGGGACACTGTTTGCTTTGTAGGCACTGTGCCAATATTTGATTTCAGTGACCCAGTATGAGGGCTATTTTCATTGCTTCTTTTGAAAGAGCTGTTAATTTCCTCACCTAAATTGCTGCCTTCATAAAGTACAACTATTTTGCCCTTTGTAGTGGATGCTGCAACCTTCTTTGGGCTGCTGGCGTGACTGGTGCAGCTCATGTTTGATAGAGGCTCTTTCTGTGCTTTATTTTTCACAGGATGTTGGGGTTTAACTTGAGCTAGTTCTTTCCTGTCTCTGAAGTGGCATACTGTTCCTCTAGATTTTTTTATTTCGCCCTCCTCAACCTCTATGAGGTCCACCTGATCTGGATGTTGGGAGAGTGATAGTTCAGCCGTTGCTGCTAAAGGCCCTTTTTTTTCATCTTCATCACACCAAAATCTTGAGAGTCTCCATCCACAGGAATGATACAGATGTCTCTAGCCTCATTTGGGACTTTTTCCTCAGTCTGCTGCTCCATGTTCGCTGATGGATGACCAAGTCTGGTCTTACTGATCTGATTCAAACTTCTGATGTTCTCGCTCCTCATACTGTCTTTTTGGTTTTGGTTTGTCTCATGGACATGCAATACCCTGCGTCTTCCTCGCTCTCCCCTAGCCCCTCCCACTCTCGCCTCTTCAAAAGGGGAAGAACTCTCTCGCAAGGAATTCTCAGTTATAGATGTTGTTGGCTTTTGGTTGTCTTGTCCAAAATTTTGACCATCTGTTTCTCTTATCTTTTCCTCCCTGTTAGCCGCCTCCTCATCAGTGGAGCTTCCTTCCATGATATCACCTATGTAATGGCCTTCTCCAGACTCTATGCCTGATGCCACAAGTTCTTCACCTGGCACCTGCTCTCCATCTTCAAATTTGTCTTGGTTTTGTCCCATTTTGTTCTGTGAAGTAAAATATGTTAGTGCCACAAACCAAATCTAACATCATCTAGCTTCTCATTCTCTTAATACTTGTTATGTTATAATACGTAGTAAAGTGCATTTCTGTTAAGGGTTTCTCGAATACTCCATTAGAGTTACTGACTATTGTGTAACAAGTTTTCACTGAACTGCATATGTGCAGAAAACAATTAGACACAATGCACAATAACAGTGAGTCTGTCTGGCTTCTGTGTAACAACATATGACTGTTGTTTTCATATCATCTGACACACTGCCCTGCTGGACACACACTACTGTGAAGACTGTTTCATGCTGTGATAGTGAGTGACAATTAGAAAATAACACAAATACCAACTAGTTGGTGAAATATGCTACGCTATATATCTTTAAATGTCTTTGTATCTTTGAATACTACCCCTGACAATAAATGTGGGAAGACTTTTCCTTAAGGTAGAGCATGCTTGTTAATAATACACTCTACTATCATGTCTCATGCATGAATGCCTACTGGTGATCACTTGATCAGCATGTGTTTGGCAGCCTCAACATACTTGAGACCTAATAGGAAATCTAGTCATCAAAATCCTAAAAAGCTTTTACTTATTTATCTCCAAATAACTTAACTCAAATATCTGATAATTACAGATAGCTTCTATCTCCTAATAACCTCCTTTATTTTTTGTTATGGATATTTTTGTCAGATGTACTCACCGGGCAGAGGTAGTGTCCGAGCTGCTGGTCTTCTCCCTGGAGGACTGACAGAGTGCTCTTTGTTAGTTGTTTGGTAATGTTCAGTCCTTCAAATGCACAAGCAATGGGAGCCTTATATTACATCCATGTGATGTCACAGCACATTTGACTAATACAATTAGAAACTCAGACATACTTCAATATTAATGTTGTGTTTTAGTGCATATTGTGTTGTGGGCTATATTAGGATGTGAATGTTGTAAAGTTAAAGTTAATGACTGACATAGAAGTTTACAATTTATTATCTTATTTGGAAAAAAATATTTAAAAGTTATGTAGTGCTCAGTGGTAAGTGCAGAACTGTAGTGCATGCCTTCATGAATTATAGTCCCTATATCTGTGAATGCATTTAAGTTATTCCAGTTTATAATTCTCCTTCACTGCTGCAAACTATATGGGATAAGTATAGGTTAATTAATTCCATGGGTGAGTTCAGCACATTAATGAAGCTACCCAGCAGGAAATCCAGGAATGTGGGATATTATCTAACCAACAGAAACTACAGACATTGTCCATTTGTTTTTCTTGGTCTCTATGGCAGCTTTCAAAACAGGATTCATAGGCTGATAATAAGAGTAAAGTCCTTGCACTAGAGAGCCCATAATTAAACTGTACTTGTGCTTCTTCTGGCTTGGATGTGTGAAACAGTATAAGCTAAATGAAATGCATTTCTGACTATCTTCCATCCTTACTAAACATTAAGAATATAAATGATAATTGTATAAGTGTATAACTTATCTGGTACCTTACGACTGAAGTCTTGCCTCATTATGTTCAAGGTCATCTGTCTCTATGAGGATTATACACCTAAAAACAGAGAGGATCATGCCTTCTGTGGCAGGGCTCTGGGACAGTCTGTCCCTGTGTGTCATGTGTGCAGCTAAATCACACTTCTTTTACTCTGTTTTCTGTCATGAGCTAAACTGGATTCATTTCACCTGCTTCTTGTGCATGGCTACACCACGGTAAGAAGTGTAGAGAGCTACTTGAACTGTGCTCTGTTTTATCTGTTTTTATACTTAAATTATACTTACACTTTTTTATATACTTTTTTTTTTTAAATCTCAAACACACCTTTTATATCTGCACTTAATTGTAAATTTAATAAACTTCATATTTGTGTCCTCGGATACGAGGTGAACATACCAGTATAATTTTTTACTGATAACAATTAGAATGCCAATTTACTGATGTCCCATTTATTTTGTGTTTTGGTTCTCAAGGCAATTATCCAATCAGAAAGCATAATGATCCTTATTTGGGTTCAATGCTGAAATCCTCTACCTAAACTCCAGCACTTACAGCCAGTCATTATTCAGTGCTTGAGTTTTCACATGATGGATAGCCTGCCCATATACATACTGTATACTATACTTTTTTAGGTGTACACTATATGTACGTTAAAACACTGGCAATCCAGGTTCAGTTGTGATATGATGCTGATGATGCTGTTATTAAAATGCTATAAATACATTTGACAATGGCATAAAATATATCTCTGTCTGGATCTTTCCGGTCTCATGCTAAAATGTCATATGCTGTACATCTATCGGACCAGAACCAATGCAAACATCACTGAACATAGCAGGCTTTAATATCTTATTATGCTTGCATGCAACACAAGCTGTCTCTACCAATACCCAATACCCAATAATCTTGGCTAGGCAAAAGGGTGTGTAACCTATTAAGAACTCAATGATGTTATAAAACAATGGCAAGTTATATTGTGATGATTGTTTATTCTCAAAATGAATACATACAGTACTCTTTGCTCAATTTAAAAAGTGCATTATGCATTTGAGTACAGCAATACACAGTACAAAAGTTACTGAAATGTAAAAAATGATGTAACCTCATGTGGTCATTGAGGTTACCTCATGTGGACAATAGTAATGAGTACAATAATAATTCAAGTCTTTTCCTCAGAATTATTTGAAAGAACAGTGGCATGATCACCATTTTTACTGCTCACTATTGTGTTTCTGGTTTAGAGTTGGCATAATAACTTTGGTTCTTTGTAAAATGTAGGTAATGTATGTGTTTTTATTATTTATTCATGTTTTAGCATTTGAATGCCACATGGGAAATAAATCATGCAGATTTGTTTTGATTTAATTACAAAACTATAGAAACGTATGTTAATTATATCCATGTACCATTTACAAAAAAAACCAAAAAAAAAAAACAGTACAAATGATAAGAAACAGCAATTTGTAAGAAACAGCAAGTTTACCTCTGGCAAAGTCAACTTCTATGATTTCAGATTACTAGATATGAACACAATCCTAGTATTTGCGCTGTAAGAAAGAGCACATGAGGTAACATTTAACTGTATAACTTTTTATCTCTTGTTTTTTAATGTTGTAAACAACGGAATATATTCACTTCACTTGCAATAACGTTCATGGTTCATTAGTTAAAAGTAGGCAACCAAGTAAGAAGGTAATATGATGTTCCAATTAATTAATAAATACAGCAATACACATAACAGCTGTGTAATAAATCTGTAGATCCTCCCAGTTCTGGTGTGTGCCTCTGGCATTAGGGGTAAGGCACTTGCATGTCTATGAATCAGTACTGATGGCATTACACATTTGTCAGATTACAGCAATATGACCACTTGAGCACTCAATATGACCACCATTTGATATCAAAGCATAGGGTGGTATACAGTTTGCCTTGAAAGGCTTTATGACTTATTTTGATGTTCAGGATTGAGTGTGTCCATTGGCTTTCCTGTCAACTGTGTGGTTCCCAGGCTAGTCTTCTCTCTGGACTTGGATACTCCTTGCACAACTCAGAGAATGTAGAGGCAGGGTTGGAGTGCCACAGCAGTCCAGAGTCTTGTTCAGGAGACAGAGAGAGTAGCAAGAGAGTTCCTGCCTCAGATGAACAAACTGAACATAGATCTTCAGAGGAGAAGTTAAGGCTATCTAACTTGGCCAGTGAGTTGGAGCGTTTGAGCTTTGAGGGCACAGTCAGTCCAGCGAGGCGCATGCGGGTCTCTATCTCCTGCGCTCTCTGGCGCACCAGGCCAGGCCTGCCTTTGACACTGCACAGACTCTCAGTGGTGGAGCTGCGTGTCATTGTGGACCCACGAGGAGAGGAGGCTGGTGTAAGCAAACCAGACTCCACTACCCCCATCAAGGCCTCGTTCAAAGGCAACACTAATGGCTCTAAATGCACTTGTCGATGGCATGGTGTTGAGCAAAAATCTCCTGTGGCACAGGAAAACGCCTCCTCACCAGCATAAAAGGACATTTGACATGTGTGCAAAGGCTTCAGGGGTGAGAAAGGTTCTTGGGATAACCCAGAAAGTCTTTCTAGTGTTTCAGCACGGCGACGAACTAAACCGGACTTTCTAAGTTGCACAAGAGTCTCCAGTTGTTGTCCTGGATAGGCCAGTGCAGGCTTCTCCTCTTGTGAATCCAGCTTCATCAGTTTGGGCAGAGTCTCAGAAAGGTCCTCAGGTGTATGCCTCATCTTACTCTCAGACTTTTGAGGTTTAACTTTTTTGCCACTATGAGTTCCATTAGGTGAGAGGGCACAGTTGGCACATTTACACCAGGGACCAACCTGACTGGCTAGGGGTGCAAAGCTCTCGGAGGTAGCCTGGGCAGAACAGACTGAAGCACTTAAGACCCTACTAGGACTCCAGTTAAGGCAAAGTGCAGTGAGGGAAGGAGATTCTATGGATTCACAGCAATCAACAGATGGAAATAGTCTTTGTGAAATACAATCCTATATGAAAACAACAGAAAAAGTCTTAAATGTGTTATTTAAAAACAGCTGATGATAAAACTACTTACTCACCATGGGGTTGGGTGTGATGCTCAACAAGTTGTTATTATTTGAGTTGTCATTCATTGCTGCTAGGTCCATCCCATTGCCATCACTCTCTCCTTCTATTATTTCACTTTCTTTGTCTGGCTGCATAATCACTTCCATTTCTGCTTCTTCTTTTTGAGCCTCTTCCTCATCCTCCTCTTCCACTGTACTACACTCCAGCCTCTTGCGCAGCTCCTCCAGAGGCTCAGCTCCATGGCTGCCCATCTGACCAGGGGTGCACTCAGCTGAGGGCCCAAAGTGTGCAGGGAGGTGCAGGCCTTCTCGTCCAACAAATGACTCATCATCCAGTAATGCATCCCGCTCCACATCTTCAATCTCTATGAACACTCTTTCCATACCCAAAAGGGGAGGTTCACGCACTGGGGTTGAGGGTTCACTATCTAGTGCCGAGTCTGAGAGTCGGCGAAAATAATAATTGTTATAGGCTGGATCAATCTGTAGAGAGACAGTAGGGCGTGGCAGAAAAGCAGCGCCTTTATCTGACAGAGCTTCTTGACAACGAGGAGACATGGACGGCTCTGGCATCACATGGTCCCCCTCGTCTACTCCACACTGACCTGTCACCGGCATCCCTTCGGACATCTCACAGTCCAAGCCGGGCTGCCACAACTTATTGTGTCGTTGTTTACTGAAAAAAGTTACCAATTTGAGTTGGACATTTTCAAACACATTATTAAAATTAAATATACAGACTTTACCTGGCATCCAAAATGCCCTCGTATTCCCCTAGTTGTTTCATGAAACCAGCATTGGGACGTGTAATACTTCGTTTCTGCTTAACAAAACTGTAAGCTTTCTCTAGTGACCAACCGTATTCCTTCATTGCATAAGCAATGACAGTGGACGCTGATCGGCTCACACCCATCTTACAGTGAACCAGACATTTTGAGTGATTCTTTCTGTGAACAGAAATTTATAATTATGCATGTTTCTATGTCTCTATATGATTTGAGATCTGTTCTTTTCCAGTTGGGAAAGGTTACTCACTTTGCTTTGACAATGAAATTGTATGTGTCATTCCAATGGGCCAAGAGGTCAGTGCCATCTTCATCATAGACTCTTACATTGTGATAATTAAATGTACCAGGAAAAAGTTGTCAATCTCCCTAGTAACATTGAGAATATAGCCCACCCTGAATAAAAAAATAAAAATCCATGTGTGATTACAATTGTACTAAACAAAATTAAACATGCCTATGGGGTTATGTTTCTAAATAGTCAAAGCATCAACCCTGCTTCTTTAAGCTCCTCCAAATTAGATGCATTCCATTCAGATCCCTATAAACAAGTAGGTATAGGTGAGTAATGTTACAAATACATATATATATATATACTGATTAATTTTCTTTAATATAAATGATTTGAAGTCATTAGTCCAGTTCCTACCAGGTAAACATGCTCAAAGATGAGAGTGGCTTTGTCCATCTGACCCAGGATAAGCAGCATCTCATTGTCAATAAACTCTTTATATTCTTTGAGGTTACAGTTCATGTGCTGCTCCAACTCAGTGCGGATCTATTGTAAAGAGACATTTAACATAAGACTATTAAGTTAGCAAATTGTTGTTTGTAGTGTCCAGATGTTTGTCATCACCTGTTTACAAGTCACGTTCTCCAGATCCTGGCATGTCATAATGCTTCTGAGTGTAGATTTAATAAGACATTCTGTTCTTTCCCTCTGTGTAGGCCTACCAAAAATAGGACATTGTATTAATGTCTCAGCTGTAGTGGTTAAAGTTAAAATTTGGTAACAATGTATAAAATATAGTGCTGCATTTACTTGTCATCAAACATGATTGGTGAATCAGGTCTTGTTGTTTCCAAGTCCTTCATGACATTCCACTCGTTGATGCAGCTCTGTTCCGATGAAATACAACTGTCGTAGTAGCCCATCCAGGTGAGGGACATTCCTCCTGGGAAGTAGTTGAACCGGCGTGACACCTCGCACGCTTTGTGCAACACCTGGAGTGCTGACCTACATTTGGAGATATTTGGGAAAGCAAACAATGTAAAATATTTGTTTAATAGTCATTTGGTTTTGTCTAATGAAGGTGTATTCCAAAATTTGCACAAGCTACATTGTACCAGCAGGTGGCAGAATTACTCGTTGTTGAATTTGTCCACAGATGTCACTCACCACATGGCTTGCACGGACACAGGCTTAAAAACATGAGTCCTATTTGCTGTGCTTACTGTGAAGCCCCTGTAGAAAATGATAAATAGTGGTAATTTTCATTTAAAACAGAAAATGTAAATGTATAGTGAGAAACATACCCATCTCCATCCAGATGAATCTTTGCATCACTCCACAAAGGTAGAACCATGCCTACTGAACAGCTTTTACTGTCAGACATAGAAAAAAATAATCAAATGCTGTCCTGTTTTTAACATTCACATAAATCAAATTATTTTAATACCAATCTTTGTTGGTAAAGTCGATTCCCAGTAAAATGTTTTCCTCCGTGTCCTGTCGGCCACTGGTGTACACAACAACCATGTACCTCACTCGGTCAGACCATGCACTCTCTAGCCGTACCGCCTGCACACACAGTTATAATCCTTTGTTTGGTTAAGTTCATGACAGTAGTAACATTCACATACTTACATACATCATAAGCACTGTATTGAAACTGTAGCTGAACTTCAGCTACAGACGGTGCACTAGCTCTGATTAATGATTGGCTGCAAGGGCTGATGTTTAGGTAGCAAGTACTCAGATAGGAGAGAGACCATTAAGGTTTAAACTTGGCCATCATGTCCAAAGTTTCTGGATTTAGGTATAAATCAGCAACACAAGCATTATTATATTTAAGCATGTTTACCCCAGATCTCGGGACATGGGCCCAGGATCTTAAGATTATATAATTATAAAAATGTATGAAACATCATAAAGTCCAGTAAACAACACCTACAGGGGAACAATATGTGGGAGCGTGACAGCCCATAGAGGTCCCATCATTTAAAAATGTTTTTGACATGAGAGATATTGTTCGTCTGACTCTATTGTGGCCCATAGGAAAGATATTGACCACCTTAGTTCACATTGTGCTGTATTTATGTTTTTCCTCACCAGTTTGATTCTGTCCTCTGAGCGGAGAATATTTATCATCACCTGCAGGTGCTGAGGAAGATCACCTGTTGAGAAACAAAAAACACAGTAACAAAAGAAAAGTTTCCAAAGTCAGTTTGACCTGTTATCATTTAAAGTCATCAGGAATTCTTCTTTTTTTAAATAATTTAACATCATGTGTTTTAACCATTTTACATACTCCTTAACTATGGATAAAAACAAAAGTAATGTCTGGCATAAAATGTCAGTATTACCCGTCTCAAGGCTGTTACTGTGTACTGGATCAAGGCCTTAATCTGCCTATTCCACGTACAGTATATGTCTGGAACATTCTTCCCAATGAGACAGCCTTCATCTGCTTCACCTCAAATAGTAGCATCTGGCATGATGTTGAGATTATTCCACTCTTCCCCTTTATTTCTAAGATAAAACATTTTAAGTAAAGACAAAAATCACCTGCATGTTTGTATTGAGGATAAGTTTTCTGGTTTGGATGACTGCTGCCCTGCTGCAAGAAAAGAGCAGCCCCCTTCACCATGAAGAAGCTCTCACTTAGACTGCCAAACAAACAAGTGGGATAAAATATGTACGTGTGATTAGTTATCTGATTCATAATTATTTTCTTATGCTCTTTTACTCCTTTTCAAAAATGCCAAACCCAAATTATAATGTAGGGTGAGAGATAGATAACCCACCTGTCCCAGTCGACTTGGCTGGCCTTTACTGACTTAGTGTAATGCAAAACAACCCTGAATCCCAAACAATCCTCAATAATTAACCTGAAATGCTTCTTCCACACCAATAAAATGCAAACAAAAAAATTATATAAATAAAAATAAAATCTGATTGGTGAAGTAACGTGATGTAACATAACATGCATAAAGTACTACCAAAATTGTAGATGTGTTATATATTCAAGATAACTTTATCAGCATTGGCATTTCTGTATTTTAATCATTCTAAAATTTTAAAAAACGGGGGGGGGGGGGGTAATAATTGAAAACATTCTACTATACTCTAAGAGCTTTTGTAATTATTTCATAAATTTGAGTTTATGTGAACACAAAATAAACTAAATTCTCTAGTAACTCAGTTCAGTAAAATGTTTCCAAGTTATACTTAGAAATAATAAAAAAAACACATCTCCACATGGTAACAAGTTCCTAATAACATTTTACTACATTAAGGAACATAGGCACACAGTTTATAATCCACTGGTTGAATGTAGTGTTTCTATAATGGATTAAGAACTGGACTTTCATGTGATGAATCTTTCTGAGGTAAGCTTGCTTTATAGTAAGCTTACCTCAGGAGTACAGCATTTTCTACAAAATATGGTAACATATATTATAACTATCCATATATTATGGATAGGTTCAATAACCAAATGCATCCTGTTAAACCAAGGTGTTCTTCCTCAATTAAAAAACAGTAACTACTGCATCACCCAGGTCACACAAAGAACAGTGAAGACTGTGTTGACTTCAGACTGACAAACTGAATTTGTGCTGCTCAGTGGATCAGAGCTGTCAGATGGCACTCTCTTCTCACTCCTTTTTTGATATGATTTTGCAACTATAAACTATAATTATAAACTATACATTGATTTGTGCATGTAAATTGCAAACACCCTCACTTCTTTTCTAACTCCCAACCAGGAGAGTGCAAGTCACTCCATCCTGGTGGAGAACCATGACCCCAGGTTTGGCTGCTCCTCATCACAATCACTTCAGCCTGGCTGCTGAGCTATCCGATACATAATGTAAGGTCATAAGATCATAAGGCCCACTAACACTATCAGTAAGAAAACAGAGATATGATTCTGGTCATCACAACCTGCACCCCACTTTCACAGAAAATTCAAACAAATCTCCTGCTCTGGTCATACAAGAAGAAGTAACTCTATTGATCTCACACTGGAGAAATTCTTCTTCTTCTCTGCATTTAACCCATCCTGTTATTAGGAGCAGTGGGCAGCACATTACTGCACCTGGGGACCATCTCCATGATCTTCTTGCTTCGATTTGGTTAGGACCTAAGCTAGTCCTAACATGGTGCATGTTTTGGGTTGATGGGGGAAACCGGAGTGCCCGGAGAAAACCCACCCAGACACGGGGAGAACATGCAAACTCCACACAGAAAGGCCCAGGCAACCCGGGCGACCCCAGGGATCGAACCCGGCTAGCATGAGTGCTAGCCACTCAGCCACCGTGCTGCCAAGAACGGATAGCCTTTAGAAGGCCTCAGGCTCAGACCCCATATTTTTGAACCTCTCACCGCATGTAAATTCTAAAAAGCATTCGTTGAAGCCTCTCCCTTAGAGAAGCACTACATGCTTTATAGTAAGCTTACCTCAGGTTGGCTCGTCTTTCATCATCACTACCAAAGTCCTGGAGAAGAAAATAAGGATAATTGCTTTGATTGGTTATTATAGAATTCAGCATAATTCTGCACATCTGCAGATTGTTAGTGTGTATCTGAACATACAGAATGCATTTCATTTAAAACTCCTTCTTTTTGTAAAAACGTGCGTTATGGCTTTGTTCGTGCAATACATGCCACTCTACATTATAATGCTTGTCACTTGTCTTACATATACATGCCTGTTAGTACAGTCTCAAAAAATCAATTATTAATTATCAATAATTAAGGTTGTTTTAAGTTTTGCTATAAATACCATGAGATTTATTTGAAGTATTATGAGCAAGATGAGGACATCCTCTTTGTATAGAGTTGGTAGATAGCGCCCCCACCTGGTAATAAGAACGGGGCATCACAAAACTAGATAATATTCTAATCCGGTTATAAATAACAATCTTGAGTATGTAAATATGATTTTGGCATTATAACAAAGTGACATCTAATCAAATCAAAGCTCGCATAACCTGCTTTCTATTGCTTGTCTGTATGGTACCTTCCATGATTAACATTGCACTTAAGTTGTATTAACGGCAAAATAATGACAATAAATGTAAACAATGAGACAATGAGGTAGCAATAATAGTCTATGATTCTTATCGCACCGTTGAGAATACGCTATCAACCCTGCGTAACACGGTAAATAACAGTGCTAATAGTCATTTAGCGGGCCCTCTACAGCAGCATCACCCACTGCGCCCACCTCTCCGGCTAAACCAAGGTGATTCTCGGTGTACCGGGAGATAGACTGACCTCCCCCGCGGCTGTAGTAGCAGTGCTGGCCGAAGACGCAGCACTGGGAGTCGGCGACCGCTGCAGAGTAACCAGTGCCATGGCGGAAGCTGAGAATGCGCCGCCAAACACCGGTGCCCAGGAGCAAAATGCTAGCAGAGGGCTAAACTAACGAACCACTACTACGGTCACTACACCACTACAAGGCTAAGGGTGAGATCATGCCCCAGCAGCTCATTCTGGCGGAACAGGGACCGCATAGGGCCTGGCAAAGGAAGAGAGGAGATATATATATGGAGATATATATATATATATATATATATATATATATATATATATATATATATATATATATATATATATATATATATATATATATATATATATATATATATATATATATATATATATATATATGAAAAGTATATTAAAATGAATGAATAAAGTACAAAGACCTGTCTATTTTTTTCCAGCGAGAGACAACAAAACACATTATAACCTGTTGACAATACAATAGGCCATTGTGTGGATGGTAAATAAATTTAAATGAATACTGAGTAAATAAATAAATAAATAAATAAATCGATGGGTTGTCTTTGAACTCACAATCAAAGAATGTTGATCACGTGATCGTATCTCAAACTTCGCCCTTTTCCCCACTAAACACCCGAAGGGCTTTTACAGTGACAAGGTCTGCAGAAAATCTGGTAAGTGGAATAAAGTTGTCATTTCAACTAACTCAATTTAAAGTTTGTAAAGTAAACGTAATCTCAGTTGGATGTTTTGCCAGTAGGGGGCCCACTTGTTTTTTGGGCTGCTTGTTTACCTGTTTCCCTGCTAAATATGCTATCTTATTAGAAATATTAAAGCTGTGGTTAGCAGTATTATTAGTTTGAGAGACATTTCCTCATGAAGTTACACATGTTGAAGTCCACATTATTTTGTGTCCTATAGAAATCCATCATGCGAGTGGCCGTAATTGGAGCAGGAGTCATCGGGCTGTCCACGGCTCAGAGCATATATGAACATTACCACTCTGTCATTCACCCACTGACCATTGAGGTGTATGCTGACCGTTTCACTCCTCTGACCACTAGTGACGGAGCTGCTGGCTTCTGGCAGCCATACCTTTATGATAATGGAAAAGTTGAAGAAACGTGAGTTCGCCTGAATTATACGTCCTGCAGTTGTTGTTTCATTGCGTAATACAGTAGTTGAAACGTCATTTTATAGAGGATAGATTCAGTTTACCGGGAACACAATTTGATTACATTTCTTATTCTTATTTTATTCCAGCAAGTGGAATAAAGAAACATTCGACTACTTGCTGAGTTTCATCAAGTCCCCCGAAAGTGTGAAGATGGGCATATTCCTTCAATCAGGTTACAATGTGTGCCTTGAGACAGCACCTGTGAGTAATCTTATTCTTAATGTAATGAGAGATGGCCTTATCTTTCACTACAGTGAACAAAGGTCCAATACAGTAAAAATAGATAACCTTGATAGCAGTTAAAAATTAATTAAAAACAGCTAGTAGTTGTGTTGCACTGCCTTCCTAAACTATTTTAATTGCAGTATTCAGACCTTTCACAAATCATATTTTGTATGTTGTTCTTAATTGCAGGATCCTTCCTTTAAAGATATTGTTTTGGGTTTTAGAGAGCTCACCAAGCGGGAGATGCAAATGTTTCCTGGATACAAGTATGTACACAAATAAACCCCAAGAATATATGGATATGCTGGGGTTGCAGACCCTAGTCTTGTGCATTAGTATCTTCATTGGTATTATCTTAATGGGTCATAGTGCACACATTTTACTACATTTTAGGCATGGATGGTTTAACACTGCATTGATGGTTGAGGGCAAAAGCTATCTACCTTGGCTAATGGATTGGTGAGTGCATTTTTATTATATCGTCAACATTAACATTATTATATTTTCATAACATATGTGTTGTTTGTTTTTTCAGGCTGGAACAGAGAGGTGTAAATTTTCATCACAGGAAGATTGAGTCATTTAAAGATGTTAGTATTATTATTAATATTATTTAGATATTTTTACATGGTGATATAATAAATGATTAATCCTCATGAGATATGCTTTTCCCTTTGTGCCTACCTGGTTTAGCCATCTCTCATACCTGGCTCAGTCCTGCTATAGACCTATTTTCAATCTAGAATTTCTTGCCAAGAAATATTTTCTCAAATGGTCTGTATGTAAACTTTGAGAGCTATGACCTTAAAAGATGTTTGCATTATATTATCTTAGAATTTCTTAGTATTTCGGTTCAGTCTGTTTACTTGTGACATAACTCATTTGCTGGTTATCTTAGATGGTGATACAGTCTTGCTTCATTTTTAAAGGAACTATTTTCTATACATTTCATGTTACTAATTTGATCAATTAACTTGACTTCAAAAAATGCTTAATTTGTAAACACCAATATAACCAAATGGCTGTCTGACTTTTTAATTTCAAGGTATTAGCTTTTTTTAAACATTTGTTAACTTTACACATTATAATAAATGCACTTTAAGTTGAGATATAAGATCTTTTATTCAATTAAGTATTTTATTATGCTCTCACCAATAGCTAGCAGAAACTGGAGCTGATGTTATTGTCAATTGCACTGGAGTGAGATCTGGTGAACTCCAGCCTGACCCTGAGCTTAAACCTGGCCGTGGGCAGATAATAAAGGTAAGTACAGAATACTGTTAATAATTATGAGGTTTATATAAATAAAGAGAGCATTGTATGTGACTGTAGGCACCCTCTTACAGGTCGATGCTCCATGGCTTAAGCATTGGATTCTCACCCATGACTTTAACAATGGGCAATACAACTCACCTTACATAATTCCAGGGTAAGTACTGGTTAACACAACAATACAGAGCAGAACGGTTAAACATAAACACAAAATATGATGTAAGAGCTTTTGCTGTTGTGCAATTAGATTTTTTTCCCCACAGAAGTCAACTTGTCACTGTGGGTGGTGTGTTTCAATTGGGAAACTGGAGTGAGGAGAATAACTCCATTGATCACAAGAACATTTGGGAAATGGCATGCCAACTTGAACCTAGTCTTAAAGTATGATTAATTATAGGAAAATTTGAAATATATGAATATATAAATATACAGCTTTCCTTTCTTGCAGCATGCAAAAATAGTGGGAGATTGGTCTGGCCTTAGACCTTCCCGCAGCAAGGTGAGGCTGGAGAGAGACTCTGTGCAGTGTGGTCCATCTAAAGTAGAGGTAATATAAAGCTGTATATAATGGTTTTTGCCTCATGTTTAGCGATACTTTAAATGTTCAATGTTATAATGTAGGTAATACATAACTATGGCCATGGAGGATTTGGACTGACCATTCACCGGGGTTGTGCTGAGGAGGCTGCCAGATTATTTGGACAGATTGTTGAAGAAAAAGGAGAGACCCTGAAAGCTCGTCTATAAATCTGAGAATGCAACATAAAAAAAAAAAAAAAAATCAATCACTAAGCCTTAGCAAATAAATAAATATCACTATAGCAAATTAATGTCATCATAGAGAAGGCAAAAGGAGAAATTCAATTTATCAACTAGACAAAAGTTTATTTGGTCGAATACATTTCGCAGCTCAGGTGTTTTCACACATCTGCACCTGACCTGGCTAGTCCTATTGTTTTCTTTGTTTGATTTGGTTTGAGGATAGAGTTATAAATGGGAGACAAATTATGTCTGAGACATCCATTTCTATTCAAGGATGGATTCTCTTTCTTGACAAAAATAGCCTCTTTAAATCCCCTCTCAAACAAGTTCTTTTCTCTGGCCAAGATCTGTACCTCACTGTCCTCAAAGGAGTGGCCCGTGGCTTCTAGATGTACGGCAGATGAAGGTCCACTCTGTCTCTCCTGTCTGTGTTGGTACATCCTCGTGTGAAGTGGCTGTTTTGTTTCTCCAATATAGCACTCACTGTAGTCTACACTGTTGTCAGTGTAGCACACTGAATGGAGTAGACCACATCGCTTTTGTGGCTCGGTGTTTTGTCCTTTGGGTGGACCAGTTTCTGTCTTAAAGTATTTGTGGGTTTGAAATAGACTAGGATTTTATGTTGTCTGAAAATCCTCTGTAGTATTTCAGAAACGCCGGCCAGGTAAGGAATAGTTACACCCTTTCTCCTGGGTTCGGATTTTCTGTTGTCTTGTTTCTTGTCCTTGTCTCTCTTTTGTTGAAAGCCCATTTAGGATCCCCACAAACAGAGAGGGCTTTCTGCACATGTTCTTTCTCCTTGCCCTCTGTGCTTGTAGAAACCACTTGGGCCCTGTGTCGTAATGTCTGAATAACTCCAAGTTTGTGCCGCAGTGGGTGGTGTGAATTAAAAGGCAGTTATTGGTCAGTGTGTGTGGGCTTCCTGAAGACCTCTACCTGGAGTCGCCGGTCTTCTATCGTTACGGCAAAATCTAAGACAGCCAATGTGTTATTCTTGGCATCTTCACAAGTGAATTTTATGTTCGGATCTACAGAATTGATATGTGCAGTAAAAGGTTCCAAATCTTGAATTTTGATTTTTGAAATATTATCAACAAAGTGATACCAATGTGTGGGTGGAATGCCTGGATATGAGGCCAAGGCACTCTGTTCAAATTGTTCCATGTATAAGTTAGCAATGATAGGGGAGACCGGTGAGCCCATTGCACAGCTGTGGATTTCTGTTCTAGCTTGGTATCCTGCAGTAATCTCTTGCTACCACTATCCACTATCCACTGCTACCGATGTAGGGAAACAAGTGAAAAGAGAGGTCACATCAAAGGAAACCATTGTCTCATCCAGGTCAAACTGGAGATGCTTGCCTTTTTCACAAATTTGGGTGTTCTCAATGTGGTGCTCTGTGTTACCCACCAGAGGAGCCAGGATGTTTTTTAGGTGTTTGGCCACATTGTATGTGATGAAGTCTGTGCTACATCACAACAAGAAGCAGCTTGGATGAGCTGCGAAACATATTTGACAACATAAACTTTTGTCCAGTTGACAAATTTAATTTCTCCTTTTGCCATGAATTCTACCTGGATGACTGAGGGATTCTACACCAATCATCATAGCGAATGAAGAATGAATAACTGTAGCCATTTTAATATATTGTTTAGTGTCACTGTCTCGACAAAAATATCCACACTTCAAAAGACTGTTGGGTAACACTATCATCTTTTAAACACTGAATGATTGACTTGGCATGGTTCTCTTAACAATCAAATGACAAAGCTAGGTTTTGTTAACATTGTTGTGCTGTACCTGTACTTTTTATAATACTTTTTCAATGAATGACAAGCCATTAAGAAAATGCTGACATAAAACAAAAGCAACATCAAAATTAAAACCAATTAATCACATGCACATGTGGTTATCAATTTTACTCAACTCTAAGATTACAACATTATTATGCAAATAAATAATAACTAAAACAGAAAAATGGAACGTGAATTTGATATATGGATAATCTTTCTTTTTCATACATCTTTCACTACAATGATTTATCATAGGCTTAGAATAAAGACACTATGTATGTATTAAGGCCCATTCAAATCATTTGCCAGAAAGATATATATCCCATCTATATTGTACCTATATTTCTACATAAGAGTAAAAGCCATAGCTATTTCAAGTTCTCGGAGATGGGAAAGTGCTAGGGGTTACAGCAAATGCAGCTGCTCACCCAATGTGCAGTAAAATATATTATATGGAAGCCACAAGTGCAAGATAGCAAGGAGAGTGAAATCTGTGAATCCTTTCAAGTTTTAGTTCCTCAACTGTTAGTTTTGCTGTATCGTCCTTGTCACCATCCACTGAACATGGTATATGGCGCTTATTCTTGGCAGTCTGTGCTGGGATGAGGTACTGCTGGACTGTGGGGGGCAGCGCAGCCTGTCATCTCCTGACCCCACTCATGTTGGCTGGACTCTTGAAGACCCCTACCAGTCGTCTCAATTGGCAAAGCACAGGAGGCTATTGCAGCAAAAAGGCAGCAGCAGCAGTATACTGATAGAGCTAGATACACAGAAGATTCTAACATCACCTGGAAGATAGATGTGCTTTAGGTATGATCATATGGGGCAATAAATCAAAAAATGGAGAAGCTGTTACCTGAGCAACAAAGGGTGTAATGAGAGCACCAACTCTGGCCATTCCACTACTTGTTCCAAGTCCCAAGGCCCTGGTCGCTGTTGGGTACACCTACAGAGTAAATGTTATTTTTTTTCTTAATAAAACATGATCAGTAACACATAGAACTAAATAGATATTCCACCTCTGGAGTATACACATAAGCAGCCTGGAACCCCCCAGAAATAAATGCTCTGGCAATGAAGATCAACACAGTCATGGCGGTCCTGTAACAGAAAAGGTCAGACAGAGCAGCCTCTACTTTTATCAGTATATTTATATTAGTCTTTACCTCCCCACACATCCATAAAGAGGAACAATACAAAGAGAGAATATGAAGAAGCATAGCGCCATAGTTTTTCTTCTTCCCAGTCGGTCAATAGCCCACAGTGTGACCAACAGTCCTGCCCAACAGATAATGAATCAAAATATGTATACAGTATCTGTTTAAAGATGACATATAAGAAGTAAATGTTAACCTTTAATTCACAATGCAATGTCTAATATTTACCTGGAAATTCAGACAGTGTTGTCCACAAGAGGTCTTTATAGTCATCTGAATTCAGATATTTACACTCCAGACTACAACTTAGCTCCATTTTATTACTTTTTGACACTAGAGGGAGACACACAACAACAAGAGAATTTCACTGTCATACCTATTGTAATTTAGAGGTAATTTACTGGACATTAACACTTCCAATAGCGAAGTCTATTACCACAGGCAACCACTGCATGTACTGGCAATAAAAACAGAAAGTGTCAAATTACTTCCACATGCACCGCCCTCCTGAAACAGCTCTGTGGTGAGCAGCACTAGTCCATAGTAGGAGAAGGCATTGGCAAACCTTAATGATTTAAAAGAAACACATTATCAAAAATAGGAAAAAGATTATGGTATGTTAAAGTCAGACTGTGAGTTTTTCATACCAAATAAACCAAAGCAGAACTGTGGTCCAACGAAAGTCTGTTGAAAATAGATCAAAAAACTTCCCACGATGCTCCTATATTAGAAAAATATACTAATAATATTAAATATCACCACTGTTAGGACGGTAAGGTAAGGCTTACTAGCAGCAGGCTACCTGTCTGGCAGCAATTAGTTTTCCCAGTGGCATTGGTACTCCATTTTCTGTGGCAATACGTTTTAGTGTGGCCACTGCCTTTTCTTGATTCCCTGTCAGGACATCATATCGAGCACTCTCAGGTAACCACTATCAATCCAAGAAAAAAATGTGAATTTATACTATATGCAGCATCTACAAACCATATATTTTCCATACTCACAAAACAAAGAAAAGCAAATATAAAGAGGGGTATGGTAGAAAATACAAGGAGCCAGCGCCAGCCGAGAGTAGGCATTACCAAGATGGCCAAAAGCACTTCAAATACAGTTCCTAATGCCCAAAATATCTGTAAAAATATGCTATAAGTAATGAAAAGCAATAGTCATATGGGTCATATATCAATAAAAAATGTACCTCAATTAATAGAATGCATGTGGCTCGTGACTTCATGGGCAGAAATTCGGCATAGAGAGTCACTCTGTTAGAAAAATTACGCAAATTAAATGCAACCTAACAGAGCTCTTGAAAAGGTAAATGAAAATTACTTACGACTGTGGGGCACCTCCAATTCCAAAGCCCACCAAGGCCCGAAGGAATAAAATCCAGGCATAAACAGGTGCAAATGCACTCATTAGACCATAAAACAAAGTCCACAGAACACTCATTGTAAGTCCCTGTGTAAGCACAAATCAATTAGAGTTACCATGGCTTTACAATGCATTTTTGTCATAAAGAAAGGAGTCATCTGCACTTACTGTCTTTCTGCCATATTTGTCAGATATGTTTCCCCAAAGCGAAGAACTTGTCATCATTCCAATAAAGACAGCCTGATGTAATAAAAATTGTACTGACATTTTAATATTTTAAGAATATGAATAACCCATAGAAGGAACCCTCAAGTGTCATAAGGCATTACCGATGTGAGTAATGCCACTTCAAGGCTTGGAAGCCTCCACTCACAGTGAAGTTGTGGGGCCAAAATGCTAAGGATCATCATCTCCATAGCATCAGCCATCTGATAGAAAAGTTAATGTTCAGTGGAGTTACATTGGTAATGCATTCCTGTACATAATCTAAGAAATGTGTTTTACCCATGAAAGCCCTGTCAAAATAGAAAGTTTCCATTGAAATGTCCCAAATCCAATGGCCTCTACTGCATCTTCTACCATGAATGTATCTGTAAAAAATAACATGTAGTTATTTGATTCCAAAAAAGAGAGAGTAATATTATCCATAATGCTGTACCATCTGTTGGGTTGGCAAATTCCCGTGGAACTGGAGGTCCTTCTGCACATACCACAGACTCTGGAGTGGTTTGCTCAGCAATCTGAACACCATGCTCCTGCTTCTCAGCTTCATCTTCAGAGCGTGTGCTGTCCCCTGTGTGACGAAATCGAACAACTCTACAAGAAAATACATTATTATGATGTATGATTATATCTATGATGGACTGTGACACAGACTGACTATTGTTATATACAGGGTAGGACCCTGAATAACAATAGCTAGCTTTGCACCTGTGATAATCTGTGATGAATAAACACTGTTTCACACTTGTGGGTGCTTAGTAGCAAGATAAGTGTCTAGTTATTTCATGAATCCTATAATTTCCTGTGGGTAGATCACACAGTGTGAGAAGTCTTCCTATCCTAGTTAATTATAGTAATTAAATGCAAGGGAGAACAAAACATTGATCACACCGATATGTTTTATGTATTACAGGAAAAATCCACAATTTGAGCAATGTTTTTGGATTGTATTTGTGATTGTCTTTGTTAAGCTTTGTCACGACGACCGTGTCAACTTGATTACAGCTCAGACAAAATCAATCAAGAGAATAAGAGTAAATCTATAAGCTTGTTCTATGTTTCATTCAGATGCCTCACTTCACTCAATCATTTCAGAATAGTATAAACTTCTCGAACGTATACATACACATTACTAAATGTTGTAAAATATTAACCAATATTCTGCGAGCTAATCGAAGACGCACACTGCTAAGTAGCTGTGTGGAGGCTTTCGTCTCAAGCATTACTAAACATTACAAACATATCCATGAACACAATTTGCTTACGGTAGCTGACGAAGCTGAAAAAGATCATCGTCCATTTTACTGTTTATTCACAGTCAATTTGGGCAGCATCGTTGTTTTGTTACGTGAAGAGATTTTAGCTTTCAGCACCGAGGAGAGCTCAGCGTGCGCAGTGACAGCCAATCACAACCAGGAGTCAACGCACTCACTGGAAAAACACACCCATCATAATACTGGACAGGACCGATGGATCATAAACGATGTTATTTTCAGTCTTTCATTAAAGCGTCATTCGTTATTAGATTATGTCTATGAAAACCTATTTTAACAGCCCACTGTTTCAAACTTAATCAAACACAGACAATGTATTAATTATCTACGTGTACGTTTTGGGATGGAGCACATGCTGTATTTTTGCTTGGAAATCGTACAGCAAAGTGTGTTCTGGTTGCACACTGGCGTAGAAGTAAGTGGTGTTTTATGACGTTTTATTTACAAATACACAGTGGGTCCGTTTCGCAACTATTCCGCTGGGAAACACATCGCTGTAAAAGAGTTCCGCTGTTGAAGTAGTATGGCGTGGTGTAGACCCAAGGGCTCAGATAAGCTTATTGGGCAGTTTTTTGGCTCTGGATACGTGGTCAGGTAAATACCGTCCTTGGCAGACACACTTAAAAGCTGATTTGAAGTGCTATTGGGTGAAAGGGCCACGGGGCCATTGCTTTGCCTGGAATATAAACGCACGTTTTGTTTTGCGTTTAACTTTAAACCACTTAATCTTAATAATTAATGATTATCAGTGATTTTAATATACTTGGTGAATAATACTTTTTCGTTTTGATTGAGGCTATATATTTTAAAGAATGCGACTGTGAGGGTAAGTTCATCCAATCGGCTAGCTAACAATGGCTCCTGCTAGCATGTTTGTTTTATACCTGTTTTTTTTTAGAAGATGTTAGTTAGGTTTGTAGTAGTAGTAGTAATCATAACACTGATATATTGTCTGCAGTTTGTGTACTTAACACACTACTTAACAGTAAATCACACTCGCGCGCACATACATTATGTAATTTTGTTTTATTTTAGGAATGCATTTATAATAGTTGGAATACTAACTAGACAACTGACACTTTAGGACTAATTTCATCTAAACTTCTGATTTGATCCAGAAACAAGATGATCAAACATTGTGGCGTAATTGGAGGGATAGCTGCTGCAATTGCAGCTGGAGTTTATGTGCTGTGGGGTCCAGTAACGGAGAAAAAGAAACGAAAGAGAGGTACACATTGTAAACACACTATATACAAGAACTAATCTAGTTTGATGCATGTCAATTTTTCGTTTTGTTTCCTCTTAGGAATGGTTCCAGGTCTCTTGAACTTAGGGAACACATGCTTTTTGAACTCTTTGCTTCAAGGTTTAGCAGCATGTCCCTCCTTTGTCAAATGGCTTGAGAGGTTTTCCCAGTCAATTCTGACATCCAGGGAAACCCTGCTATCCAAAACTCTTCTTAAACTTCTCAAAGGTATACATTGCAGGTATCTTAAAGGTGCACTATGCAACTCTTCTGGTAGGGCCACTACCTAGTTTGCTTGGAATATATAGACATTATGGCATTAAAGTGTACAATAATGCCCTGAGGGGGTAATTGCCAAAGAACAGTCTCTCCCTCTGTTTATGAAGATGTCCACCTATGTTTTCAATAAGAAAAACAATTTTTTTCAGTTTTTGTTTCCAAATTTGAAATTAAATTAATTAGTTCATGGATTTAATCGAATCGTGAGATTTCTGAATCGTTACACCTACCATTAGGGCAAACTGTCATGAGCAGCGGGTGCCATATCGCAGTGCCCAGGAACACATCTCCAGAACTTGCGCTCATCTTGGTCAGGACTACTGTAGTTAGAGGATTTTCCGTCCTGTACATGTATTGGGTTAAGTATTTTGAGAATGTTCTGTAAGCAGGCTTGCATCTCCATAGATCTGACCAGAAAAGTTACATAGTGCACTTCTAAGTGCATATAAAGTCTTATACAGTACAGGCCAAAAGTTTGGACACACCTTCTCATTCAATGCCTTTTCTTTATTTTTATGACTATTTACATTGTACATTCTCACTGAAGGCATCAAAACTGAACAAAAAAGTGAAATAACTGAATGTTGTATTCTAGTTTCTTCAAAGTAGCAGCCCTTTGCTCTGATTACAGCTTTGTACACTCTTGGCATTCTCTTGATGAGCTTCAAGAGGTAGTCACCTGAAATTGTTTTCCAACAGTCTTGAAGGAGTTCCCAGAGGTGCTTAGCACTTGTTGGCCCTTTTGCCTTCACTCTGCAGTCCAGCTCACCCCAAACCATTTAGATTGGGTTCAGGTCCGGTGACTCTGGAGGCCAGGTCATCTGGCACAGCACTCCATCACTCCTTCTTGGTCAAATAGCCCTTACACAGCCTGGTGTGTTTTGGGGTCATTGTCCTGTTGAAAAATAAATTATGGTCCAACTAAATGCAAACCGGATGGGACGCCATGTCAATGGGATGGGATGGCTGTGGTAGCCATGCCGGTTCACGGTGCCTTCAATTTTGAATAAATCCCCAACAGTCACCAGCAAAGCACCCCCACACCATCACACCTCCTCCTCCATGCTTCACGGTGGGAACCAGGCATGTACAATCCATCCATTCACCTTTTCTGCCTCGCACAAAGACACAGCGGTTAGAACCAGAGATCTCAAATTTGGACTCATCAGACCAAAGCACAGATTTCCACTGGTCTAATGTCCATTCCTTGTGTTCCTTGGCCCAAAGAAATCTCTTCTGCTTGTTGCCTCTCCTTAGCAGTGGTTTCCTAGCAGCTATTTGACCATGAAGGCCTGATCTGCACAGTCTCCTCTTAACAGTTGTTGTAGAGACGTGTCTGCTGCTCGAGCTCTGTGTGGCATTTATCTGGTCTCTAATCTGAGGTGTTGTCAATGTATGATTTCTGAGGCTAGTGACTTGGATGAACTTGTCCTCGGCAGTAGGGTGACTCTTGGTCTTCCTTTCCTGAGGCGGTCCTCATCTGAGCCAGTTTCATTGTTGCGCTTGATGGTCTTTGCGACTGCACTTGGGGACACATTCAAAGATTTTGCAATTTTCTGAACTGACTGACCTTCATTTCTTAAAGTAATGACGGCCACTAATTTCTCTTTACTTAGCTGATTTGTTCTTGCCATAATACCAATTCTATCAGTTGTGCAATAGATCTGTCCGCTGTGTATCAACCTGACTTCTGCAAAAAACAACTGACGGTCCCAACCCAATTAATAAGGAAAGAAATTCCCTGACAAGGCACACCTGTGCAGTGAAAACCATTTCAGCTGACTACCTCATTAAGCTCATTGAGAGAACACCAAGGGTTTGTAGCGCTATCAAAAAAGCAAAGGGTGGCTACTTTTAGGAATCTAAAATATAAGACTTATTTAGAGTTATTTCACACTTTTTTGTTAAGTACATAATTCCACATGTGTTCATTTATAGTTTTGATGCCTTCAGTCAGAATCTACATTGTAAATAGTCACGAAAGTAAAGAAAACACATTGAATGAGAAGGTGTGTCCAAACTTTTGGCCTGTACTGTATACAAAGTCTATTACCAATGCTGTTGCACTGCAGCTCTCTCCAGTGATGAGCCCAGCGAGGATGACATACTTGATGCTGGGTGCGTCCTGAATGTACTTAGACTATACCGCTGGCACATCAGTTCATTTGAAGAGCAGGTAAGCGTGTACTTATCAAATTGTGACTTCAACAACTCATGCTGCTATTTCTATGGTTTTAGGATGCCCATGAGCTTTTTCATGTTCTAACATCATCTCTGGAGGAGGAGCGGGATCATGAAAACAAAGTCACTCACTTGTTTGATATTCAGTCTCTTGAGGTAAGTTACCTTTCAACTGCATAGATATTTCTTGGTATTTTAGACAACATACTAATTGTTTCCATTACAATGTTCAACATTTTGCAATTCCCAAAGTCTAGTCCCAATTAACAATTCATGCTCTATTCTTAAAAATGAAGTGAGAAACTTTGGGAACCATAGATGGTAAATGGTAAATGGTCACATCTTTATATAGCGCTTTTCCACCTTCAAGGCACCCAAAGCTCTTTACAACAAGGAACCACTCACCCATTCACACACACATTCACACACCAGTGTACGTAGAGTGGGTTAAGTGTCTTGCCCAAGGACACAACGGCAGCACTCATCTGTGGGAGCTGGAATCATAGCACCAACCTGTGGGTCAGTGGATCTGACTGCTCAACCACTGATGTTTCTTATGTCAACCTTTGGATCAGTGGACAAACGCTCTACGAACTGAGCTACTGCCGATGTAGACATTTGTACCACAGTGGTGGTGGTGGGGGGGGCTGTCGGCAATACATTTGTACTGGTGTGCAGGTACAGTGCAGTGTGGCCAGGCCTTACTGCAGCCTGTGCCCTCGTCTGGAGCCTGCGAACACTGCAAGGCACATCACAAACACACACGGTTTGTCCACAACAGCGTGTGCCCTCGCATACCAGCGTGTATCACAGGGCAGGTAAAAATTTTTTTAAACATCCTACTTCTCCATCTGCATTTTCACGCGCTCGCTCCTCCTCATGCGCACATGACTCGGTCTTTAGTTCGTGCTGATAAGGGCAAGACGAAACGAAGCAAAAACAAATAAAAATGTACGTGACAGTGTCGGCAGAGCAGGCCTACTGCGATATGTGGGCTGAACTTTGCCTAATAAAATGCCAAAATAATTGTTTGTTGCGATGTGCGTTTGGTTTGGTAAATGTGCAGAGGCTAAATACCACTGTAAAACCAGTAAGAGAATATATTCTATATTCTAGTTATTATTTAGTGTCTATATTCTAGTGATTTAGTGTTTTATGTTCGCACCTTATCACCGAGACAAGTTCCTAGTTTGTGAATTGTGTTCACTTGACAATGGCAATAAGTCTTTCTGATTCCTCCAATTAGGAATTTGAAAGAACAGGTTTAAAAGTCCTACCTACTTTATTCACTTTGAAGCAGTCATCTGTAAAGTGTCAGTGGACGTTGTCTTAAAGAAGGGGTTCTCAAACTGGGTGAGGGTCCAAAAAAGGGGCACAGTGTTAAAGTGAAGTGCTTGGCTTATTTTAGGCCTAAATTTACATTAATCAGATAAAAGGGAGAGAGATTTATTAAAAAATGATATACATGTGCAAAAATAACTGTTAAATAAAAATAAATGACAAAGATGGTTTCGATTTGGTCTGCCCCTTGTGCACACTTCTCACCTTTTTCACCCCTGATCCGTTTTCATGCCTGATAACTTTTTTTTTAGTTGTTGCCTCAAGAGGAAGAAAAAAATATGGCATGTAGGAGTCGAGGTAAAAGGGCTATTTTTATAGTGCCATTTTAATAACAATAACCAATTAAAAAATTCTTTGTAAAATGCTAGTTTATTTTCTTTCCCGCAGCTCCGCTACATCCAATACCCAGTTCTTGGAAATTTCAGCATCCTTTTCATGGACGTTTAACAAGCAACATGTCATGCAAGCGATGTGAACACCAAGTATGTTTGAGTGAAAATCATGTTTGTTTGTGGCTTTGTGTAAAGGTTTTTTTTTTTGTTTTTTTTTTAAGAGCCCTGTGCGATATGACTCATTTGACAGTCTTTCCCTGTCTATACCTTTACCTCAGTGGGTAAGTATCTATAACTGTCCATACAGAGCAAGAGTATGTTCATTCATGGAATGTGCTTTATCCCTAGGGTCGTCCAGTTTCTTTAGACCAGTGTCTCCAACACTTTATATCATCAGAAACCATCAAAGAGGTAGAATGTGAAAACTGCACAAAGGTGGAATCTTGTATTCTCAGTATTATTTGTAGTTAATGTTCAAAACATATCACTAACTGTTATTTTTTACAGCTTCAACAAGGAACAGAGGTTTTACATAGTCAAAGAACAACATTTGTCAAACAGCTTAAATTGGGAAAGGTGAGTAATATTAAAACATACACGAGTTCATATTTGTTGCATATTTACATATTTTTTTTCCCAGTTTCCCCAGTGCCTTTGTATCCATTTACAAAGACTTACATGGGCAAATGAAGGCAGTCCCATCAAGAGACAGGAACATGTCCAGTTTTCTGAGTACTTATCTATGGACCACTACAAACACAGTACTTCAACACAAAAGGCTGTGCCTGTCAAATGTTCTCCAACACCCCTGAAGACTGCTAGCTTGGAAGAGGATTCAGTAGTTAAACCCACTGCTAATGGCACTGGTATGAGGCCTATGCCAGTCATATGAGATCATTTTAGTGCTCATTTCTGGTGTAAATAACCTGTGCTTGATTTAATAGAAAAAGAGCACGAAAACAACAACAAACCCTTTTCAAATGGTAACTGTTCATCATTATTTCACTATTCTGCTGATGTGAGACCCCAACTTAGCATTTCGTGTGATTTAGGGTAAGGTATAGTAACTTTTTGATTATTTTACTTTTTGCCCATACTGTATATATAATATATTTACTGATAGTAAAATGCATTATTTTTGTTCACAGTTCTGTAGAGTATTTATTCCAGCTCACAGCTGTATTGGTTCACCACGGAGACATGCATTCAGGACATTTCATCACATATCGACGCAGCCCGGCCTCAGTTCATAGTTCCTCACCTTTCAGCTCTCAGTGGCTCTGGGTCTCCGATGACTCTGTACGCAAAGCAAGCCTACACGAAGTTCTGTCTTCAAATGCGTACATGCTCTTCTATGAAAGGGTACGAACACTAACCTTGGGATTGCATTAAAGGAATTAACCCTGTACTGGCATCCCATTTTTGCCTTTCCATTTTTACTTTGAATTGATGAATTGTGATTGTAAAACCAGGAATGAAAGCCATTGCTGAGGCCAGTTATTGCACCTTATGAACACTTGTGCTTCTTACTAGTGGGAACTGCTCTAAAGATTATGTACAATGCAGGAACATTTGAACAAAAGTCGTATGTCCCATGAATGTTTAATATACTGGTTTGGTAATGCAGTTTTTCAGATTTGATTATTTTTTTTGCAGAGACGTTTCTATCCTGATATTTTAATGGCAAGGATGTGAACACATCAAATGCAGTGTGATACAAAATAAATAATTACACAGCAAATAACATGCATGATGACATGTTAGATGTTTTTTCATAATTTATGAACTAAAGCAAGATTAAATATAAATTTCCTAAATATTCCCAGTAAGGAAACATGTCAAATTAGTTTTAATTAAGTCATACCAAAAATAAACAATTTAAAAATAACATTTTAAGTGAACAAAATGGGAATTTATAATGACATGTAGCTATATTGTCAAAATTACTGTCCTGTGAATGTAGTAGTTTTCCTGTCGAGTTCATGTCCAATATTAGAACATTTTCTGGTACAACCAATGCTACTTAAACAATTGTATTTTTATACATGTCGACTGTGTGTGTGTATAGTTGTAAAATAGAAAATAAGGATACTGTGAAGATAAGTTTTCAGATAATAAACTCAAATAATCCACTAAATTGCCCTTGTTTGCAAAGACCATGTCAGATTTGCACTTCTTGAAAGCAAAATTCAGTTATAGTGCTCCTTTAGTCACAAAACTAAATCATTCACTCCAGTAATTTTTCATTGTATAATTGCAATTCACAATTTGTCTCCACATAATACATTTTTTTATAAGTTAAGTGATACACTTTTTACCACTCATCAAAATACGTCTAAATGTGAGATTAATACGTGGCATGGTCACTTTCTTGCGTATGGGTAAACTGTGGTACCAAAATGTGTTTGTTGGTGGGTTCATGAGCAGTAAGCTGCCGTGAGCAAGCTCCAATTTCACTGGGCCAATGTGCAGGTAATTATGTTTTCCTCTTGCATCTCTGTGTCTGAAAATAAAGTCCCGTGCAGCTCCTAAAGATACAGAGGCAATTGGAGAGAGTGGATCCAACTCCTTCTCATCATCTCTGTGTTCCCCCATGTGGTCCAAACCGTCCTTATACCTGATTGACAGAGAACTTAATTAAAAACAAACAGCAGATTATGATTTGCCTGTTTTACCTGTTCACCAAGACAAAGTTGAAAGTCTGTCCAGTAGTTTTAGTGACCACTTCCTTGATATGTTCCAAAGTTGGCGTCCAGGGGCAAGCTAAGCGTTTAACCCCAGAGTAGGTGTAAGCAAGGCCAGCATCTCCATATGTTGCCTGTTTTCTTGGGATGTTGTAAACCTTCCCAAATACATGAACTTGTGCTTCTTCCCCTACCATAAAAGAATACAATGTAATCAAAAAGACACACATTTTTAATCATACAGGGATTTACAAACAATTATTTACCTGTTGCATACACTACTTCCTCCTCCAGCTTTCTGAAGAGGACATCAGCTTCTTTTTGGGGGAATAGAAGAGCATAGTCACAGTCAAGTTCCTTTGACTCAATTTTCTGCCATGGAACAGGATTGGAAAATTCGGCCAAATCTATGTCTTCATCATCAACATCCTCTTCCTTCACTTCATCCTCTTCTACTTTGAGTTTCTTTGTTGCATTAGTATTGACAGAAGATCTTTTTGTTTTCTGCATGCTTGTCCCTAGATGCAGGGGAAAAAAACAAAAAACATTAGAACTGCTTCAGTTAGTCAGATTTTATTAGATTTATTTGACTTTTAAATTACAATTCTGTTTCAAGGTGATGGTCCTGTGTTCTCATGAGTAACATGATTAGAAATTGGAAATTTGACCAAAACCATTATAAATCATATATTGGACCTGACCCCATTTGGTGAACACAAAACTATTTTACTACTACTATTAATAAAAAAAAAATACATTGTCATCTTTGATTCTTCACACATCTTTGATGCGATAATAGATCCATGATAATGACAAACAGCGCTTGAACGCAGCTCAGCTCATTAACATATCCCAACTTCCGTTTCGTCACCTCTGGCGCGAAATCACCCACACTGCATTTATCGTTTAGGATTTATTTTACTTGTAAATTGTTATTTTAGTGAAGCGGTCTCGACAAAATGATTGGACAGAAGACCATAAACTCATTTTTCTCACCTGTGTCTAAGAAAAGAACTTCTAAAAACCTCAATGAAACTGCAGAAGAGGCCAAAGAAGCGGTGAGTCTAATAGTAAATCGTAACAGATCATAGTAAATTTTGCAAAGGAAAGCCTTGTCTTCTCGAGAGCCTTTGACGTAAATTGACCGTTTAACGATAGAATAATTGCTTTATATTGCCACGTTAGGTTTTAGATACAAACCAGCGGTCTCGTGTCTGACTTTGGTATGAAATCAATGAGCGAGGCTGTCCGAGCTGCATTCACCAGCGCCACTGTTTTGTTGCACACTCAGCTAGACGAGGGAATGTTTGTTGCATACAGGCGTTATTTTCTAAAACCAGTTTTGATGTCTCCTGTGTCTTATTCACTGACCTTTTCTTCCACTCGATACACCAAAATAATGCCAAAGAAGCGAAAATTTGTGGCAGCAGAGTCAGAACCAGAGCCTTCAAGCTCGCCTGGTACTGTTCTGTCCCCGGAGCAGTTGGAAAGAATCGCCAGCAACAAAAAAGCTGCGCTGGAGAAACTTTCCTCCGGTGTCTCAGGATTCGGGGAGAGCTGGAGAAAGAGTCTCGCTGCGGAGTTTGGAAAGCTTTACTTCAAAGAGGTGAGTTGCCTCCTGTCTGCAGAGGTGTCTGTGTTCGTGGCAGATGCGCTGTGACCTGTTATCTTCTTGCAGCTAATGGCATTTGTGTCGGAGGAGAGGAAACGTCATACAATTTACCCACCTGCTGAAGAGGTATTCACGTGGACCCAGATGTGTGCTATTGAAGATGTAAGTTAAAACTCTCCCAATTATGAATCTTCACATTTCTATGTTGCAATACATTTTTGTATAACTTTATGCTAGTATAAAGAAGACTTGTGTAATTATTCCAGGTGAAAGTGGTCATTCTTGGCCAAGACCCCTACCATGGCCCAAACCAAGCCCATGGATTGTGCTTCAGTGTGAAGAGGCCAGTGCCACCTCCTCCAAGGTTTATAATACTTTAAAATGCTTCCAGTAATATAACCTACTGCATACTATCCCAATATAACCACATATACATCCTTTGAGGACAGTGAGGTACAGAGCTTGGCCAGAGAAAAGAACTGGTTTGAGAGGGGAGTTAGATGGCCCTGAATGGCTATGCTAATCAGACCCCACACTCCACTCCCTCTGCATATCTAAGAGGCCCACCTAACAGAAACTGAAAACAAATGGGTGTGGTAGTTTCATAGTAATTTCATTGGTAGTTGGCTCCTCCCTTCAGGTAAATATAGGCAGTGTCCACCAGCACTTGAGCCAGAACTGAAGAAGCAGCTTGGTATTTGACCAAATAAATTTGTCCAGTTGACAAATTGAATTTCTTCTTTTGCCATGGATTCTACCTGGATGACTGAGGGATTCTACACACACAACCACATATATTCATTTTATTTTCTAGTCTTGAGAACATGTACAAAGAATTAACATCTGATATTGATGGCTTTACACACCCTGGGCATGGAGATTTAACTGGATGGGCCAAACAAGGTAATTTATTTATGTTCTTTTTCTTTTTAATGTGTGTGTGATTTATTTATTTTTTTCTCTCTATGTGAACATAGGAGTTCTGTTGCTCAATGCTGTTCTGACTGTCCGGGCACACCAAGCCAACTCGCACAAAGACAAAGGCTGGGAGACCTTCACAGATGCAGTGGTTCAGTCACTCAGCAAAAATCTCAGTGGCGTCGTCTTCATGTTGTGGGGATCATATGCGCAGAAAAAGGGTGCAGCTATTGACCGGGTAAGTGTAGAATATTTGCATAAATAAACAGGAATGCTGTTTACCACATTTTATAATTTTAATTTATTATTTTATAGAAACGGCATCATGTCCTCAAAGCTGTACACCCTTCCCCCCTGTCGGCACATCGTGGATTCTTTGGCTGCAAACATTTTTCAAAAGCCAATGAGTTGTTGGTAGAATCTGGAAAGTTGCCTATTGATTGGAAAGCACTTTGAATACTAATATAACTTTATAGCTTTATTAACTACCAACAAACACCCAGTTATAAGCTTATTAACAATGTTTATCCTGTTTTATATTTTACTTCACTCAAAACAGTTTGATCTTTATTCAAATCAAAATAACACTTAAGTTGTTCGTCATTGTAATTCTGTTTAAGTTTGTGTCATTAAAGTTTTTATACAGTAGTTTGTTTCAATCTGAACACCTACTTATTTTTGATTGTAGCTCCAAATCGGAGAATGACAGAAAAGACGTAACCAGATGGTATTCATCTTTGGTTAATCATTGGTCCCTTTTTTAGCTTGAGATTGTGTCATACAATCCATTACATATTTTGAGCTTTTTACAGTGATACTATTTGCTCCATTCTGCTATTGGGAAAACCTGGGACAGATGTGTGTTTGATTTGTTATAATAATGGCTGATTATGAACTTTTATTGTGTGAGTGAGTGTTCCCTACCGTGTTCCCCCTAAAATGCAGTTTTAAATTTTGTATTCACTTAAATTCACAGGGTAACTGTAACGACAACTGATCGATTTACATTTGCAGAACACTATGTTTAATGTTTAATTCTTCGTGTAATTATGTGCACTTTGACAATATAAGCATGTCCCTTTAAGAATGGGTTGAATCTGGGCGTGGCTTCTCAACCTGATAGTGACGCCAACAGGAAAAGTTGCACACCACCATGGGTTTGGTTTGATTTTTGTACATAGAGTACGTAAGTGTAATAACTAGCTTGTGTACAATGCCTGTCCAAAGTGTGCCTGTTCGGGATACATCTGTTCATTTCAATCTTCTTCAGCAGTATCTTGTGCTCCTCAAGAAATACCCCATAATCACAAAATCTGTAACGAGGTAGGCAACGTCACTCTGTCAAGTTAAGTCCACCCTTCAGCCAACATCCCCAAGGCTTCCTATCACATCGTTTAACTCGAGTGATAAAATTACGTATTTAGTTGTACAAAGCAGATCGATGCAGCGACATATCCTGTTTTTATTTATTATCTGGTTTGCAATGACCCTCACTGCTCCTGTCCAGTCTTATCCAATCAGAGGCTCTCTGTGATCCCTCCCCATATTATTTATTCACCCTCACTAATTTGGCATGTGTATGGTTGCAACTGTTTACTTGTTTGCTTTTGATCTTGTGACATTTTCAGTGCCATCCTCTCAGCATTAGGAAATCTTTTATCGCAAATTTTGGAGGCAAGAAAAAAGGCCAAACAGGGAGCAGCAGCTAAAGAGATTGACAGAGCTGGGGCAGCCCGATATGCCATATTTGGGTGAGAGACACGCGCTTTACTCAGTGCACAACATTATAACATGTAACATTGTAAAATGCATGATTAAAGTTATTTTACCATTGAGGTAGGGTTTATTATCCTTGGACATGGGGTTAATCATGAATAAGCATAAAATTGTGTTTCTTTGTTACAATAATCATAACCCTAAATTTTGATATTTTGACATCTCCACTCTTGTATTAACCTGTTGTGCATGTTTTGGTTTGATAGGGGAAAACCAGAGCTCCCAGCCTGAGGAAATGGAAACTCCAACAAACAGTCCCTTTAATTGCCCAGGAATCAAACTCTTACTGAACTCATTCTTATTTTTATTGTTTTCAGGTTGCTCTTCACTGGGCCTCTGAGCCATTATTTTTACCAGCTGATGGAAGTCTGGATGCCCACCACTGACCGTTATTGCCTTGTCAAGCGTCTGCTCTTGGATAGACTGTTCTTTGCCCCTGCCTTCCTTCTTCTCTTCTACTTTGTTATGACTGTCCTGGAGGTACATAATAAGGAATTATTTTATGTTTGATTATAAAGTCCAACTGGATAAGTGTATATATTTGTTATATTTTCTGTTGGGTGTTAATACAACAAAAATGACTATAAAACACAGGTTCTCTTTTACAGTTTCAAAGATTGTCTCAAGTAATTGCCTAATTAGTCTTTATTTTAACAATATATCCTAGGCTAGAGGCTGGAGTGACTTCGAGAGAAAAATGAAAAGTAGTTACTGGACTGCTTTAAAAATGAACTGGAAAGTCTGGACTCCCTTTCAGTTTGTCAATGTCAACTTTGTGCCTGTGCAGGTGACTCATTTATATTCAGATCATTGTTGTGATTAGTTGCATTTTCGCATAACAACTCTACTCTTTGCTTTCAGTTCAGAGTGCTGTTTGCCAACGTCATTGCCTTCTTTTGGTATGCCTATCTCGCATCGGTTAGGAAATGAAGACGTCAAAATACTGCCAACACCACACTTTTCTAATTTTAATAAAATTAACATAGTCTACCTGAACGTTTTTGCTTTTCTAACACCCAAAGATCAAGTAATCTTATAGAAATGTATGAGTGAAGAGTCCCTCAGTCATCCAGGTAGAATCCATGATAAAAGGAGAAATTAAATTTGTCAACTGGACAAAGTTTGGTCGAAAACGTTTCGCCGCTCATCCGAGAGGCTTCGTCAGCTCTGGTTCTAGTGCTGGTTAGACCCTGTTGCGGGGAGTGCTGGTTCGACCCTGTTGCAGGGAGGCCCACAGCTAGATATAAACAGGGTCTAACCAGTACTAGAACCAGAGCTGACTAAGCCTCTCGGATGAGCGGCGAAACGTTTTCGACCAAACAAACTTTGTCCAGTTGACAAATTGAATTTCTCCTTTTATCTTATAGAAATGCACTTAAAATAATAGATTTTACAGACAAATTTTGTATTGTGCCTTGTTTATTTGTGATAAGTGGTTTATGACAAACCATTTAAATGACAGACCCTTAAATGTATAGTAAGTGAGCAGAATGAGTACAGAAAGAATGTTTGTCTTAAATACAATAACTATATTTAATCAAAGAGAATAAACACAGATTATAGTAATAAATGCAGCTATATAGCAAAAAGAATCAGGAACAAGTAAAATACTATAAATAGACCACAAACAAGTGAAATATTCTAAATTATAAATCAGAGGTTAAATAAAATGATTCTAAACTAAGTCTGAGAGTGTCCTTATCCTCCTCGCAGGCGCAGAGTTAGGTATATTGTCCCAAGTGCTTCGACGCCGTAGTCTGCAAGTTTGCCGTTCATCATTTCTTTGCCCTCGTAGATAAGCCTCTGCTGGTCTACAGGGACCTTCTCTCTGGAGAACACTTTACTTTTAAAGCTTTGCACGGCCTCATCCGGGTCGATGTCATAGGTGCTGGTCTGACCCTTCTCGTTCTTCAGAAACACTTGGATAGTTGTTGGTTCGACCACCAGAAGGGACACATTTGAGCCAGGCACTAATCCATAATAACTCAGTGGTTTAGAGTTGTCTTGGAGGATTCTGACCTGTCCGTTGCTGATGGTGAGCTTCTGGCACTGCGGGGCGACTTTCAGGTGGCTTTGAATGAGGTGCTTCAGGGTGGCCACAGTGTCCCCCGGGTTCACCGTCAGGGTGACAGATGTCCCATTCAGCATTTTGACTGTGATATCCATCAGGGCAAGCTTAAAGACAAAAGGCATACAGTATTTATAGCTATACCTTAATTAAATGAACTGCAATCTTCTTAAACTTACCTTGTATAATGCTAGTAGTGATGAACAATTCTCTTCAAAGCAAACAAAGCTTTTCACTGGTGAGGGTGCTGATATTCACTGGTGAGGGTGCTGATATCTCAGTGTTTTTATACACGTCAGCTGTTTGGACACACCCCCGGTAAGTTTCGTTTTCCCTCCAAGTGGAGTGACTTCATAGGTTTCATTTTTTGTTCTCCCAAAATGATTCTGTGATATTCAGACAAGAGCAGCACTTATGCAATATAATGTAGATAATAAATGCGATGAGTCATGAGCACAGATTAAATAATGTACAGTTTTATTCACAAGTATACGTGAAAAGTCCCTCAGTCGTCCAGGTAGAATCCATGATAACAGGAGAAGTTGACAAATTGAACTTCTCCTGTTATCATCCACAAGTATAGTTTGTTAAAATATATAATTAGAATTCAGAGTCTTTGAGAATGGCAGCCCTCTCCTCTCTTTTTGGTAAAGGAATGTTTCCTGTAGGAACAAAAACAAAAGATTAATTTGAATCAGTTTTATTACAATTTGAACTGGGTTTGAATATGGTAATAGTTTACAGGCTTGGGACTCACCAGGGGGTGATACAAAATACTCCTCTACTGTGTTTTTGGAGAGCTCGAGAAGTTTGTCAGCACAGTTACCCTCTGTTACCACATCACTTCTCAAAAATAATACCCTAAAATATAATATTGTCTTTACTTAATATGCGCGTGTAATGTAGGCAATAGAGCTTGCTGGTACAACTTGAAAATTCTCAAGTCAAAAACAGTGTTCTACAAGCGTACCTGTCTTCTAGAACTGAATCCATTGGCTCGACTCCTGAAGTGTCCACAACATGAAGCTGGTCAGCAAATCTAATGGCTTTTTCTAAACAGGACAGTCCCTGTTTAGTTCGGAAATCAACCAAGGCCAATCTCTCCAGTTTGTCCACAAGACCAAGTGGGACAGTAGCAGGCTGTAATGATATTTGAAAACATTTATACACTACAATTCATAAACAGGACAAACGTTGAACAGTATAAGGGCTTATTTATGTTTACGGGAGGCAGCTGGTCCTTCAAAACGGGTTCCCACGTGGGTACTTGGGGCACCTAAAACACATTATTAGACTGGATAGGATATGAAAATATTTTGACATTGTCTTTATCCATTTTAACTTTACCTTGGATAGTATATTGTCTCTCCGAGAACTGTAAGAATGGGCGAAAATTATGCTGCGAGTTTTGTTTGAGTGCTCCAAGTAAATGTCTATAAAACGTTGGTAAATTGAAAGTCGAGTTAGCCAAAATGTTCGGAATGCCATTTTTGTACGTCACCTGAATTCACGAATCTCTAAACTGATTGTTTTTATATTTAAACATAATACCATCAGTGTGCTACTTCAAGTTTAGTAGTAGCAGCAGAGGTAGTTAGCAGTTAGCTCTGTTATTAGCATGGCGTGAGGAGGGAAGAACGCAAGATAATTACATTCAGACACTTCCTGGTTTGTTTTTTTTACATTTGTGACCATGGCTGGCGAAGTCACACCACGTCAATAATAAAAATATACATATACAACATATACCTAAAAAAATAATAATAATGTTGCATTCATTAAGTTATTCCTAACACTGTTCATCAATTCATTTCGTAATCAAAAAAAGGCTTAAAAAAGGTAAAACAATTTAGGGCGTAGGCCATCCTTGAACTAAAGATTGACAAATTTAACACATATCACATTGATTTGGAAAAATAACGTTCATTCCATTTTATTTTTATTGTAAAAACATATACCATTCAATATACTACAGAATTTGATTGTTTTGGTTCACAATAAATATCTGGCACAAAATAATTACAGTACAAAGAAAGCAGCATTTGAAAATGTATGTAGGCTAGTTGGGGGGGGGGGGGGGGGGGGGGGGAATGTATGTAGGCTAGTTGGGGAAAAAAAAAACAATAATGCAATAACTAAAGCACTGACACTGGTAAATAGGCTATTATGTAAGCGCACACCAGTACGTATTTAGCTAAAAGTAACATTGATAAAACATCTCAAGAGGATACATCAAAACCTGTTTTTTTTTTTAACTTGAGCAACACAATTGGATAGATTTTTCATGGCCACATAAAACAGTTCTTAATTACTTGAAAATAATTCAGCGACAATAAAGAGACCCATGATGAAAGTGTATTGTCAAGATTAATGAAAATATATCTCTACTGTAAATATCCCGGCCTCTTTCACATATTTAAATAACATTAAATGAAACTATTTGACACATTTCCACAATAATATATAAGCATGAATTCATCTGACAAACAGATAATAGGCAATACTTGACACAAGAGAAATAAAGTGCACAATTTACAACGGCTAATAAAAATAAAAAGATACTTGTTGATTAAACATTCATTCACATTCAATTCCCTTGAATAACAGTATAATTAAAGTACAGAGATAATTTTAATAATATTTTTTTCCTTAATAAAGTATAGGCCACTTAAACATACTATTTGGCAGACAAAGCAAAGACACAGAAAATAGTTGTTAAATCACTGTAAGATCAAAATGCTGTAATGAACTGCTGTGTAACAAAGTACGATTTTACAAGGGACTTGAATTCACTTTGGTTCTGTGTTCTAACACATAATAAAATTATTTGGATAATAAAGGTAACATTCAGTATTTGGGTAAGAGAGTTTTAAAAATTGTTATATTTTAATATATAATAAATACAGTATAAGCAATTATGTCATTATTTTGTCATAAATATAATCTCTGGTTGAATTCAGCTCTGCATTTTGTCTAGAGAAACTAAAAATCTTTAATAGAAGTAAGTGCACTCAGATAGACCTAGACACTTGTGGGAGGTTTTGTTTTCCCCTGAACATTATACATTATATGAAGCAGCAAACACACCATTGACCAGGCTTACAGTGGACACAGCCAGGAAGAGAGATAGTAGCGAAAACAGTGAAAGTAAATGCTCTGTGCGGTGTGTGGATTTGTGGGTTTGTCCTCATATCTTCTGTGTATGATGTGTTAATGTGCTGCTACAGTCAGGTAGGAAGTCAAAGAGGATGAACATCATAATTACTTGTTTTCAATCAGCATCTGCACTTTGCACACCAGGTCTCGGGCCAAGGTCACAATCTGCTTTATGTTGTGATGCTCAGCCATTTCTGAAAGAGAGAACACAATTAACTTTCTATAATTACACGTTGGCTTAATTTAGACAAGGAACAATCAGTGTTCCTAAGGACTAAGACAGTACAGTGCCAAAGTTTTAGATGACTGAAAAATGCCTTCAAATTCAATTATTCTTTATTTTGATGTCAAATTTAAATATCACAAACTATTAGGGCAAAAGTTGGTAAAGGGTCTGAGTTTGTAGGCCTGTGATTTTGTTTTATTTTTGTAAACTAATTCCTGTAATCCGTCCTTTGTTCATAGACAGACTTTTGCAATACATATAGATAGATAGATATCTTGTATTCATTTTCTTACCATTGAAGAATTTAATAATGTCAGTAAAGTCCATATTATTCTCCAGGATAATGTCTCTATAGATTTCCACCAATGCCAGAGCAATAAAGAGGACAAAGTGGCTGGACGAGACACACTTGGCAGCCCAGATGGTTTCCCAAACTGAGAACACATCATCGTACACCAGCTCTGAAAGGCAAAACGTAAACTTTAAATTCCTATTTTTTTAAATCTAAACCTGAATTATATAAAAATGTGCAAAGTCTCACCTCTTTTGAAGTCGAGAAGGAACCAGCGGTAGCAGAAATAGAAGTGGGTGTAGTCTCCATTTTGGTGCATAAGCTCAAACAGCTCAGAGTCCAAGATCTAGGATGAAAACAAATATTATGATCAATAGAATATATTTTTTTAAATAAACTGTACTTTGCCTCATGTTTTTTGTAACCTGTATCAGAGAGCGCATATTGGCAAAGTGTGTATCCATAGCTCCTCCGTGTGGAAAGTTTTGATTCATTCTTTTCATGAGCTCAGTAAAGCAGCTAAATGCCAAGGCCTCTGCAAAAAGAAAAAAAAATACAGGAAACAGTCTCTAGTGAGTGGGCAAACTAGACCATTGTTTTATGAAGAATAACTGTAAAGATGTCAGAGATTAAAGTAAATGAGTGATTCAACCCTGACTCACCGTCGTCCAGAATGACAAGAAGAGGAGCCAGGAGATCACACATGCCCTGCACATAACCGATATCCAGATGCCTCCAAATATAACTGCAAACACAACCACATACTTATACTTTAGTTTTACATTGTTCTCACACATACGTTCACAGGGCTCTCAAGTCACACGCATTGAAATTGTGACACACGCAATTCGACGTGTTCACATGCTCACACGCCACACATGGCATTTCTCACGCTGATTTTTTTTTTTTTTTTGTGCCCAGAAAATTGGTCTGTGTGGCTCAGTTTATGCAGGCACCGCGCGTTTTCAGCGAAAAAAAACTCCCGCACGCAATTCAAGCGCCCCCCCTTTTGCTTTTGTCAAAAATAATTTTCCGTATGACAGAAAAAGTCAACGATGGCAAAACATAACCAATGCCATCACCAGATTCATAGCCAAAGAGATGTTGCCGATGCAGGCAGACCTGCCAACATGTACGCATTTTGCGTAGCGGGCACGCAATTTTGACCTCCTTGTTCACTTGTATGCTTTGTTGTTCTAAATTACGCATATGGACTCACATTTCGTCCGTTTCACTCAAGTTTTCATTGACTTTCACTGACTCTACGGCTGAGACACAGATCCGGCTGGTTAGCTCAACTGGTAAGTCATGGACTTTCCCCCTGGGGGTTGTGGGTTCAAATCCCCCCCGGGCAATGAGCTAACCAGTGTAGGTCCTTGGGCAAGACCCTTCACGGTACTGCCCCCCGGGCGCCGAAAAAGATGGCTGCTCACTGCTCCTGAAAAAGGATGGGTCAAATGCAGAAGTCAAATTTCTCCCGTGTGTCACTGTGTGTCATTGTGTGTGAGACAAATAAAGGCTTAAGCCTAAACTTAATCTTTAAAACTTAATCTAACTCCACGGCTGAGACACAGATCTGCATGTAAACAGAGAACTTTCAGCCAATCAGAGCGCTTCATTTCCTCCCCACTCCCCCGCCCTGCCTCCCTCCACGCCACAGTTCAGATTCAGGGATGTGAGACAGCGCCAGCTCCCCTCCTCACCCACTGAGCCCGAAAAGTAAGATTAATACATTAATACGTAGAGTTAGCCCAACACGTGCAATGGTCACCGCCGCGTTTCCCCATATTCATTGCAGACAAAACAGTTTGGTTTCCGCACGCAATTCAAGCCCCCCCCCGCTCCTCGGGAAAAATTGTTAACCCCCTCGCAAATTACGCAGTCTCACGCACGACCCCGCTCAAAACTTGAGAGCCCTGCGTTCATTCCATTTGAACACTGTTAGTGGTAATAAATAGTATTATTGCCACTCTATACTGTAGGGTGCACAATTAACAACAACATTTACAGTAATGAATTATCGGCATGAAACTATGCTGGAGTTATGTTATATTTAATACAAAACTACATTAACATAACCTATTATATTATAATAGGTGCACTATAACTTTTCTGGTACAGTATCTGCTAACTGGTTGTCTCCAAGGAGATGCCATTACTCTGTCTGGAATGTTCCACATTATGGTAGTGTCCATGGAGACAAGCAGGTGGCACCACCAGGCTAAGATACAGGTTTGTCTGTGGCAACTACACCCACTCACAGACCAATATGGGTTTTCCATTTATTCCAATTGTTTAGCCAATAAGCTCTGCCGATATTTACGGCATATGTAGAGCCAATTTATGAACATTTACAAACCCTTTTTTATATCATAAACCTATAAGAGAGCTGTGTAGTCATGCTTTGTGCAGTTATCTCTAAACTGAAGAGTTCTAATTAAGCATTATGTCTATTCTTTAAAGGGACAGTGTGTAAGATTTTTACCCATTAATTACTGAAATTGAAGATACCCATTCAAAAATACATTGTTTTCCAAGCCTTTTCACTTCCATCATGAAATCAAAATATTCTTTTGGACTTAGATATAGTCACATAAAAGAGGGATCTTCCCCATATTAGAGGCAGCCATTTTGAATACGAGAGCCGCAGAAGGACATTTGGGCTCATCCTTCCCCTAGGCTCCTGCTAGCAGCTGCTCAGCCGCTGCTAGCAGGAGCCTAGCAGCGGCTCCCGCTGAGGAGAGGAGAGGAGAGGAGAGAAGGGGAGGGGGGGAGGGGGGAGCCTCGTGGTTTTGGGTAAACAAGCATGCTGCTGTATCACACGTCGTAATGGATCTAACACATGTTTTGGACTAAATTGTTTTACTGGATTTTATTCGCTGGATCCTTACAGACAGATTGAGGCCAAGTTTATGGTGGAATACAGAGTTTGACCTGTCCAGAGCCTTCAAAGGTAAGCTAAGTAACAAACCTCGTTTTGTGCTTTTCTGTATAAAAGCCCCATGTGCTCGGGGAGTGATTGTTGTGCAGGGAAATGAATTGCATAGTCAAAAAGAGGAGACTGTAAGGTTTCATTTGATGTGTAGAGTGTCATGGTAGACGATCAGGAATGTGTGTTTTCATGCGAAAAGAAAAAAAAATGTGACCGCGGGGCCGCGTTTTATTTATACCGTAGTTCGCACAGCGCCGGGTGCGCGCAACAACTCGAGCTGTCTGCGTTACGGCGCGCCCGGGTGACCCTCGAGGTCTGCCGTAGCAAAAAGAGGAAGTGGAATAGCGACTATCCACCTATGCGCCACGAATCCTACACACTGTACCTTTAAGAAGCACATAAGCCAAAACTACATATCAGACTGTGCTGGAGATTTAAGGTCACTAGCTGATTCATTAAAAACTGCATATATCGGCCAGCCGATTATATATATATATATATATATATATATATATATATATATATATATATATATATATATATATATATATATATATATATTAGATTAAACATAATTCTGCAATTGCATAGGTAATACTTGTAACAATCACCTGCACATTATATTTCGGAGTTTATCCAGATTGGAGGGCGTAAAGTACCAATAATTCCTGTCACAGCGTTGGACATCTTTATCAATGCGGTGAAGGTTGAGTGTGTACAAATCCAAAAGCTCTTGCTGGAGTACAAATACAAAAGAACAGGATCAAACTAATGTGTAAATTCTTGTCTAATAATAATTTAAGCTGTTTTAAATGTATCCATACTGAGAAAGGTCCTCCTGTAGAGTCTTCTGAGTTTTGTTCCTTCTTAACCTCTCCATTGTCAAAGTGTGGGCAGATACTCTCCATTTCAGGCTCATCTGACAGTATGGACTCTGTTCCCTCTGGACTGGGCTTCCCCTCCCCTGCCTGTGGGACCTCCTCATCTGAACCGTGGCCCGTTCCGCTCCAGGGCACCAGGGACACTTTTGCTTTGGGTATCTCCTCCATCTCTATGGCAGAGGGTGACTCATCAGAGTCTGTAGTAGTCTGATGTTCACTGTAGGTAGTTTCTGTTTGTGGAATACTTGTGGATAGGACAAGATTCTGCTCTGCTTCTTTCACTGTTGGGTCATTTACTTCTGTTGATAAAACACTTTGAGTCGTTTCTTCGGAGTTCACCATCTCATTTTCAACTTTTTGGCAAGATTCCATAACCAGCTCTGACACCTCTATAATGGCATTAGCAGACTCTTCTGTCGTCATTTCACCTTCATTCATGAGTTCTCGGGTCTCCTCCATTTCCAACTTCTCTCCCTCCTCTTTACTTTTTGCCTCACTAGCTTCTACATCTTGAGGGGGTCTGCCTGGACTTTGTGGAACATGGGCATGGGCACTCTCCTCAGTGCTGAGTGAACCCTCAGACAAGCCCGAGGTAACAGAGAAATTGCGTGAGGAGGGGTGTCCCGAATCAGGTGAGCTTGTCCCATTCTGCAGTGCTCCATTTGGCATCTTCTGCTGGGATGGTTTGGGCTCTTCACTTCTGGGTTCAGTCTCAAGCTGCTCCACCTCCTCCACAGACTCAAAGACCTGAAAGAACAAGCCAAAGGTGTGTGTGTATATATGTGTGTATAAATATATGTGTGTATAAATATATATATATATATATATATATATATATATATATATATATATATATATATATATATATATATATATATATTTTTTTTTTTTGCCATTACACTGCTTCAAAATTACAATTGTAAAGTTACTAATGTTTGGATCTAGGTAGTCAGGTTAAGTGTTGAAATAATTATATAATATTACTACACATGAAAGGGGCTTGGAATGTGTTGGAACTGGATACCTGTGTGCTGTTGCTGGAGTCACTCTGCAGACGAGCTAGACTCTGCCTGTCGGAGCTCTGGGAGGACTGCAAAACAAGCAAAATACTCAGCATTACTTACATATTTATGGCTGTACGAAACAAAATAAACTAATATAATTCAAGCCCCATAGCCCCGGGGATATAATAAATGAGCCACATTATTTATCTTAGATGTGCAATGCTTACCTCATTGCTCACAGTGGAGTCATGATGCACGATCCTCTGGCTGGAGCTGTCCATGCTAGCTCCAGAGGAACACTTGGCTAATGCTACAGCGTGCTGCTCTTTCTCCCTTTGGCGAATGATCTCCTCACAGCTCTGCCACTCACACATGGTCTGTTGGTAGCACAGACGCACCTGCTCATCCACCTAAGGTTTTAAATTCAAAGAATATACATTTCAGATCATGAAATACCACAGGCATGCAGTGGTTGATTGGGATGAAGTAGGGTAAAAGGTATCTTGTTTATAATGGGGTTAGTTGCATAAATATCTTAGAGTGATGTTGCTTTTTTTGTTGATATAAATGATCTGTGTAGTACAAAGAAGTGGACATCACACATAGCGTTCAGTGCCACTCAAATAAAGCTCACGATGCTCGCAGTTACAGGAGCAAATTTGGACCCAGGCTCTATATTATGAATAGGACTTTTTTAATGGACAAAATAGTGAAATAAAAATACCAGGATCATGTAGTGAGGGTTAATACGAATATTTGAAGACCAAAATGACAAGACTCACTGCAGTAGCTACAGAGAGAAGGGCCATAATATTCCAATGTAAGTCAATGGGTGCCAGGATCAGGAGGAGCCGGAAGCGCCCACATGCGCAGCGCGCTCCAAATAGGCGCGTTAGCTATGTCCATTTATATATACAGGTTATGACATTTCTAATGAAAATAGTAGAATCGATACATTATATGAGATCAATATAGTATTTTAAAATTGAAATAATATGCATAATTATGTAATGAAATAAAAGATGTAAGACAGCAGGCTATATGGGGCTCGGACAGATGTGATTTAATATTGACTATTGAGTACTGAGCTACATACTTGTTACAAATTGGCTCTAAAAATCTTTCTAGATACACGGGCAGCAAAATAAAATGAAGACCAACCTCTTTTCTTTCATTGTCAGTCATCCCGAACTGATAATGACCCAAAAGGAAAGGCCACACCTCTTTACGCAGAGAGGGCTCCACGCCACCGAAATACACCAGACGCTGCAGCTCTTTCTCCTCATAGGACTACAAAAACATATTTAGAAATTATAATTAGTTATTTTATGCTGTTTCATTTTGCATTTCACAGAATGATTTTCCTTTATAATGAAATTCAGATAAAAGTATTACAAAAATTAATCCATCTATACTGTATTTGGTTTGACTGCACAGCCTTGAAAACCACAGAAGATAAGTACTCAGTGAGAATTGTGTTTATATAGAAACATGACAGCTATAATAAACAAACCCACCATTTCATTAAAACATTACTATTTTAATTGGTAGAAGGCTCATGGTGGCTTAATAAGCTGTAATTAACATTCAAATAAAGTACAGATATGGGATTGACAGAACCATTAGTCATGCTTTATGCACAAAGCAGTGAAACTAATGGGCGAGCAGACAATAATATGGATGAGGGGGCTGGGAGGGCTCGGCCAAAGACCTGCATGGATATATAACAAAGGGGAGGTAGATTGAGTGCTTACAGTAGAATTTTGTAGAAATGTCTCCCATACTTCTGATGTTAAACCTTTGTAGGCATCACAGGGCACATAGGGGTCCACAATAGTGTGATTGACCAGAGCTGAGAGGTGTGTGCGCACAGTGGACAGATGACGGCAATAAGCAAGCCCTGAATGAAAACAAGAACATCATAAATCACACAAACACATAAGAAAACAAGGGAGATTTAGCAGAGTGGGGGGTTATAGTAAAGGATAGTGAATACATACAGCCATAAAATGCCCGGGAAATGATTTGATATTTCATGTTGTCACATAGCAGCTTCAGAGGTGCCCTGAGATTTAAATAAACATTATTATACATACTATTAAACATAAACATATTATTTTAAACAATAATCACATAAAAAAGTTTGACAGTAGTTGGAAATATTGATGCATTACTCATTCATATTCTATTTGTCTATTTATCCACATCAATCATTATTTATGACAGGACAATAATTACATACAAAAGGTACACCTCTTCAAAGCAACAATGTATTATTATTTGAATCAAGAATCACTGTATAGCTTCTGTTTATTCATACAATAATGTTATCTTCTTTACTGTGCTCATTGCCAAAGCTTACTTCAATCTTCTATTGGGTTGATCTCTATAGTAATCATCATCTAATTTCGAAGCTCTATGTTTGGTGATGCTAATCTAAATGTCACAATTTTTCCAGGTAATGGCTGATTTTTCATGGCTGTGCTTCCACTGTCATTCACATGTGTTTGCTTCGGTCACATACATAGACTGTACATCATAACATTTTAGAATCCCTATAGTTTAACATTGAGTTGGATGACAGGTCAGAATTTTATGGTGGAATTTGCAAATGTCTGCCAAGATTGCAGACCTCTTGACCTGGTTTATGGTTATTAGCTCTGTAATTACTAGAACTGGCTAGCCACATATAACAAACATGAAACAAAATTTAATGTCTTCTCTATTAGATAAAAATATGTGAAAACATAAGATCATCATGAACCATGATGATCATCATCTGGGCCAAGTTTCAAACAAATGATGATATGGTTCAACATTCGGAAATCATAAGATTCGATATTTCTGAATCTCCCATAGAGTTAAATATGCCCCTGCCCTCCATCAGAAATAATGACAACTTAAAATTCTAGAGAGAGAACACAAACTATTGAGGGGGCTCACCTCTCATGGTTGCATCCTTTGGAGGTGGTCCCCTCAGAGAAACTGCTCTGAGAGCAGGAGGAGCACGAGAACTTCCTGAGGGAGGGATGCCACATCGTCGCCTCACGGTCTATTAGCTCTGGGGGTGGAGCTGCAAAAAATGACAGACACACCACTAGTTTTAAACAACAGTAAATATTATGGAGAGCAATATTTATCATTACAGAAGTTAAATGTAATTAAATAAAGTTAAATAAAGTTATGGTCCTTGATCTGCCACAGAATTATCACAGAACCATGAATAATATTTTCCACATGTTTGTTAATAAAGCAGTTCCCAGAATAAATATATAGACAAGCACATCTCAAAAAGTGGTGACTGCATTTTACAAAAGTGGAAGTGACATTAGCATGTAATACGTTTGTTTTGAGTTTCCAGTGACCATAAACTGTAAATTATGATCTAAAATACATTATGTTCTAAAATACATTACATTTATATTAATGTGTATTGTGTAGTAACACAATACACTTTAATATAAATGTATTCATATATTTATGCACATCCCTTTTTGTGTTGCACCTGCATTTCGCTTAATTAAACCAAAAGGAAAACATAATAGTCATCTTAACAAGCGGCTTATTCGATTCACAAGCCTTAATCAATCAGCTACATGACCTTCACTTAAAGGTTACTGTGCTGAAATGCAGAGTAGTGAGGTGATTTGAGCTGGCAGCGAGTGGTGGAGTGGGCAAAGACTTAATAGCACGACAACATCAATAACATCAATAAGTGTGAAATAAGTGAAATAAGTGCAGCTGATAAGAGAGGATTTGAGGAGGTGAGACATATGGGATTACAGGTAATGCTGGAAAGTGAGGGGCTTTCATCGGAGCAGTTGCAGGACCTCTTGGTCCCAGCTAGTTTGGGAAAGCACTGACCATTGGCTTGAAAGGACAGGAAGAGATTCACATAGGGCAGTTGGGGTACAGTCACTGGAACAAACAATGAGCAAAAATGTAATGAAATACCTCTTCTTTAAATATAGTTGCCAAGTCATTCACAACAAATAAAAAATAAGTTAAAAGGCTTAATGGAGGTTGATCAACTTTGTTTTTGCTCACATTTTTCCTGAGATGGACCCAAAGATCCAAAATTCACTCCAGATACACAACACTACCATTTCTCTCAAACATTGTTCACAAATCTGTCCAAATGTGTGACAGCGAGCACCTCTGCCCCGCTGAGACAATCCACCCCACCTCACAGGTGCTCCACATCAAGATGCCGATCCGACATCATGACCAGAGCACAGGTGCGGCCCAGGCTGCCCACAATAAAAGGCCACCCCGAAATGTGCATTTTTTTTTTTTTTTTTTGCTTTATTGGGGGTCTGGGGACTCAGAACCAGTCAGTATCTGGTGTGACCACCATTTGCCTCATGCATTGCAACACATCTTCTTCGCATAGAGTTTATCAGATTGTCAATTGTGGCCTGTGGAATGTTGGTCCACTCCTCTTCAATGGCTGTTATGGACGAAGAACACAGGTGCATTTTATTGATGGCATTTTCAATGCACAGAGATACCGTGATGAGATCCTGAGGCCATTGTTGTGCCATACATCCATGAACATCACCTCATGTTTCAGCAAGATAATGCACGGCCCCATGTTGCAAGGATCTGTACACAATTCTTGGAAGCTGAAAATGTCCCAGTTCTTGCATGGCCAGCATACTCACCGGACATGTCACCCATTGAGCATGTTTGGGATGTGCTTGACCGGCGTATACGACAGCGTGTACCAGCTCCCACTAATATCCAGCAACTTCGCACACATTCCACATTGAAGAGGAGTGGACCAACATTCCACAGGCCACAATTGACAATCTGATAAACTTTATGCGAAGAAGATGTGTTGCACTGCATGAGGTCGGATCGGCATCTTGATGTGGCGCACCTGTGAGGTGGGGTGGATTGTCTCGGCGGGGCAGAGGTGCTCGCTGTCACACATTTGGACAGATTTGTGAACAATGTTTGAGAGAAATGGTAGTGTTGTGTATCTGGAGTGAATTTTGGATCTTTGGGTCCATCTCAGGAAAAATGGGAGCAAAAACAAAAGTGTTGCATTTATATTTTTGTTGAGTATAGTTCGGTTGCTGCAAAATGCAAGACAATAGGCATGATTTATCCATCTTACAAAACTTACCTATGGATTTTTTGTCTAGATTGTTTTTTAAGATTGTGTGATACCACTTGAAACGTTTTAGTAGTAATGTTGCTATAATTGTCTAATTGTTGCAATAAGGAAGGTTTTTCTGATGTTTTCAGTCAATGCAAATGTAATGTATGAAACTCGAGCTCCTTAAAAAGTGACTGAACATCTAAACCCCACCCAAAAGCCACAGTTCAAACAAACTGTTAAACTGAGCAGTGCATGGAGGACTAAAGAGGTGTGTCTTACTCAGACTCTCATGACATCAGAGGCGTGTGATCACGCCAAACACTCACCAAACTCAGACTGACTGTTGGGGAACAGTATGCGGAAGACGTAATCAGTGGCTTCATCCTCCTCTTTGTCTGACACTGAGTCTGTGGAGCCCTGAGGAATCCTTTTCTTCAACTTTGGAAAGACTTTTCCCTGCATAAAATAGACCACATATGCTCTGTGGTTAATAATAGTTCAAATGTATGTGGGTGGATTTCCTGGTTATTTGCAGATATTGAGTTATTTTAAAATACTGCCCATTGATTTTTGGAGACAAATACTGCAGATAGGTCAAAGCATTCATCAGCATCACTCCAACCACCCACAGTGTGCTTCTCAAAAGTACCTCTTTTATTGATTTACTGATCTTTCAACCATAAGTAAGTTATGTTAGTAGGCTTTTTCTGAGCAATACATTTTTGTCTTTTTAAGGCATTTTTTAGGCTCTTAATTTTGTCTTGGTGCCTTTGATTCTAATGATGAGACCAATAAAGATCATTCTGTACTGACCTTTCCCCTTTGAGACCAGAGTGGAGGGTCCAGCTGGCCATGTGGAAGCAGGCCATTTTCCAGACAGGACAGGAACTGGAGCAGATGTCCTCCTCGGGGGAACCGCAGAGGGGGTCTTTGGATTCCGTCCTGACTGACCAGCACCACAGTCCCTCCACTGTTGACTGCATGAAGATCAGGTCATTATAATTTTGAATGTACAAGAAAAAAATTACTTAAACCTGAAACAAGACTTACTTTGTTGGTGACAGTGCAAATATACAATCTCCTCTAGAGGGATTGTCATGGCGTAGTCCCAGTAAACACTGAAAACCAAGATAAAATGTCAAATAAAATCGTAAAAAAAAAAAAAGAAGAGAGAAGCTCCTTGAGTCAGTCTAAAGCCTGTAAAATGGTTTGCTTTCTTGCATCAGCATACAACCCATGTGAAATTAATGTTTCATTTAAGCAATGCACAGTGGAAGGTAGATCATTCACTGTAGAAGTTAAGGAAGGGGTAAAGTAAATGGAAAATAAGATAAGAATGTAGGGAGCACTTTTGGGCCTCCAGAAGCAAGTATATTCTTTCTGTGTGCTCTAAGTCTGAATAAATCATGAAGATGGGATCAGAACGGGCATAAAGCCTACAAAATAATAATATTTGCTAATCACCACTGGGAACATTCAATTGAGTACAATACCTTGTATACAGTAGTCTATTATTATTATTATTATTATTATTATTATTATTATTATTATTATTATTATTATTATTATTATTATTATTATTATTATTATTATTATTATTATTATTATTATTATCATCTTGTATACAATAGTCTATTAGTACCAGAACAATAATTATATTACCTATGCTGCATAACCATAATCATAATAAAGTTCATGCATAATTTGTTTAACCTTATTCTTTCCTACTGCATATTACTAGAAAATGAATAAAAGCTGAAGGGAAAGGTTCATTTTCTTATTTGTTGTTTTAACATGTATAGCAAGGCTAATAAACAGCACACCCAGAGTCTTAATGAAATAATCAATTTTTTGGTGAGAGTAACCATGCACACATGGGAACATAATGCGGTTTACTGGTTTGAAAGATGTCTGAGTCAATAAGCCATCTGCTGGCGGCTGGTGGGCTGAAAATAACACTTGTGAGATCCACAGAAGATGGAGCTCAAAACACACTGCATTATTCAGCAACAGCCCAGAGTAACACCAACAGAGCAGAGAAGAAGCCATATTAGACATTAAAAATGGGCATACGAAACAGTCAGAACCTGCGCTCATAGTCCAGGTCTCCAACAGAACCGTTCATCAGCTGATTAGGAGTCCACTTCAGAGTCATCAGGTCTGCAGTCTGGTGCAAGGAAAGGTACCCGGGGATAGCCTCCATGTCATCCCTCTGACATTGTATGGAAAATATACTGAAGTTAAAGTACAGCATTTGTTAAAGCTCATGTTACCAAAAAAGTAATAGTTATCTATTGTTGTTACTAAGTGGTATACTTTCTGTTTATTTTTAAGATCATGTACATCCAAAGCAACATTAGTTATTAATGTATTTTATTAAAAATTTTATTAGAAGCTAGTAACTGCCAAATAACAGATTTTTGTATTATGATAGTTATATTATTTTTAGGGTTAGGAAAGTAATTTAAATCAAAGTAAAAAATTTAGAGAATCTTTTCTAAAATGCAATCAGAATCAGAATTACTTTTATTGATGATTCTGAATACTAAAATTACAATTGGGAGAAAAATAAAGTTGGCATTACAAATTCAATCAGTTTACTGGTTAAAATATGATAATAACAATATGACATTTACCGGTTGCACTAGCACATTGTTTTTGCCAAAAAGGAGGATGGCCCTGCTGTTTTGATGCAGTGACTCAACATATTCACGAGCTGAAGGTGAGGGTGAGGGGCGTTCATCCATGCTGCTGCTTGAGTGGCGCTTCTGGATCTAGATAAACAAATCAAATCATTGTTCTACATTGTTGCTTCAATGGGGTCTTCATCAGCACAATCACTCACAACACACTGGATTTGAAAAGCAATTATTCACTTATGTCCCTTGTCTTCCTCAGAAATCAAGTACAAAATATATTTAGAGATGTATTGCCTTTGCTAATAGGGATACTTGGCATATGTTGGATTACTACAGTATATACTCAAATTATATGATCTCATGATAAAAATTAAATGAATTAAGTTGTCGTTATGGGACAAGCAAATACAATAAGATGATTTTTTCCCTACTACTTTTGACTCTTTTACTGGACCCCCATAAAAAAAAATCTCCTAATCTCTGTGTTTGGGTAATTTAATTTTTAAATGTTGAAAGCCAACTCTGCAACCCTCTTGAAATACAAATATGCACTTGATTGCAAATACACTGTGCTCTTCCTGGGCACACTGCATTCCATTAGTGAGAGTAAAGCAGTAAACGAGGATCAGACTGAAGCTCAAAAAGTGACATCTAAATAGCACTGTGCATAAAATAACACTTTGCCCTGTATGATACTTACACAAAGCGCAGGTCTCTTGGTCGGAGAGTCTTGCCTACAGTGGCCACTGTGGATACGATGTCTTTGGACCAACTCATCAGCAGAGGGGTCAGTCCAGAAGTGGTCAGCTGTCTTCATTTTGGTGTACTCCAAAGCACAAGGTCCAACTAAGTCAAAAATAGAGTAATAGTACGTATATAATGTAACAATTACTGTCTCTTGCACACAAGTTCAATGTAAGCTAATTTTCCACAGAGTCCTTCCTTCTGTGCTGTATGAGGCAGCGTTATATTAAATAATGTAATAGAGAAAAATTACCTAGCAGAGATGCAAGGATAGGCCCATCAACAGGATCCATCAGCAAGGCCTCTTTCTCGTAATATTTACTGGAAAACAGCATGATTAGAAAACATTTCATTGTTGAAACCACAAAGTCCTTTTTAACATACCTGCAGTTCTCAACCAGGTAGAGAACTATTTTATCCAGGACCTTTTCAAACAAGGCGGTGCGGATCCATAGGTTTTTGACAGTTTGTGGCGTGAGGCTGGGTAGTCGTGGGATCTTTCTTAAACTGTCCTGACTTTGTAGACTTAGACTCCGCCTGCAAATCACAACATGTATCATTATTACTGCTTTCATACTTCATAACATTCTAGAGGACCACAATATCTGTAGTAGAATTTGCTGCCAAATATGGATGTTTTGGCCTAGTTTGTGGTTACTAATGCTGCAACAATTGACTAATGTTTGGCTAATAAAAGGTCTGTCTCTCTTTCACAACTTGAAAACAACCTCTATTTTCAGTTTAATTTATCTTGGGAAAGTCCTGTGGTCTCATAAATATGAATGAATATGAAATGCTTGGTAACACTTGTGAGTCAGTTGTGATCAAAAGGTTTTGAAGTGTCTTGAGAGAGAAGCGTGTCTCACTTGGTCTCCAAGATCTGCTCGAGTTCCTGGGCTTTCCGGCACAGTTCTTCTGCAGGTGGAAAGCTCTTCCCCACCTTCATGAAGAGAGCCGCGATCTTGTTGCTGCGCAGAAATCCAGCTGCCCGCCTCTTTAGTCCATGTAAAACACAGGCCTCCACTGCAGCTGTTGAGATAAAAGTCAAGGCAATGATACATCTAATATGGCCAACAATGCATACTAATTCTGAATTGTTTTTTCATTTAACACAAACAACACTCATTGACAAACAGATAATTATAGTATATTATAGCCATGTTATGAAAATGTTCTCTATCCATGCATCCATTATTCACACAATAATAATTCAATTACAATAACAACAGTAGACATTTAGCATACCAGATCACCGATTACATCAAAGGGTTCAGTTATTCAATTTAAGGAAACCAATCTATCCTAAACCTGCATGCTTGGTGGCTGGAGTATAATAAAATATATTCATAGATTTTAACAACATTTTTCTTATTCAAATATAATATGTTGTTATAAATGATTAATCAGTGTTAACAGTCCTTATTTTTTCATCATTCTGAAACCCATAGACAGAGGTAAATAATTCATAAACATCTAGAATTTTCAATCGATACAAGAAAACTAATGTATTTTACAGTAAATCTCTATAATCACTTGACAAAACAGAAAAAGAGTAAGGCCTCTTCTCCTTGCTACGTGGCACTAGCTAGCTCTGTGTTGACATTTGCATTGGCTCTGTGGGCTAATCCTGCGGCTCTGTTCACATAGGGTCAGAGGGGAGGCTGCGGTTACCACGGGAAACAGTGTTGATGGAGGTATTGAGAGACGAGCAGCGAAGGAGAGGCTGTGGCCAATCACAGGCTTCCTGATCTGTCTCTCTCTTTGTGCTTGTTTGACAATCAGTGTCTGCTGCTGCCATATTAAAGTTGGTTATCCCTGCTTACCCTTTCGGAGATGCTACTTTTTATTTTTGATTGATATAGGGCAGAACAGTTATGCATTTGTTTTACTTACATTTATAATTTATGTTTTCACTACATTCTATTTAAAGGGCACATTTTAACACTTAATCTACAAGAAGAGAACAAAATAATATTCAATATGCACTTCTGGACATATACAAAAATCCAGTTTCATAACATGTTTTTTGAGGTCCCAGTTACGAGATTAGAAATGAAAGAAATGACAATATTTTAGGGGACATTCTATTAGTTAAATAATTGCATATTTGATCATTGGAATAACTGAAATCACCACTGATTAAATTTTAATCAATATCAAAATATCACAAAATTCATACATCCAATTTCTTATTGAGAAACAATTTGTTTTTCGATGTTTTCAATTAACCATAATAATTCTTTTTGCTACTATAAAGGCAACATTGGCAATATTGTATTGACTTTTTGTTGAAAAATTAGCAGATTTGTACCCTAACAAACAGACGGACATAAGGAAAGGCTTCTATTTAGTAACTTAGAAACATCCCCAGTTATTTGATTCCAAAATGTATGAATCTCTGGACAGTGCCATAACATGTAAAGTAATGTTCCCTTTTATCCACATCCACCCCAGCAAAGGTCAGAGGAGTGTAGGTCTATTTTTTGAGTTTGACTGGAGTTACATATGCTCTTTGAAATGTTTTAATCTCACTGATCTGGAGATTTGTGTTGGAGTATTGAGGGTTTCACCTGAGCTAATGAGCATTTTATAAAGTCCTGAGACTATTCCTTTATTTATAGCCAACTCTCAAATTTCTTATCCATTTCATTATCATAATTGTAATAGTTTTTAGGTAGTTTGAAGAGGATAGATGCCAATTGGGCATATTGTAGAAAAGCATTTGGGCTTAAGTTATATTTGTGGGCTATATCTTCAAAAGGTAACAATAAACCATTTTCAATTATGTTAAATTTGGAATATATTATGTTGTTGCCACACCTTGTTTGCTAATGGGTTCCCTGCTGCAGAAAAGGCCATATTGTGCCATAGAGGACAGGATGCAAAAACGATTTTTGTATTGCCCATTGTCTTTTGATATCTTTACAAGTTAGAGACAAGATATGGATGGTGACATAATGAAGGTAATGAAATGGATGAGATCTTTTCCTTCAGCAGTTGTTTCTCCAGCCAATCCCAGCTTCCTTTTTCACATACACTCTTAAGGTCAAAGCATATCTGGTATTAAAAGCAATATAATACAAATAAATAGCTGATATACCAAGACCACCTTGATTTCTAGGTAAAGTTAATTTTTTTAAGGCTGATTTGGAGTTTTTGCTCCTTCCAAAGGAAGAAAACATTTTCTGGAGCGGGTGATGGTTTGGGGGGAGGGTCGGAGGAGGGGGTGGGAACACCCAATACGTCTATGTCTGCGCCAACACTGTTATGTTTTATCTGATGTCGTGTATGTATATCGTATGTCTGTATGTCTGTATGTATGTACACTCAACAAAAATATAAACGCAACACTTTTGTTTTTGCTCCCATTTTTCCTGAGATGGACCCAAAGATCCAAAATTCACGCCAGATACACAACACTACCATTTCTCTCAAACATTGTTCACAAATCTGTCCAAATGTGTGACAGCGAGCACCTCTGCCCCGCCGAGACAATCCACCCCACCTCACAGGTGCGCCACATCAAGATGCCGATCCGACATCATGACCAGTGCACAGGTGCGCCCCAGGCTGCCCACAATAAAAGGCCACCCCGAAATGTGCTTTTTTTTTTGCTTTATTGGGGGTCTGGGGACTCAGAACCAGCCAGTATCTGGTGTGACCACCATTTGCCTCATGCAGTGCAACACATCTTCTTCGCATAGAGTTTATCAGATTGTCAATTTTGGCCTGTGGAATGTTGGTCCACTCCTCTTCAATGTGGAATGTGTGCGAAGTTGCTGGATATTAGTGGGAGCTGGTACACGCTGTCGTATACGCCGGTCAAGCACATCCCAAACATGCTCAATGGGTGACATGTCCGGTGAGTATGCTGGCCATGCAAGAACTGGGACATTTTCAGCTTCCAAGAATTGTGTACAGATCCTTGCAACATGGGGCCGTGCATTATCTTGCTGAAACATGAGGTGATGTTCATGGATGTATGGCACAACAATGGGCATCAGGATCTCATCACGGTATCTCTGTGCATTCAAAATGCCATCAATAAAATGCACCTGTGTTCTTCATCCATAACAGCCTTTGAAGAGGAGTGGACAACATTCCACAGGCTACAATTGACAATCTGATAAGATAAGATAAGATATGCCTTTATTAGTCCCTCAGTGGGGAAATTCCAGTGTTGCAACGCACAGATCAAGAACAGCACGAAAAAGTAACGTCGGCCTCTGCGCGTCCTCCGTAGCAGCTCCTCCGCACATAGCAACGCACATAGCAACGGTGAAAAAGTTAAAATCCAGAGCACTTAGCCTTATACACATAATCTTCAAAGTGTGCAAACGAACAAGCAGGTAAGAGCAGAAAAAGTTGGAAAATAAGGGAGCGCGTTGCAACCTCTATGCGAAGAAGATGTGTTGCACTGCATGAGGCAAATGGTGGTCACACCAGATACTGACTGGTTCTGAGTCCCCAGACCCCCAATAAAGAAAAAAAAAAATGCACATTTCGGGGTGGCCTTTTATTGTGGGCAGTCTGGGGCGCACCTGTGCACTGGTCATGATGTCGGATCAGCATCTTGATGTGGCACACCTGTGAGGTGGGGTGGATTGTCTCGGCGGGGCAGAGGTGCTCGCTGTCACACATTTGGACAGATTTGTGAACAATGTTTGAGAGAAATGGTAGTGTTGTGTATCTGGAGTGAATTTTGGATCTTTGGGTCCATCTCAGGAAAAATGGGAGCAAAAACAAAAGTGTTGCGTTTATATTTTTGTTGAGTGTACATACATACAGACATACAGACATACGATATACATACACGACATCAGATAAAACATAACGGTGTTGGCGCAGACATAGACGTATTGGGTGTTCCCACCCCCTCCTCCGACCCTCCCCCCAAACCATCACCCGCTCCAGAAAATGTTTTCTTCCTTTGGAAGGAGCAAAAACTCGAAATCAAGGTGGTCTTGGTATATCAGCTATTTATTTGTATTATATTGCTTTTAATACCAGATATGCTTTGACCTTAAGAGTGTATGTGAAAAAGGAAGCTGGGATTGGCTGGAGAAACAACTGCTGAAGGAAAAGATCTCATCCATTTCATTACCTTCATTATGGCACCATCCATACCTACCGGCCAATCTGGACAACCATATCTTGTCTCTAACTTGTAAAGATATCAAAAGACAATGGGAAATACAAAAATTGTTTTTGCATCCTGTCCTCTATGGCACAATATGGCCTTTTCTGCAGCAGGGAACCCATTAGCAAACAAGGTGTGGCAACAACATAATATATTCCAAATTTAACATAATTGAAAATGGTTTATTGTTACCTTTTGAAGATATAGCCCACAAATATAACTTAAGCCCAAATGCTTTTCTACAATATGCCCAATTGGCATCTATCCTCTTCAAACTACCTAAAAACTATTACAATTATGATAATGAAATGGATAAGGAATTTGAGAGTTGGCTATAAATAAAGGAACAGTCTCAGGACTTTATAAAATGCTCATTAGCTCAGGTGAAACCCTCAATACTCCAACACAAATCTCCAGATCAGTGAGATTAAAACATTTCAAAGAGCATATGTAACTCCAGTCAAACTCAAAAAATAGACCTACACTCCTCTGACCTTTGCTGGGGTGGATGTGGATAAAAAGGAACATTACTTTACATGTTATGGCACTGTCCAGAGATTCATACATTTTGGAATCAAATAACTGGGGATGTTTCTAAGTTACTAAATAGAAGCCTTTCCTTATGTCCGTCTGTTTGTTAGGGTACAAATCTGCTAATTTTTCAACAAAAAGTCAATACAATATTGCCAATGTTGCCTTTATAGTAGCAAAAAGAATTATTATGGTTAATTGAAAACATCGAAAAACAAATTGTTTCTCAATAAAAAATTGGATGTATGAATTTTGTGATATTTTGATATTGATTAAAATTTAATCAGTGGTGATTTCAGTTATTCCAATGATCAAATATGCAACTATTTAACTAATAGAATGTCCCCTAAAATATTGTCATTTATTTCATTTCTAATCTCGTAACTGGGACCTCAAAAAACATGTTATGAAACTGGATTTTTGTATATGTCCAGAAGTGCATATTGAATATTATTTTGTTCTCTTCTTGTAGATTAAGTGTTAAAATGTGCCCTTTAAATAGAATGTAGTGAAAACATAAATTATAAATGTAAGTAAAACAAATGCATAACTGTTCTGCCCTATATCAATCAAAAATAAAAAGTAGCATCTCCGAAAGGGTAAGCAGGGATAACCAACTTTAATATGGCAGCAGCAGACACTGATTGTCAAACAAGCACAAAGAGAGAGACAGATCAGGAAGCCTGTGATTGGCCACAGCCTCTCCTTCGCTGCTCGTCTCTCAATACCTCCATCAACACTGTTTCCCGTGGTAACCGCAGCCTCCCCTCTGACCCTATGTGAACAGAGCCGCAGGATTAGCCCACAGAGCCAATGCAAATGTCAACACAGAGCTAGCTAGTGCCACGTAGCAAGGAGAAGAGGCCTTACTCTTTTTCTGTTTTGTCAAGTGATTATAGAGATTTACTGTAAAATACATTAGTTTTCTTGTATCGATTGAAAATTCTAGATGTTTATGAATTATTTACCTCTGTCTATGGGTTTCAGAATGATGAAAAAATAAGGACTGTTAACACTGATTAATCATTTATAACAACATATTATATTTGAATAAGAAAAAATGTTGTTAAAATCTATGAATATATTTTATTATACTCCAGCCACCAAGCATGCAGGTTTAGGATAGATTGGTTTCCTTAAATTGAATAACTGAACCCTTTGATGTAATCGGTGATCTGGTATGCTAAATGTCTACTGTTGTTATTGTAATTGAATTATTATTGTGTGAATAATGGATGCATGGATAGAGAACATTTTCATAACATGGCTATAATATACTATAATTATCTGTTTGTCAATGAGTGTTGTTTGTGTTAAATGAAAAAACAATTCAGAATTAGTATGCATTGTTGGCCATATTAGATGTATCATTGCCTTGACTTTTATCTCAACAGCTGCAGTGGAGGCCTGTGTTTTACATGGACTAAAGAGGCGGGCAGCTGGATTTCTGCGCAGCAACAAGATCGCGGCTCTCTTCATGAAGGTGGGGAAGAGCTTTCCGCCTGCAGAAGAACTGTGCCGGAAAGCCCAGGAACTCGAGCAGATCTTGGAGACCAAGTGAGACACGCTTCTCTCTCAAGACACTTCAAAACCTTTTGATCACAACTGACTCACAAGTGTTACCAAGCATTTCATATTCATTCATATTTATGAGACCACAGGACTTTCCCAAGATAAATTAAACTGAAAATAGAGGTTGTTTTCAAGTTGTGAAAGAGAGACAGACCTTTTATTAGCCAAACATTAGTCAACTGTTGCAGCATTAGTAACCACAAACTAGGCCAAAACATCCATATTTGGCAGCAAATTCTACCACAGATATTGTGGTCCTCTAGAATGTTATGAAGTATGAAAGCAGTAATAATGATACATGTTGTGATTTGCAGGCGGAGTCTAAGTCTACAAAGTCAGGACAGTTTAAGAAAGATCCCACGACTACCCAGCCTCACGCCACAAACTGTCAAAAATCTATGGATCCGCACCGCCTTGTTTGAAAAGGTCCTGGATAAAATAGTTCTCTACCTGGTTGAGAACTGCAGGTATGTTAAAAAGGACTTTGTGGTTTCAACAATGAAATGTTTTCTAACCATGCTGTTTTCCAGTAAATATTACGAGAAAGAGGCCTTGCTGATGGATCCTGTTGATGGGCCTATCCTTGCATCTCTGCTAGGTAATTTTTCTCTATTACATTATTTAATATAACGCTGCCTCATACAGCACAGAAGGAAGGACTCTGTGGAAAATTAGCTTACATTGAACTTGTGTGCAAGAGACAGTAATTGTTACATTATATACGTACTATTACTCTATTTTTGACTTAGTTGGACCTTGTGCTTTGGAGTACACCAAAATGAAGACAGCTGACCACTTCTGGACTGACCCATCTGCTGATGAGTTGGTCCAAAGACATCGTATCCACAGTGGCCACTGTAGGCAAGACTCTCCGACCAAGAGACCTGCGCTTTGTGTAAGTATCATACAGGGCAAAGTGTTATTTTATGCACAGTGCTATTTAGATGTCACTTTTTGAGCTTCAGTCTGATCCTCGTTTACTGCTTTACTCTCACTAATGGAATGCAGTGTGCCCAGGAAGAGCACAGTGTATTTGCAATCAAGTGCATATTTGTATTTCAAGAGGGTTGCAGAGTTGGCTTTCAACATTTAAAAATTAAATTACCCAAACACAGAGATTAGGAGATTTTTTTTTTTATGGGGGTCCAGTAAAAGAGTCAAAAGTTAAAAAAAAATCATCATCAATAGGAAAAAATCATCTTATTGTATTTGCTTGTCCCATAACAACAACTTAATTCATTTAATTTTTATCATGAGATCATATAATTTGAGTATATACTGTAGTAATCCAACATATGCCAAGTATCCCTATTAGCAAAGGCAATACATCTCTAAATATATTTTGTACTTGATTTCTGAGGAAGACAAGGGACATAAGTGAATAATTGCTTTTCAAATCCAGTGTGTTGTGAGTGATTGTGCTGATGAAGACCCCATTGAAGCAACAATGTAGAACAATGATTTGATTTGTTTATCTAGATCCAGAAGCGCCACTCAAGCAGCAGCATGGATGAACGCCCCTCACCCTCACCTTCAGCTCGTGAATATGTTGAGTCACTGCATCAAAACAGCAGGGCCATCCTCCTTTTTGGCAAAAACAATGTGCTAGTGCAACCGGTAAATGTCATATTGTTATTATCATATTTTAACCAGTAAACTGATTGAATTTGTAATGCCAACTTAATTTTTCTCCCAATTGTAATTTTAGTATTCAGAATCATCAATAAAAGTAATTCTGATTCTGATTGCATTTTAGAAAAGATTCTCTAAATTTTTTACTTTGATTTAAATTACTTTCCTAACCCTAAAAATAATATAACTATCATAATACAAAAATCTGTTATTTGGCAGTTACTAGCTTCTAATAAAATTTTTACTAAAACACATTAATAATTAATGTTGCTTTGGATGTACATGATCTTAAAAATAAACAGAAAGTATACCACTTAGTAACAACAATAGATAACTATTACTTTTTTGGTAACATGAGCTTTAACAAATGCTGTACTTTAACTTCAGTATATTTTCCATACAATGTCAGAGGGATGACATGGAGGCTATCCCCGGGTACCTTTCCTTGCACCAGACTGCAGACCTGATGACTCTGAAGTGGACTCCTAATCAGCTGATGAACGGTTCTGTTGGAGACCTGGACTATGAGCGCAGGTTCTGACTGTTTCGTATGCCCATTTTTAATGTCTAATATGGCTTCTTCTCTGCTCTGTTGGTGTTACTCTGGGCTGTTGCTGAATAATGCAGTGTGTTTTGAGCTCCATCTTCTGTGGATCTCACAAGTGTTATTTTCAGCCCACCAGCCGCCAGCAGATGGCTTATTGACTCAGACATCTTTCAAACCAGTAAACCGCGTTATGTTCCCATGTGTGCATGGTTACTCTCACCAAAAAATTGATTATTTCATTAAGACTCTGGGTGTGCTGTTTATTAGCCTTGCTATACATGTTAAAACAACAAATAAGAAAATGAACCTTTCCCTTCAGCTTTTATTCATTTTCTAGTAATATGCAGTAGGAAAGAATAAGGTTAAACAAATTATGCATGAACTTTATTATGATTATGGTTATGCAGCATAGGTAATATAATTATTGTTCTGGTACTAATAGACTATTGTATACAAGATAATAATAATAATAATAATAATAATAATAATAATAATAATAATAATAATAATAATAATATAATAATAATAATAATAATAATAATAATAATAATTATTATAATTATAATTATAATTATAATAATAGACTACTGTATACAAGGTATTGTACTCAATTGAATGTTCCCAGTGGTGATTAGCAAATATTATTTTGTAGGCTTTATGCCCGTTCTGATCCCATCTTCATGATTTATTCAGACTTAGAGCACACAGAAAGAATATACTTGCTTCTGGAGGCCCAAAAGTGCTCCCTACATTCTTATCTTATTTTCCATTTACTTTACCCCTTCCTTAAAGGGATATGCCACCCCCAGGTCAAATTTGGGCATCTCCCCACAGTCCAGAGACTAAAATAAGTGGTGGAAAGCGTTTTCCTGGTCACCCAGCCATTGTCCGAGTCTGTCAGCACTGACCGCTGCTGTATCTGCAGCTACTCCGCGTTAGACTGGAGTCTAACGGCGCCAGAGAAAGATTTCGGCCAAAAGGAATTAATTTGCTCGATGCGTTACTTGGTCATTTTGGGTGGGAACTATTTTTCAGTGCGGAAAAAGAAAGCCGAAGCACGCACCACGCTGCCAGGGGAATTCCTGTTACGCACCAGGAAGGGAGTTCCCCTGTTGCGCAGCGTGGTGCGTGATTCGGCTTTCTTTTTCCGCACTGAAAAATAGTTCCCACCCAAAATGACCAAGTCAAGCTCTCCGTGTTGATTTGTACATTTATTTGCACTCGATATGAATGCGCACTACACAGAAAGTAATTGGGAAACGCATTGAGCAAATTAATTCCTTTTGGCCGAAATCTTTCTCTGGCGCCGTTAGACTCCAGTCTAACGTGGAGTAGCTGCAGCTACCGCTGTGGTCAGTGCTGACAGACTCGGACAATGGCTGGGTGACCAGGAAAACGCTTTCCACCACTTATTTTAGTCTCTGGACTGTGGGGAGATGCCCAAATTTGACCTGGGGGTGGCATATCCCTTTAACTTCTACAGTGAATGATCTACCTTCCACTGTGCATTACTTAAATGAAACATTAATTTCACATGGGTTGTATGCTGGATGCAAGAAAGCAAACCATTTTACAGGCTTTAGACTGACTCAAGGAGCTTCTCTCTTCTTTTTTTTAACGATTTTATTTGACATTTTATCTTGGTTTTCAGTGTTTACTGGGACTACGCCATGACAATCCCTCTAGAGGAGATTGTATATTTGCACTGTCACCAACAAAGTAAGTCTTGTTTCAGGTTTAAGTAATTTTTTTCTTGTACATTCAAAATTATAATGACCTGATCTTCATGCAGTCAACAGTGGAGGGACTGTGGTGCTGGTCAGTCAGGACGGAATCCAAAGACCCCCTCTGCGGTTCCCCCGAGGAGGACATCTGCTCCAGTTCCTGTCCTGTCTGGAAAATGGCCTGCTTCCACATGGCCAGCTGGACCCTCCACTCTGGTCTCAAAGGGGAAAGGTCAGTACAGAATGATCTTTATTGGTCTCATCATTAGAATCAAAGGCACCAAGACAAAATTAAGAGCCTAAAAAATGCCTTAAAAAGACAAAAAATGTATTGCTCAGAAAAAGCCTACTAACATAACTTACTTATGGTTGAAAGATCAGTAAATCAATAAAAGAGGTACTTTTGAGAAGCACACTGTGGGTGGTTGGAGTGATGCTGATGAATGCTTTGACCTATCTGCAGTATTTGTCTCCAAAAATCAATGGGCAGTATTTTAAAATAACTCAATATCTGCAAATAACCAGGAAATTCACCCACATACATTTGAACTATTATTAACCACAGAGCATATGTGGTCTATTTTATGCAGGGAAAAGTCTTTCCAAAGTTGAAGAAAAGGATTCCTCAGGGCTCCACAGACTCAGTGTCAGACAAAGAGGAGGATGAAGCCACTGATTACGTCTTCCGCATACTGTTCCCCAACAGTCAGTCTGAGTTTGGTGAGTGTTTGGCGTGATCACACGCCTCTGATGTCATGAGAGTCTGAGTAAGACACACCTCTTTAGTCCTCCATGCACTGCTCAGTTTAACAGTTTGTTTGAACTGTGGCTTTTGGGTGGGGTTTAGATGTTCAGTCACTTTTTAAGGAGCTCGAGTTTCATACATTACATTTGCATTGACTGAAAACATCAGAAAAACCTTCCTTATTGCAACAATTAGACAATTATAGCAACATTACTACTAAAACGTTTCATGTGGTATCACACAATCTTAAAAAACAATCTTGACAAAAAATCCATAGGTAAGTTTTGTAAGATGGATAAATCATGCCTATTATCTTGCATTTTGCAGCAACCGAACTATACTCAACAACAATATAAATGCAACACTTTTGTTTTTGCTCCCATTTTTCCTGAGATGGACCCAAAGATCCAAAATTCACTCCAGATACACAACACTACCATTTCTCTCAAACATTGTTCACAAATCTGTCCAAATGTGTGACAGCGAGCACCTCTGCCCCGCCGAGACAATCCACCCCACCTCACAGGTGCGCCACATCAAGATGCCGATCCGACATCATGACCAGTGCACAGGTGCGCCCCAGACTGCCCACAATAAAAGGCCACCCCAAAATGTGTATTTTTTTTTTTTGCTTTATTGGGGGTCTGGGGACTCAGAACCAGTCAGTATCTGGTGTGACCACCATTTGCCTCATGCAGTGCAACACATCTTCTTCGCATAGAGTTTATCAGATTGTCAATTGTGGCCTGTGGAATGTTGGTCCACTCCTCTTCAATGTGGAATGTGTGCGAAGTTGCTGGATATTAGTGGGAGCTGGTACACGCTGTCGTATACGCCGGTCAAGCACATCCCAAACATGCTCAATGGGTGACATGTCCGGTGAGTATGCTGGCCATGCAAGAACTGGGACATTTTCAGCTTCCAAGAATTGTGTACAGATCCTTGTAACATGGGGCCATGCATTATCTTGCTGAAACATGAGGTGATGTTCATGGATGTATGGCACAACAATGGGCCTCAGGATCTCATCACGGTATCTCTGTGCATTCAAAATGCCATCAATAAAATGCACCTGTGTTCTTCGTCCATAACAGCCTTTGAAGAGGAGTGGACCAACATTCCACAGGCCACAATTGACAATCGGATAAACTCTATGCGAAGAAGATGTGTTGCACTGCATGAGGCAAATGGTGGTCACACAAGATACTGACTGATACTGACTGGGAGTCCCCAGACCCCCAATAAAGCAAAAAAAAAAAAAAAAAGCACATTTCGGGGTGGCCTTTTATTGTGGGCAGCCTGGGCCGCACCTGTGCACTGGTCATGATGTCGCACCTGTGAGGTGGGGTGGATTGTCTCGGCGGGGCAGAGGTGCTTGCTGTCACACATTTGGACAGATTTGTGAACAATGTTTGAGAGAAATGGTAGTGTTGTGTATCTGGAGTGAATTTTGGATCTTTGGGTCCATCTCAGGAAAAATGGGAGCAAAAACAAAGTTGATCAACCTCCATTAAGCCTTTTAACTTATTTTTTATTTGTTGTGAATGACTTGGCAACTATATTTAAAGAAGAGGTATTTCATTACATTTTTGCTCATTGTTTGTTCCAGTGACTGTACCCCAACTGCCCTATGTGAATCTCTTCCTGTCCTTTCAAGCCAATGGTCAGTGCTTTCCCAAACTAGCTGGGACACTGGTTGTTCCCAAGAGGTCCTGTAGCTGCTCCGATGAAAGCCCCTCACTTTCCAGCATTACCTGTAATCCCATATGTCTCACCTCCTCAAATCCTCTCTTATCAGCTGCACTTAATAACTATTTCAGTTCTTACTTTGCCACTGGCGACACTTATTGATGTTGTCGTGCTATTAAGTCTTTGCCCACTCCACCACTCGCTGCCAGCTCAAATCACCTCACTACTCTGCATTTCAGCACAGTAACCTTTAAGTGAAGGTCATGTAGCTGATTGATTAAGGCTTGTGAATCGAATAAGCCGCTTGTTAAGATGACTATTATGTTTTCCTTTTGGTTTAATTAAGCGAAATGCAGGTACAACACAAAAAGGGATGTGCATAAATATATGAATACATTTATATTAAAGTGTATTGTGTTACTACACAATACACATTAATATAAATGTAATGTATTTTAGAACATAATGTATTTTAGATCATAATTTACAGTTTATGTAACTGTTTACAGTTTATGTATGTCACTGGAAATTCAAAATAAACGTATTACATGCTAATGTCACTTCCACTTTTGTAAAATGCAGTCACCACTTTTTGAGATGTGCTTGTCTATATATTTATTCTGGGAACTGCTTTATTAACAAACTTGTGGAAAATATTATTCATGGTTCTGTGATAATTCTGTGGCAGATCAAGGACCATAACTTTATTTAACTTTATTTAATTACATTTAACTTCTGTAATGATAAATATTGCTCTCCATAATATTTACTGTTGTTTAAAACTAGTGGTGTGTCTGTCATTTTTTGCAGCTCCACCCCCAGAGCTAATAGACCGTGAGGCGACAATGTGGCATCCCTCCCTCAGGAAGTTCTCGTGCTCCTCCTGCTCTCAGAGCAGTTTCTCTGAGGGGACCACCTCCAAAGGATGCAACCATGAGAGGTGAGCCCCCTCAATAGTTTGTGTTCTCTCTCTAGAATTTTAAGTTGTCATTATTTCTGATGGATTTCTGATTCTGATTTAACTCTATGGGAGATTCAGAAATATCGAATCTTATGATTTCCGAATGTTGAACCATATCATCATTTGTTTGAAACTTGGCCCAGATGATGATCATCATGGTTCATGATGATATTTTTTCACATATTTTTATCTAATAGAGAAGACATAAAATTTTGTTTCATGTTTGTTATATGTGGCTAGCCAGGCCTAGTAATTACAGAGCTAATAACCATAAACCAGGTCAAGAGGTCTGCAATCTTGGCAGACATTTGCAAATTCCACCATAAAATTCTGACCTGTCATCCAACTCAATGTTAAACTATAGGGATTCTAAAATGTTATGATGTACAGTCTATGTATGTGACCGAAGCAAACACATGTGAATGACAGTGGAAGCACAGCCATGAAAAATCAGCCATTACCTGGAAAAATTGTGACATTTAGATCAGCATCACCAAACATAGAGCTTCGAAATTAGATGATGATTACTATAGAGATCAACCCAATAGAAGATTGAAGTAAGCTTTGGCAATGAGCACAGTAAAGAAGATAACATTATTGTATGAATAAACAGAAGCTATACAGTGATTCTTGATTCAAATAATAATACATTGTTGCTTTGAAGATGTGTACCTTTTGTATGTAATTATTGTCCTGTCATAAGTAACGATTGATGTGGATAAATAGACAAATAGAATATGAATGAGTAATGCATCAATATTTCCAACTACTGTCAAACTTTTTAATGTGATTATTGTTTAAAATAATATGTTTATGTTTAATAGTATGTATAATAATGTTTATTTAAATCTCAGGGCACCTCTGAAGCTGCTATGTGACAACATGAAATATCAAATCATTTCCCGGGCATTTTATGGCTGTATGTATTCACTATCCTTTACTATAACCCTCACTCTGCTAAATCTCCCTTGTTTTCTTATGCGTTTGTGTGATTTATGATGTTCTTGTTTTCATTCAGGGCTTGCTTATTGCCGTCATCTGTCCACTGTGCGCACACACCTCTCAGCTCTGGTCAATCACACTATTGTGGACCCCTATGTGCCCTGTGATGCCTACAAAGGTTTAACATCAGAAGTATGGGAGACATTTCTACAAAATTCTACTGTAAGCACTCAATCTACCTCCCCTTTGTTATATATCCACGCAGGTCTTTGGCCGAGCCCTCCCAGCCCCCTCATCCATATTATTGTCTGCTCGCCCATTAGTTTCACTGCTTTGTGCATAAAGCATGACTAATGGTTCTGTCAATCCCATATCTGTACTTTATTTGAATGTTAATTACAGCTTATTAAGCCACCATGAGCCTTCTACCAATTAAAATAGTAATGTTTTAATGAAATGGTGGGTTTGTTTATTATAGCTGTCATGTTTCTATATAAACACAATTCTCACTGAGTACTTATCTTCTGTGGTTTTCAAGGCTGTGCAGTCAAACCAAATACAGTATACATGGATTAATTTTTGTAATACTTTTATCTGAATTTCATTATAAAGGAAAATCATTCTGTGAAATGCAAAATGAAACAGCATAAAATAACTAATTATAATTTCTAAATATGTTTTTGTAGTCCTATGAGGAGAAAGAGCTGCAGCGTCTGGTGTATTTCGGTGGCGTGGAGCCCTCTCTGCGTAAAGAGGTGTGGCCTTTCCTTTTGGGTCATTATCAGTTCGGGATGACTGACAATGAAAGAAAAGAGGTTGGTCTTCATTTTATTTTGCTGCCCGTGTATCTAGAAAGATTTTTAGAGCCAATTTGTAACAAGTATGTAGCTCAGTACTCAATAGTCAATATTAAATCACATCTGTCCGAGCCCCATATAGCCTGCTGTCTTACATCTTTTATTTCATTACATAATTATGCATATTATTTCAATTTTAAAATACTATATTGATCTCATATAATGTATCGATTCTACTATTTTCATTAGAAATGTCATAACCTGTATATATAAATGGACATAGCTAACGCGCCTATTTGGAGCGCGCTGCGCATGTGGGCGCTTCCGGCTCCTCCTGATCCTGGCACCCATTGACTTACATTGGAATATTATGGCCCTTCTCTCTGTAGCTACTGCAGTGAGCCTTGTCATTTTGGTCTTCAAATATTCGTATTAACCCTCACTACATGATCCTGGTATTTTTATTTCACTATTTTGTCCATTAAAAAAGTCCTATTCATAATATAGAGCCTGGGTCCAAATTTGCTCCTGTAACTGCGAGCATCGTGAGCTTTATTTGAGTGGCACTGAACGCTATGTGTGATGTCCACTTCTTTGTACTACACAGATCATTTATATCAACAAAAAGCAACATCACTCTTAAGATATTTATGCAACTAACCTCATTATAAACAAGATACCTTTTACCCTACTTCATCCCAATTAACCACTGCATGCCTGTGGTATTTCATGATCTGAAATGTATATTCTTTGAATTTAAAACCTTAGGTGGATGAGCAGGTGCGTCTGTGCTACCAACAGACCATGTGTGAGTGGCAGAGCTGTGAGGAGATCATTCGCCAAAGGGAGAAAGAGCAGCACGCTGTAGCATTAGCCAAGTGTTCCTCTGGAGCTAGCATGGACAGCTCCAGCCAGAGGATCGTGCATCATGACTCCACTGTGAGCAATGAGGTAAGCATTGCACATCTAAGATAAATAATGTGGCTCATTTATTATATCCCCGGGGCTATGGGGCTTGAATTATATTAGTTTATTTTGTTTCGTACAGCCATAAATATGTAAGTAATGCTGAGTATTTTGCTTGTTTTGCAGTCCTCCCAGAGCTCCGACAGGCAGAGTCTAGCTCGTCTGCAGAGTGACTCCAGCAACAGCACACAGGTATCCAGTTCCAACACATTCCAAGCCCCTTTCATGTGTAGTAATATTATATAATTATTTCAACACTTAACCTGACTACCTAGATCCAAACATTAGTAACTTTACAATTGTAATTTTGAAGCAGTGTAATGGCAAAAAATAAAATTTTATATATATATATATATATATATATATATATATATATATATATATATATATATATATATATATATATATATATATATATATATATATATATATATATATATATATATATATATATATATATATATATATATATATACACACACACACACACACACACACACACCCACACACCTTTGGCTTGTTCTTTCAGGTCTTTGAGTCTGTGGAGGAGGTGGAGCAGCTTGAGACTGAACCCAGAAGTGAAGAGCCCAAACCATCCCAGCAGAAGATGCCAAATGGAGCACTGCAGAATGGGACAAGCTCGCCTGATTCGGGACACCCCTCCTCACGCAATTTCTCTGTTACCTCGGGCTTGTCTGAGGGTTCACTCAGCACTGAGGAGAGTGCCCATGCCCACGTTCCACAAAGTCCAGGCAGACCCCCTCAAGATGTAGAAGCTAGTGAGGCAAAAAGTAAAGAGGAGGGAGAGAAGTTGGAAATGGAGGAGACCCGAGAACTCATGAATGAAGGTGAAATGACGACAGAAGAGTCTGCTAATGCCATTATAGAGGTGTCAGAGCTGGTTATGGAATCTTGCCAAAAAGTTGAAAATGAGATGGTGAACTCCGAAGAAACGACTCAAAGTGTTTTATCAACAGAAGTAAATGACCCAACAGTGAAAGAAGCAGAGCAGAATCTTGTCCTATCCACAAGTATTCCACAAACAGAAACTACCTACAGTGAACATCAGACCACTACAGACTCTGATGAGTCACCCTCTGCCATAGAAATGGAGGAGATACCCAAAGCCAAAGTGTCCCTGGTGCCCTGGAGCGGAACGGGCCACGGTTCAGATGAGGAGGTCCCACAGGCAGGGGAGGGGAAGCCCAGTCCAGAGGGAACAGAGTCCATACTGTCAGATGAGCCTGAAATGGAGAGTATCTGCCCACACTTTGACAATGGAGAGGTTAAGAAGGAACAAAACTCAGAAGACTCTACAGGAGGACCTTTCTCAGTATGGATACATTTAAAACAGCTTAAATTATTATTAGACAAGAATTTACACATTAGTTTGATCCTATTCTTTTGTATTTGTACTCCAGCAAGAGCTTTTGGATTTGTACACACTCAACCTTCACCGCATTGATAAAGATGTCCAACGCTGTGACAGGAATTATTGGTACTTTACGCCCTCCAATCTGGATAAACTCCGAAATATAATGTGCAGGTGATTGTTACAAGTATTACCTATGCAATTGCAGAATTATGTTTAATCTAATATATATATATATAATCGGCTGGCCGATATATGCAGTTTTTAATGAATCGGCTAGTGACCTTAAATCTCCAGCACAGTCTGATATGTAGTTTTGGCTTATGTGCTTCTTAAAGAATAGACATAATGCTTAATTAGAACTGTTCAGTTTAGAGATAACTGCACAAAGCATGACTTCACAGCTCTCTTATAGGTTTATGATATAAAAAAGGGTTTGTAAATGTTCGTAAATTGGCTCTACATATGCCGTAAATATCGGCAGAGCTTATTGGCTAAACAATTGGAATAAATGGAAAACCCATATTGGTCTGTGAGTGGGTGTAGTTGCCACAGACTGACCTGTATCTTAGCCTGGTGGTGCCACCTGCTTGTCTCCATGGACACTACCATAATGTGGAACATTCCAGACAGAGTAATGGCATCTCCTTGGAGACAACCAGTTAGCAGATACTGTACCAGAAAAGTTATAGTGCACCTATTATAATATAATAGGTTATGTTAATGTAGTTTTGTATTAAATATAACATAACTCCAGCATAGTTTCATGCCGATAATTCATTACTGTAAATGTTGTTGTTAATTGTGCACCCTACAGTATAGAGTGGCAATAATACTATTTATTACCACTAACAGTGTTCAAATGGAATGAACGCAGGGCTCTCAAGTTTTGAGCGGGGTCGTGCGTGAGACTGTGTAATTTCCGAGGAGCGAGATAGGGGGTGCGAGTTAACTTGAATTGCGTGCGGAAACCAAACTGTTTTGTCTGCAATGAATATGGGGAAACGTGGCGGTGACCATTTCACGTGTCGGGCTAACTCTACGTATTAATGTATTAATCTTACTTTTCGGGCTCAGTGGGTGAGGAGGGGAGCTGGCGCTGTCTCACATCCCTGAATCTGAACTGTGGCGTGGAGGGAGGCAGGGCGGGGGAGTGGGGAGGAAATGAAGCGCTCTGATTGGCTGAAAGTTCTCTGTTTACATGCAGATCTGTGGATCTGTGTCTCAGCCGCAGAGTCAGTGAAAGTCAATGAAAACTTGAGTGAAACGGACGAAATGTGAGTCCATATGCGTAATTTAGAACAACAAAGCATACAAGCGAACAAGGAGGTCATAATTGCGTGCCCGCTACGCAAAATGCGTACATGTTGGCAGGTCTGACTGCATCGGCAACATCTCTTTGGCTATGAATCTGGTGATGGCATTGGTTATGTTTTGCCATCGTTGACTTTTTCTGTCATACGGAAAATTATTTTTGACAAAAGCAAAAGGGGGGGGGCGCTTGAATTGCGTGCGGGAGTTTTTTTTTCGCTGAAAACGCGCGGTGCCTGCATAAACTGAGCCACACAGACCGATTTTCTGGGCACAAAAAAAAAAAAAAATCAGCGTGAGAAATGCCATGTGTGGCGTGTGAACATGTGAACACGTCGAATTGCGTGTGTCACACTTTCAATGCGTGTGACTTGAGAGCCCTGTAACGTATGTGTGAGAACAATGTAAAACTAAAGTATAAGTACGTGGTTGTGTTTGCAGTTATATTTGGAGGCATCTGGATATCGGTTATGTGCAGGGCATGTGTGATCTCCTGGCTCCTCTTCTTGTCATTCTGGACGACGGTGAGTCAGGGTTGAATCACTCATTTACTTTAATCTCTGACATCTTTACAGTTATTCTTCATAAAACAATGGTCTAGTTTGCCCACTCACTAGACACTGTTTCCTGTATTTTTTTTCTTTTTGCAGAGGCCTTGGCATTTAGCTGCTTTACTGAGCTCATGAAAAGAATGAATCAAAACTTTCCACACGGAGGAGCTATGGATACACACTTTGCCAATATGCGCTCTCTGATACAGGTTACAAAAAACATGAGGCAAAGTACAGTTTATTTTAAAAAAAATATTCTATTGATCATAATATTTGTTTTCATCCTAGATCTTGGACTCTGAGCTGTTTGAGCTTATGCACCAAAATGGAGACTACACCCACTTCTATTTCTGCTACCGCTGGTTCCTTCTCGACTTCAAAAGAGGTGAGACTTTGCACTTTTTTATATAATTCAGGTTTAGATAAAAAAAATAGGAATTTAAAGTTTACGTTTTGCCTTTCAGAGCTGGTGTACGATGATGTGTTCTCAGTTTGGGAAACCATCTGGGCTGCCAAGTGTGTCTCGTCCAGCCACTTTGTCCTCTTTATTGCTCTGGCATTGGTGGAAATCTATAGAGACATTATCCTGGAGAATAATATGGACTTTACTGACATTATTAAATTCTTCAATGGTAAGAAAATGAATACAAGATATCTATCTATCTATATGTATTGCATATCTATCTATATGTATTGCAAAAGTCTGTCTATGAACAAAGGACGGATTACAGGAATTAGTTTACAAAAATAAAACAAAATCACAGGCCTACAAACTCAGACCCTTTACCAACTTTTGCCCTAATAGTTTGTGATATTTAAATTTGACATCAAAATAAAGAATAATTGTTTTCTTTTTCTTATAAAGAATGCTTTGAAGGCATTTTTCAGTCATCTAAAACTTTGGCACTGTACTGTCTTAGTCCTTAGGAACACTGATTGTTCCTTGTCTAACTTAAGCCAACGTGTAATTATAGAAAGTTAATTGTGTTCTCTCTTTCAGAAATGGCTGAGCATCACAACATAAAGCAGATTGTGACCTTGGCCCGAGACCTGGTGTGCAAAGTGCAGATGCTGATTGAAAACAAGTAATTATGATGTTCATCCTCTTTGACTTCCTACCTGACTGTAGCAGCACATTAACACATCATACACAGAAGATATGAGGACAAACCCACAAATCCACACACCGCACAGAGCATTTACTTTCACTGTTTTCGCTACTATCTCTCTTCCTGGCTGTGTCCACTGTAAGCCTGGTCAATGGTGTGTTTGCTGCTTCATATAATGTATGTTCAGGGGAAAACAAAACCTCCCACAAGTGTCTAGGTCTATCTGAGTGCACTTACTTCTATTAAAGATTTTTAGTTTCTCTAGACAAAATGCAGAGCTGAATTCAACCAGAGATTATATTTATGACAAAATAATGACATAATTGCTTATATTTATTATATATTAAAATATAACAATTTTTAAAACTCTCTTACCCAAATACTGAATGTTACCTTTATTATCCAAATAATTTTATTATGTGTTAGAACACAGAACCAAAGTGAATTCAAGTCCCTTGTAAAATCGTACTTTGTTACACAGCAGTTCATTACAGCATTTTGATCTTACAGTGATTTAACAACTATTTTCTGTGTCTTTGCTTTGTCTGCCAAATAGTATGTTTAAGTGGCCTATACTTTATTAAGGAAAAAAATATTATTAAAATTATCTCTGTACTTTAATTATACTGTTATTCAAGGGAATTGAATGTGAATGAATGTTTAATCAACAAGTATCTTTTTATTTTTATTAGCCGTTGTAAATTGTGCACTTTATTTCTCTTGTGTCAAGTATTGCCTATTATCTGTTTGTCAGATGAATTCATGCTTATATATTATTGTGGAAATGTGTCAAATTGTTTCATTTAATGTTATTTAAATATGTGAAAGAAGCCGGGATATTTACAGTAGAGATATATTTTCATTAATCTTGACAATACACTTTCAGCATGGGTCTCTTTATTGTCGCTGAATTATTTTCAAGTAATTAAGAACTGTTTTATGTGGCCATGAAAAATCTATCCAATTGTGTTGCTCAAGTTAAAAAAAAAAACAGGTTTTGATGTATCCTCTTGAGATGTTTTATCAATGTTATTATTAGCTAAATACGTACTGGTGTGCGCTTACATAATAGCCTATTTACCAGTGTCAGTGCTTTAGTTATTGCATTATTGTTTTTTTTCCCCCCAACTAGCCTACATACATTTTCAAATGCTGCTTTCTTTGTACTGTAATTATTTTGTGCCAGATATTTATTGTGAACCAAAACAATCAAATTCTGTAGTATATTGAATGGTATATGTTTTTACAATAAAAATAAAATGGAATGAACGTTATTTTTCCAAATCAATGTGATATGTGTTAAATTTGTCAATCTTTAGTTCAAGGATGGCCTACGCCCTAAATTGTTTTACCTTTTTTAAGCCTTTTTTGGATTACGAAATGAATTGATGAACAGTGTTAGGAATAACTTAATGAATGCAACATTATTATTTTTTAGGTATATGTTGTATATGTATATTTTTATTATTGACGTGGTGTGACTTCGCCAGCCATGGTCACAAATGTAAAAAAAACAAACAAACAAACCAGGAAGTGTCTGAATGTAATTATCTTGCGTTCTTCCCTCCTCACGCCATGCTAATAACAGAGCTAACTGCTAACTACCTCTGCTGCTACTACTAAACTTGAAGTAGCACACTGATGGTGTTATGTTTAAATATAAAAACAATCAGTTTAGAGATTCGTGAATTCAGGTGACGTACAAAAATGGGATTTCGAACATTTTGGCTAACTCGACTTTCAATTTACGAACGTTTTATAGACATTTACTTGGAGCACTCAAACAAAACTCGCAGCATAATTTTCGCCCATTCTTACAGTTCTCGGAGAGACAATATACTATCCAAGGTAAAGTTAAAATGGATAAAGACAATGTCAAAATATTTTCATATCCTATCCAGTCTAGTAATGTGTTTTAGGTGCCCCAAGTACCCACGTGGGAACCCGTTTTGAAGGACCAGCTGCCTCCCGTAAACATAAATAAGCCCTTATACTGTTCAACGTTTGTCCTGTTTATGAATTGTAGTGTATAAATGTTTTCAAATATCATTACAGCCTGCTACTGTCCCACTTGGTCTTGTGGACAAACTGGAGAGATTGGCCTTGGTTGATTTCCGAACTAAACAGGGACTGTCCTGTTTAGAAAAAGCCATTAGATTTGCTGACCAGCTTCATGTTGTGGACACTTCAGGAGTCGAGCCAATGGATTCAGTTCTAGAAGACAGGTACGCTTGTAGAACACTGTTTTTGACTTGAGAATTTTCAAGTTGTACCAGCAAGCTCTATTGCCTACATTACACGCGCATATTAAGTAAAGACAATATTATATTTTAGGGTATTATTTTTGAGAAGTGATGTGGTAACAGAGGGTAACTGTGCTGACAAACTTCTCGAGCTCTCCAAAAACACAGTAGAGGAGTAGTTTGTAGCACCCCCTGGTGAGTCCCAAGCCTGTAAACTATTACCATATTCAAACCCAGTTCAAATTGTAATAAAACTGATTCAAATTAATCTTTTGTTTTTGTTCCTACAGGAAACATTCCTTTACCAAAAAGAGAGGAGAGGGCTGCCATTCTCAAAGACTCTGAATTCTAATTATATATTTTAACAAACTATACTTGTGAATAAAACTGTACATTATTTAATCTGTGCTCATGACTCATCGCATTTATTATCTACATTATATTGCATAAGTGCTGCTCTTGTCTGAATATCACAGAATCATTTTGGGAGAACAAAAAATGAAACCTATGAAGTCACTCCACTTGGAAGGAAAACGAAACTTACCGGGGGTGTGTCCAAACAGCTGACGTGTATAAAAACACTGAGATATCAGCACCCTCACCACTAAAAAGCTTTGTTTGCTTTGAAGAGATTTGTTCATCACTACTAGCATTATACAAGGTAAGTTTAAGAAGATTGCAGTTCATTTCATTAAGGTATAGCTATAAATAAATACTGTATGCCTTTTGTCTTTAAGCTTGTCCTGATGGATATCACAGTCAAAATGCTGAATGGGACATCTGTCACCCTGACGGTGAACCCGGGGGACACTGTGGCCTCCCTGAAGCACCTCATTCAAAGCCACCTGAAAGTCGCCCCGCAGTGCCAGAAGCTCACCATCAGCAACGGACAGGTCACAATCCTCCAAGACAACTCTAAACCACTGAGTTATTATGGATTAGTGCCTGGCTCAAATGTGTCCCTTCTGGTGGTCGAACCAACAACTATCCAAGTGTTTCTGAAGAACGAGAAGGGTCAGACCAGCACCTATGACATCGACCCGGATGAGGCCGTGCAAAGCTTTAAAAGTAAAGTGTTCTCCAGAGAGAAGGTCCCTGTAGACCAGCAGAGGCTTATCTACGAGGGCAAAGAAATGATGAACGGCAAACTTGCAGACTACGGCGTCGAAGCACTTGGGACAATATACCTAACTCTGCGCCTGCGAGGAGGATAAGGACACTCTCAGACTTAGTTTAGAATCATTTTATTTAACCTCTGATTTATAATTTAGAATATTTCACTTGTTTGTGGTCTATTTATAGTATTTCACTTGTTCCTGATTCTTTTTGCTATATAGCTGCATTTATTACTATAATCTGTGTTTATTCTCTTTGATTAAATATAGTTATTGTATTTAAGACATTCTTTCTGTACTCATTCTGCTCACTTACTATACATTTAAGGGTCTGTCATTTAAATGGTCTGTCATAAACCACTTATCACAAATAAACAAGGCACAATACAAAATTTGTCTGTAAAATCTATTATTTTAAGTGCATTTCTATAAGATAAAAGGAGAAATTCAATTTGTCAACTGGACAAAGTTTGTTTGGTCGAAAACGTTTCGCCGCTCATCCGAGAGGCTTCGTCAGCTCTGGTTCTAGTACTGGTTAGACCCTGTTAACTTAATGAATGCAACATTATTATTTTTTTAGGTATATGTTGTATATGTATATTTTTATTATTGACGTGGTGTGACTTCGCCAGCCATGGTCACAAATGTAAAAAAAAAAAACAAACAAACCAGGAAGTGTCTGAATGTAATTATCTTGCGTTCTTCCCTCCTCACGCCATGCTAATAACAGAGCTAACTGCTAACTACCTCTGCTGCTACTACTAAACTTGAAGTAGCACACTGGTGGTGTTATGTTTAAATATAAAAACAATCAGTTTAGAGATTCGTGAATTCAGGTGACGTACAAAAATGGGATTCCGAACATTTTGGCTAACTCGACTTTCAATTTACGAACGTTTTATAGACATTTACTTGGAGCACTCAAACAAAACTCGCAGCATAATTTTCGCCCATTCTTACAGTTCTCGGAGAGACAATATACTATCCAAGGTAAAGTTAAAATGGATAAAGACGATGTCAAAATATTTTCATATCCTATCCAGTCTAATAATGTGTTTTAGGTGCCCCAAGTACCCACGTGGGAACCCGTTTTGAAGGACCAGCTGCCTCCCGTAAACATAAATAAGCCCTTATACTGTTCAACGTTTGTCCTGTTTATGAATTGTAATGTATAAATGTTTTCAAATATCATTACAGCCTGCTACTGTCCCACTTGGTCTTGTGGACAAACTGGAGAGATTGGCCTTGGTTGATTTCCGAACTAAACAGGGACTGTCCTGTTTAGAAAAAGCCATTAGATTTGCTGACCAGCTTCATGTTGTGGACACTTCAGGAGTCGAGCCAATGGATTCAGTTCTAGAAGACAGGTACGCTTGTAGAACACTGTTTTGGACTTGAGAATTTTCAAGTTGTACCAGCAAGCTCTATTGCCTACATTACACGCGCATATTAAGTAAAGACAATATTATATTTTAGGGTATTATTTTTGAGAAGTGATGTGGTAACAGAGGGTAACTGTGCTGACAAACTTCTCGAGCTCTCCAAAAACACAGTAGAGGAGTATTTTGTAGCACCCCCTGGTGAGTCCCAAGCCTGTAAACTATTACCATATTCAAACCCAGTTCAAATTGTAATAAAACTGATTCAAATTAATCTTTTGTTTTTGTTCCTACAGGAAACATTCCTTTACCAAAAAGAGAGGAGAGGGCTGCCATTCTCAAAGACTCTGAATTCTAATTATATATTTTAACAAACTATACTTGTGAATAAAACTGTACATTATTTAATCTGTGCTCATGACTCATCGCATTTATTATCTACATTATATTACATAAGTGCTGCTCTTGTCTGAATATCACAGAATCATTTTGGGAGAACAAAAAATGAAACCTATGAAGTCACTCCACTTGGAAGGAAAACGAAACGGGGGTGTGTCCAAACAGCTGACGTGTATAAAAACACTGAGATATCAGCACCCTCACCACTGAAAAGCTTTGTTTGCTTTGAAGAGAATTGTTCATCACTACTAGCATTATACAAGGTAAGTTTAAGAAGATTGCAGTTCATTTAATTAAGGTATAGCTATAAATACTGTATGCCTTTTGTCTTTAAGCTTGCCCTGATGGATATCACAGTCAAAATGCTGAATGGGACATCTGTCACCCTGACGGTGAACCCGGGGGACACTGTGGCCTCCCTGAAGCGCCTCATTCAAAGCCACCTGGAAGTCGCCCCGCAGTGCCAGAAGCTCACCATCAGCAACGGACAGGTCACAATCCTCCAAGACAACTCTAAACCACTGAGTTATTATGGATTAGTGCCTGGCTCAAATGTGTCCCTTCTGGTGGTCGAACCAACAACTATCCAAGTGTTTCTGAAGAACGAGAAGGGTCAGACCAGCACCTATGACATCGACCCGGATGAGACCGTGCAAAGCTTTAAAAGTAAAGTGTTCTCCAGAGAGAAGGTCCCTGTAGACCAGCAGAGGCTTATCTACGAGGGCAAAGAAATGATGAACGGCAAACTTGCAGACTACGGCGTCGAAGCACTTGGGACAATATACCTAACTCTGCGCCTGCGAGGAGGATAAGGACACTCTCAGACTTAGTTTAGAATCATTTTATTTAACCTCTGATTTATAATTTAGAATATTTCACTTGTTTGTGGTCTATTTATAGTATTTCACTTGTTCCTGATTGTTTTTGCTATATAGCTGCATTTATTACTATAATCTGTGTTTATTCTCTTTGATTAAATATAGTTATTGTATTTAAGACAAACATTCTTTCTGTACTCATTCTGCTCACTTACTATACATTTAAGGGTCTGTCATTTAATGGTCTGTCATAAACCACTTATCACAAATAAACAAGGCACAATACAAAATTTGTCTGTAAAGTCTATTATTTTAAGTGCATTTCTATAAGATAAAAGGAGAAATTCAATTTGTCAACTGGACAAAGTTTGTTTGGTCGAAAACGTTTCGCCGCTCATCCGAGACGCTTCGTCAGCTCTGGTTCTAGTACTGGTTAGACCCTGTTTATATCTAGCTGTGGGCCTCCCTGCAACAGGGTCGAACCAGCACTCCCCGCAACAGGGTCTAACCAGCACTAGAACCAGAGCTGACGAAGCCTCTCGGATGAGCGGCGAAACGTTTTCGACCAAACTTTGTCCAGTTGACAAATTTAATTTCTCCTTTTATCATGGATTCTACCTGGACGACTGAGGGACTCTTCACTCATACATTTCTATAAGATTACTTGATCTTTGGGTGTTAGAAAAGCAAAAACGTTCAGGTAGACTATGTTAATTTTATTAAAATTAGAAAAGTGTGGTGTTGGCAGTATTTTGACGTCTTCATTTCCTAACCGATGCGAGATAGGCATACCAAAAGAAGGCAATGACGTTGGCAAACAGCACTCTGAACTGAAAGCAAAGAGTAGAGTTGTTATCCGAAAATGCAACTAATCACAACAATGATCTGAATATAAATGAGTCACCTGCACAGGCACAAAGTTGACATTGACAAACTGAAAGGGAGTCCAGACTTTCCAGTTCATTTTTAAAGCAGTCCAGTAACTACTTTTCATTTTTCTCTCGAAGTCACTCCAGCCTCTAGCCTAGGATATATTGTTAAAATAAAGACTAATTAGGCAATTACTTGAGACAATCATTGAAACTGTAAAAGAGAACCTGTGTTTTATAGTCATTTTTGTTGTATTAACACCCAACAGAAAATATAACACATATATACGCTTATCCAGTTGGACTTTATAATCAAACATAAAATAATTCCTTATTATGTACCTCCAGGACAGTCATAACAAAGTAGAAGAGAAGAAGGAAGGCAGGGGCAAAGAACAGTCTATCCAAGAGCAGACGCTTGACAAGGCAATAACGGTCAGTGGTGGGCATCCAGACTTCCATCAGCTGGTAAAAATAATGGCTCAGAGGCCCAGTGAAGAGCAACCTGAAGACAATAAAAATAAGAATGAGTTCAGTAAGAGTTTGATTCCTGGGCAATTAAAGGGACTGTTTGTTTGGAGTTTCCATTTCCTCAGGCTGGGAGCTCTGGTTTTCCCCTATCAAACCAAAACATGCACAACAGGTTAATACAAGAGTGGAGATGTCAAAATATCAAAATTTAGGGTTATGATTATTGTAACAAAGAAACACAATTTTATGCTTATTCATGATTAACCCCATGTCCAAGGATAATAAACCCTACCTCAATGGTAAAATAACTTTAATCATGCATTTTACAATGTTACATGTTATAATGTTGTGCACCGAGTAAAGCGCGTGTCTCTCACCCAAATATGGCATATCGGGCTGCCCCAGCTCTGTCAATCTCTTTAGCTGCTGCTCCCTGTTTGGCCTTTTTTCTTGCCTCCAAAATTTGCGATAAAAGATTTCCTAATGCTGAGAGGATGGCACTGAAAATGTCACAAGATCAAAAGCAAACAAGTAAACAGTTGCAACCATACACACATGCCAAATTAGTGAGGGTGAATAAATAATAAGGGGAGGGATCACAGAGAGCCTCTGATTGGATAAGACTGGACAGGAGCAGTGAGGGTCATTGCAAACCAGATAATAAATAAAAACAGGATATGTCGCTGCATCGATCTGCTTTGTACAACTAAATACGTAATTTTATCACTCGAGTTAAACGACGTGATAGGAAGCCTTGGGGATGTTGGCTGAAGGGTGGACTTAACTTGACAGAGTGACGTTGCCTACCTCGTTACAGATTTTGTGATTATGGGGTATTTCTTGAGGAGCACAAGATACTGCTGAAGAAGATTGAAATGAACAGATGTATCCCGAACAGGCACACTTTGGACAGGCATTGTACACAAGCTAGTTATTACACTTACGTACTCTATGTACAAAAATCAAACCAAACCCATGGTGGTGTGCAACTTTTCCTGTTGGCGTCACTATCAGGTTGAGAAGCCACGCCCAGATTCAACCCATTCTTAAAGGGACATGCTTATATTGTCAAAGTGCACATAATTACACGAAGAATTAAACATTAAACATAGTGTTCTGCAAATGTAAATCGATCAGTTGTCGTTACAGTTACCCTGTGAATTTATGTGAATACAAAATTTAAAACAGCATTTTAGGGGGAACACGGTAGGGAACACTCACACAATAAAAGTTCATAATCAGCCATTATTATAACAAATCAAACACACATCTGTCCCAAGTTTTCCCAATAGCAGAATGGAGCAAATAGTATCACTGTAAAAAGCTCAAAATATGTAATGGATTGTATGACACAATCTCAAGCTAAAAAGGGACCAATGATTAACCAAAGATGAATACCATCTGGTTACGTCTATTCGGTCATTCTCCGATTTGGAGCTACAATCAAAAATAAGTAGGTGTTCAGATTGAAACAAACTACTGTATAAAAACTTTAATGACACAAACTTAAACAGGATTACAATGATGAACAACTTAAGTGTTATTTTGATTTGAATAAAGATCAAACTGTTTTGAGTGAAGTAAAATATAAAACAGGATAAACATTGTTAATAAGCTTATAACTGGGTGTTTGTTGGTAGTTAATAAAGCTATAAAGTTATATTAGTATTCAAAGTGCTTTCCAATCAATAGGCAACTTTCCAGATTCTACCAACAACTCATTGGCTTTTGAAAAATGTTTGCAGCCAAAGAATCCACGATGTGCCGACAGGGGGGAAGGGTGTACAGCTTTGAGGACATGATGCCGTTTCTATAAAATAATAAATTAAAATTATAAAATGTGGTAAACAGCATTCCTGTTTATTTATGCAAATATTCTACACTTACCCGGTCAATAGCTGCACCCTTTTTCTGCGCATATGATCCCCACAACATGAAGACGACGCCACTGAGATTTTTGCTGAGTGACTGAACCACTGCATCTGTGAAGGTCTCCCAGCCTTTGTCTTTGTGCGAGTTGGCTTGGTGTGCCCGGACAGTCAGAACAGCATTGAGCAACAGAACTCCTATGTTCACATAGAGAGAAAAAAATAAATAAATCACACACACATTTAAAAAAAAAAAAAAAAAAAAAAGAACATAAATAAATTACCTTGCTTGGCCCATCCAGTTAAATCTCCATGCCCAGGGTGTGTAAAGCCATCAATATCAGATGTTAATTCTTTGTACATGTTCTCAAGACTAGAAAATAAAATGAATATATGTGGTTGTGTGTGTAGAATCCCTCAGTCATCCAGGTAGAATCCATGGCAAAAGAAGAAATTCAATTTGTCAACTGGACAAATTTATTTGGTCAAATACCAAGCTGCTTCTTCAGTTCTGGCTCAAGTGCTGGTGGACACTGCCTATATTTACCTGAAGGGAGGAGCCAACTACAATGAAATTACTATGAAACTACCACACCCATTTGTTTTCAGTTTCTGTTAGGTGGGCCTCTTAGATATGCAGAGGGAGTGGAGTGTGGGGTCTGATTAGCATAGCCATTCAGGGCCATCTAACTCCCCTCTCAAACCAGTTCTTTTCTCTGGCCAAGCTCTGTACCTCACTGTCCTCAAAGGATGTATATGTGGTTATATTGGGATAGTATGCAGTAGGTTATATTACTGGAAGCATTTTAAAGTATTATAAACCTTGGAGGAGGTGGCACTGGCCTCTTCACACTGAAGCACAATCCATGGGCTTGGTTTGGGCCATGGTAGGGGTCTTGGCCAAGAATGACCACTTTCACCTGGAATAATTACACAAGTCTTCTTTATACTAGCATAAAGTTATACAAAAATGTATTGCAACATAGAAATGTGAAGATTCGTAATTGGGAGAGTTTTAACTTACATCTTCAATAGCACACATCTGGGTCCACGTGAACACCTCTTCAGCAGGTGGGTAAATTGTATGACGTTTCCTCTCCTCCGACACAAATGCCATTAGCTGCAAGAAGATAACAGGTCACAGCGCATCTGCCACGAACACAGACACCTCTGCAGACAGGAGGCAACTCACCTCTTTGAAGTAAAGCTTTCCAAACTCCGCAGCGAGACTCTTTCTCCAGCTCTCCCCGAATCCTGAGACACCGGAGGAAAGTTTCTCCAGCGCAGCTTTTTTGTTGCGGGCGATTCTTTCCAACTGCTCCGGGGAGAGAACAGGACCAGGCGAGCTTGAAGGCTCTGGTTCTGACTCTGCTGCCACAAATTTTCGCTTCTTTGGCATTATTTTGGTGTATCGAGTGGAAGAAAATGTCAGTGAATAAGACACAGGAGACGTCAAAACTGGTTTTAGAAAATAACGCCTGTATGCAACAAACATTCCCTCGTCTAGCTGAGTGTGCAACAAAACAGTGGCGCTGGTGAATGCAGCTCGGACAGCCTCGCTCATTGATTTCATACCAAAGTCAGACACGAGACCGCTGGTTTGTATCTAAAACCTAACGTGGCAATATAAAGCAATTATTCTATCGTTAAACGGTCAATTTACGTCAAAGGCTCTCGAGAAGACAAGGCTTTCCTTTGCAAAATTTACTATGATCTGTTACGATTTACTATTAGACTCACCGCTTCTTTGGCCTCTTCTGCAGTTTCATTGAGGTTTTTAGAAGTTCTTTTCTTAGACACAGGTGAGAAAAATGAGTTTATGGTCTTCTGTCCAATCATTTTGTCGAGACCGCTTCACTAAAATAACAATTTACAAGTAAAATAAATCCTAAACGATAAATGCAGTGTGGGTGATTTCGCGCCAGAGGTGACGAAACGGAAGTTGGGATATGTTAATGAGCTGATTTGCGTTCAAGCGCTGTTTGTCATTATCATGGATCTATTATCGCATCAAAGATGTGTGAAGAATCAAAGATGACAATGTATTTTTTTAATTAATGGTAGTAGTAAAATAGTTTTGTGTTCACCAAATGGGGTCAGGTCCAATATATGATTATAATGGTTTTGGTCAAATTTCCAATTTCTAATCATGTTACTCATGAGAACACAGGGCCATCACCTTGAAACAGAATTGTAATTTAAAAGTCAAATAAATCTAATAAAATCTGACTAACTGAAGCAGTTCTAATGTTTTTTGTTTTTTTCCCCTGCATCTAGGGACAAGCATGCAGAAAACAAAAAGATCTTCTGTCAATACTAATGCAACAAAGAAACTCAAAGTAGAAGAGGATGAAGTGAAGGAAGAGGATGTTGATGATGAAGACATAGATTTGGCCGAATTTTCCAATCCTGTTCCATGGCAGAAAATTGAGTCAAAGGAACTTGACTGTGACTATGCTCTTCTATTCCCCCAAAAAGAAGCTGATGTCCTCTTCAGAAAGCTGGAGGAGGAAGTAGTGTATGCAACAGGTAAATAATTGTTTGTAAATCCCTGTATGATTAAAAATGTGTGTCTTTTTGATTACATTGTATTCTTTTATGGTAGGGGAAGAAGCACAAGTTCATGTATTTGGGAAAGTTTACAACATCCCAAGAAAACAGGCAACATATGGAGATGCTGGCCTTGCTTACACCTACTCTGGGGTTAAACGCTTAGCTTGCCCCTGGACGCCAACTTTGGAACATATCAAGGAAGTGGTCACTAAAACTACTGGACAGACTTTCAACTTTGTCTTGGTGAACAGGTAAAACAGGCAAATCATAATCTGCTGTTTGTTTTTAATTAAGTTCTCTGTCAATCAGGTATAAGGACGGTTTGGACCACATGGGGGAACACAGAGATGATGAGAAGGAGTTGGATCCACCCTCTCCAATTGCCTCTGTATCTTTAGGAGCTGCACGGGACTTTATTTTCAGACACAGAGATGCAAGAGGAAAACATAATTACCTGCACATTGGCCCAGTGAAATTGGAGCTTGCTCACGGCAGCTTACTGCTCATGAACCCACCAACAAACACATTTTGGTACCACAGTTTACCCATACGCAAGAAAGTGACCATGCCACGTATTAATCTCACATTTAGACGTATTTTGATGAGTGGTAAAAAGTGTATCACTTAACTTATAAAAAAATGTATTATGTGGAGACAAATTGTGAATTGCAATTATACAATGAAAAATTACTGGAGTGAATGATTTAGTTTTGTGACTAAAGGAGCACTATAACTGAATTTTGCTTTCAAGAAGTGCAAATCTGACATGGTCTTTGCAAACAAGGGCAATTTAGTGGATTATTTGAGTTTATTATCTGAAAACTTATCTTCACAGTATCCTTATTTTCTATTTTACAACTATACACACACACAGTCGACATGTATAAAAATACAATTGTTTAAGTAGCATTGGTTGTACCAGAAAATGTTCTAATATTGGACATGAACTCGACAGGAAAACTACTACATTCACAGGACAGTAATTTTGACAATATAGCTACATGTCATTATAAATTCCCATTTTGTTCACTTAAAATGTTATTTTTAAATTGTTTATTTTTGGTATGACTTAATTAAAACTAATTTGACATGTTTCCTTACTGGGAATATTTAGGAAATTTATATTTAATCTTGCTTTAGTTCATAAATTATGAAAAAACATCTAACATGTCATCATGCATGTTATTTGCTGTGTAATTATTTATTTTGTATCACACTGCATTTGATGTGTTCACATCCTTGCCATTAAAATATCAGGATAGAAACGTCTCTGCAAAAAAAATAATCAAATCTGAAAAACTGCATTACCAAACCAGTATATTAAACATTCATGGGACATACGACTTTTGTTCAAATGTTCCTGCATTGTACATAATCTTTAGAGCAGTTCCCACTAGTAAGAAGCACAAGTGTTCATAAGGTGCAATAACTGGCCTCAGCAATGGCTTTCATTCCTGGTTTTACAATCACAATTCATCAATTCAAAGTAAAAATGGAAAGGCAAAAATGGGATGCCAGTACAGGGTTAATTCCTTTAATGCAATCCCAAGGTTAGTGTTCGTACCCTTTCATAGAAGAGCATGTACGCATTTGAAGACAGAACTTCGTGTAGGCTTGCTTTGCGTACAGAGTCATCGGAGACCCAGAGCCACTGAGAGCTGAAAGGTGAGGAACTATGAACTGAGGCCGGGCTGCGTCGATATGTGATGAAATGTCCTGAATGCATGTCTCCGTGGTGAACCAATACAGCTGTGAGCTGGAATAAATACTCTACAGAACTGTGAACAAAAATAATGCATTTTACTATCAGTAAATATTATATTATATATACAGTATGGGCAAAAAGTAAAATAATCAAAAAGTTACTATACCTTACCCTAAATCACACGAAATGCTAAGTTGGGGTCTCACATCAGCAGAATAGTGAAATAATGATGAACAGTTACCATTTGAAAAGGGTTTGTTGTTGTTTTCGTGCTCTTTTTCTATTAAATCAAGCACAGGTTATTTACACCAGAAATGAGCACTAAAATGATCTCATATGACTGGCATAGGCCTCATACCAGTGCCATTAGCAGTGGGTTTAACTACTGAATCCTCTTCCAAGCTAGCAGTCTTCAGGGGTGTTGGAGAACATTTGACAGGCACAGCCTTTTGTGTTGAAGTACTGTGTTTGTAGTGGTCCATAGATAAGTACTCAGAAAACTGGACATGTTCCTGTCTCTTGATGGGACTGCCTTCATTTGCCCATGTAAGTCTTTGTAAATGGATACAAAGGCACTGGGGAAACTGGGAAAAAAATATGTAAATATGCAACAAATATGAACTCGTGTATGTTTTAATATTACTCACCTTTCCCAATTTAAGCTGTTTGACAAATGTTGTTCTTTGACTATGTAAAACCTCTGTTCCTTGTTGAAGCTGTAAAAAATAACAGTTAGTGATATGTTTTGAACATTAACTACAAATAATACTGAGAATACAAGATTCCACCTTTGTGCAGTTTTCACATTCTACCTCTTTGATGGTTTCTGATGATATAAAGTGTTGGAGACACTGGTCTAAAGAAACTGGACGACCCTAGGGATAAAGCACATTCCATGAATGAACATACTCTTGCTCTGTATGGACAGTTATAGATACTTACCCACTGAGGTAAAGGTATAGACAGGGAAAGACTGTCAAATGAGTCATATCGCACAGGGCTCTTAAAAAAAAAAAAAAAAAAAAAACCTTTACACAAAGCCACAAACAAACATGATTTTCACTCAAACATACTTGGTGTTCACATCGCTTGCATGACATGTTGCTTGTTAAACGTCCATGAAAAGGATGCTGAAATTTCCAAGTACTGGGTATTGGATGTAGCGGAGCTGCGGGAAAGAAAATAAACTAGCATTTTACAAAGAATTTTTTAATTGGTTATTGTTATTAAAATGGCACTATAAAAATAGCCCTTTTACCTCGACTCCTACATGCCATATTTTTTTCTTCCTCTTGAGGCAACAACTAAAAAAAAAGTTATCAGGCATGAAAACGGATCAGGGGTGAAAAAGGTGAGAAGTGTGCACAAGGGGCAGACCAAATCGAAACCATCTTTGTCATTTATTTTTATTTAACATTTATTTTTGCACATGTATATCATTTTTTAATAAATCTCTCTCCCTTTTATCTGATTAATGTAAATTTAGGCCTAAAATAAGCCAAGCACTTCACTTTAACCCCTTCTTTAAGACAACGTCCACTGACACTTTACAGATGACTGCTTCAAAGTGAATAAAGTAGGTAGGACTTTTAAACCTGTTCTTTCAAATTCCTAATTGGAGGAATCAGAAAGACTTATTGCCATTGTCAAGTGAACACAATTCACAAACTAGGAACTTGTCTCGGTGATAAGGTGCGAACATAAAACACTAAATAATCACTAGAATATAGACACTAAATAATAACTAGAATATAGAATATATTCTCTGACTGGTTTTACAGTGGTATTTAGCCTCTGCACATTTACCAAACCAAACGCACATCGCAACAAACAATTATTTTGGCATTTTATTAGGCAAAGTTCAGCCCACATATCGCAGTAGGCCTGCTCTGCCAACACTGTCACGTACATTTTTATTTGTTTTTGCTTCGTTTCGTCTTGCCCTTATCAGCACGAACTAAAGACCGAGTCATGTGCGCATGAGGAGGAGCGAGCGCGTGAAAATGCAGATGGAGAAGTAGGATGTTTAAAAAAAAATTTACCTGCCCTGTGATACACGCTGGTATGCGAGGGCACACGCTGTTGTGGACAAACCGTGTGTGTTTGTGATGTGCCTTGCAGTGTTCGCAGGCTCCAGACGAGGGCACAGGCTGCAGTAAGGCCTGGCCACACTGCACTGTACCTGCACACCAGTACAAATGTATTGCCGACAGCCCCCCCCACCACCGCCACTGTGGTACAAATGTCTACATCGGCAGTAGCTCAGTTCGTAGAGCGTTTGTCCACTGATCCAAAGGTTGACATAAGAAACATCAGTGGTTGAGCAGTCAGATCCACTGACCCACAGGTTGGTGCTATGATTCCAGCTCCCACAGATGAGTGCTTCCGTTGTGTCCTTGGGCAAGACACTTAACCCACTCTACGTACACTGGTGTGTGAATGTGTGTGTGAATGGGTGAGTGGTTCCTTGTTGTAAAGAGCTTTGGGTGCCTTGAAGGTGGAAAAGCGCTATATAAAGATGTGACCATTTACCATTTACCATCTATGGTTCCCAAAGTTTCTCACTTTATTTTTAAGAATAGAGCATGAATTGTTAATTGGGACTAGACTTTGGGAATTGCAAAATGTTGAACATTGTAATGGAAACAATTAGTATGTTGTCTAAAATACCAAGAAATATCTATGCAGTTGAAAGTTAACTTACCTCAAGAGACTGAATATCAAACAAGTGAGTGACTTTGTTTTCATGATCCCGCTCCTCCTCCAGAGATGATGTTAGAACATGAAAAAGCTCATGGGCATCCTAAAACCATAGAAATAGCAGCATGAGTTGTTGAAGTCACAATTTGATAAGTACACGCTTACCTGCTCTTCAAATGAACTGATGTGCCAGCGGTATAGTCTAAGTACATTCAGGACGCACCCAGCATCAAGTATGTCATCCTCGCTGGGCTCATCACTGGAGAGAGCTGCAGTGCAACAGCATTGGTAATAGACTTTGTATACAGTACAGGCCAAAAGTTTGGACACACCTTCTCATTCAATGTGTTTTCTTTACTTTCGTGACTATTTACAATGTAGATTCTGACTGAAGGCATCAAAACTATAAATGAACACATGTGGAATTATGTACTTAACAAAAAAGTGTGAAATAACTCTAAATAAGTCTTATATTTTAGATTCCTAAAAGTAGCCACCCTTTGCTTTTTTGATAGCGCTACAAACCCTTGGTGTTCTCTCAATGAGCTTAATGAGGTAGTCAGCTGAAATGGTTTTCACTGCACAGGTGTGCCTTGTCAGGGAATTTCTTTCCTTATTAATTGGGTTGGGACCGTCAGTTGTTTTTTGCAGAAGACAGGTTGATACACAGCGGACAGATCTATTGCACAACTGATAGAATTGGTATTATGGCAAGAACAAATCAGCTAAGTAAAGAGAAATTAGTGGCCGTCATTACTTTAAGAAATGAAGGTCAGTCAGTTCAGAAAATTGCAAAATCTTTGAATGTGTCCCCAAGTGCAGTCGCAAAGACCATCAAGCGCAACAACGAAACTGGCTCAGATGAGGACCGCCTCAGGAAAGGAAGACCAAGAGTCACCCTACTGCCGAGGACAAGTTCATCCAAGTCACTAGCCTCAGAAATCATACATTGACAACACCTCAGATTAGAGACCAGATAAATGCCACACAGAGCTCAAGCAGCAGACACGTCTCTACAACAACTGTTAAGAGGAGACTGTGCAGATCAGGCCTTCATGGTCAAATAGCTGCTAGGAAACCACTGCTAAGGAGAGGCAACAAGCAGAAGAGATTTCTTTGGGCCAAGGAACACAAGGAATGGACATTAGACCAGTGGAAATCTGTGCTTTGGTCTGATGAGTCCAAATTTGAGATCTCTGGTTCTAACCGCTGTGTCTTTGTGCGAGGCAGAAAAGGTGAATGGATGGATTGTACATGCCTGGTTCCCACCGTGAAGCATGGAGGAGGAGGTGTGATGGTGTGGGGGTGCTTTGCTGGTGACTGTTGGGGATTTATTCAAAATTGAAGGCACCGTGAACCGGCATGGCTACCACAGCCATCCCATCCCATTGACATGGCGTCCCATCCGGTTTGCATTTAGTTGGACCATAATTTATTTTTCAACAGGACAATGACCCCAAAACACACCAGGCTGTGTAAGGGCTATTTGACCAAGAAGGAGTGATGGAGTGCTGTGCCAGATGACCTGGCCTCCAGAGTCACCGGACCTGAACCCAATCTAAATGTGTGAGGAGTGAGCTGGACTGCAGAGTGAAGGCAAAAGGGCCAACAAGTGCTAAGCACCTCTGGGAACTCCTTCAAGACTGTTGGAAAACAATTTCAGGTGACTACCTCTTGAAGCTCATCAAGAGAATGCCAAGAGTGTACAAAGCTGTAATCAGAGCAAAGGGCTGCTACTTTGAAGAAACTAGAATACAACATTCAGTTATTTCACTTTTTTGTTCAGTTTTGATGCCTTCAGTGAGAATGTACAATGTAAATAGTCATAAAAATAAAGAAAAGGCATTGAATGAGAAGGTGTGTCCAAACTTTTGGCCTGTACTGTATAAGACTTTATATGCACTTAGAAGTGCACTATGTAACTTTTCTGGTCAGATCTATGGAGATGCAAGCCTGCTTACAGAACATTCTCAAAATACTTAACCCAATACATGTACAGGACGGAAAATCCTCTAACTACAGTAGTCCTGACCAAGATGAGCGCAAGTTCTGGAGATGTGTTCCTGGGCACTGCGATATGGCACCCGCTGCTCATGACAGTTTGCCCTAATGGTAGGTGTAACGATTCAGAAATCTCACGATTCGATTAAATCCATGAACTAATTAATTTAATTTCAAATTTGGAAACAAAAACTGAAAAAAATTGTTTTTCTTATTGAAAACATAGGTGGACATCTTCATAAACAGAGGGAGAGACTGTTCTTTGGCAATTACCCCCTCAGGGCATTATTGTACACTTTAATGCCATAATGTCTATATATTCCAAGCAAACTAGGTAGTGGCCCTACCAGAAGAGTTGCATAGTGCACCTTTAAGATACCTGCAATGTATACCTTTGAGAAGTTTAAGAAGAGTTTTGGATAGCAGGGTTTCCCTGGATGTCAGAATTGACTGGGAAAACCTCTCAAGCCATTTGACAAAGGAGGGACATGCTGCTAAACCTTGAAGCAAAGAGTTCAAAAAGCATGTGTTCCCTAAGTTCAAGAGACCTGGAACCATTCCTAAGAGGAAACAAAACGAAAAATTGACATGCATCAAACTAGATTAGTTCTTGTATATAGTGTGTTTACAATGTGTACCTCTCTTTCGTTTCTTTTTCTCCGTTACTGGACCCCACAGCACATAAACTCCAGCTGCAATTGCAGCAGCTATCCCTCCAATTACGCCACAATGTTTGATCATCTTGTTTCTGGATCAAATCAGAAGTTTAGATGAAATTAGTCCTAAAGTGTCAGTTGTCTAGTTAGTATTCCAACTATTATAAATGCATTCCTAAAATAAAACAAAATTACATAATGTATGTGCGCGCGAGTGTGATTTACTGTTAAGTAGTGTGTTAAGTACACAAACTGCAGACAATATATCAGTGTTATGATTACTACTACTACTACAAACCTAACTAACATCTTCTAAAAAAAAAAACAGGTGTAAAACAAACATGCTAGCAGGAGCCATTGTTAGCTAGCCGATTGGATGAACTTACCCTCACAGTCGCATTCTTTAAAATATATAGCCTCAATCAAAACGAAAAAGTATTATTCACCAAGTATATTAAAATCACTGATAATCATTAATTATTAAGATTAAGTGGTTTAAAGTTAAACGCAAAACAAAACGTGCGTTTATATTCCAGGCAAAGCAATGGCCCCGTGGCCCTTTCACCCAATAGCACTTCAAATCAGCTTTTAAGTGTGTCTGCCAAGGACGGTATTTACCTGACCACGTATCCAGAGCCAAAAAACTGCCCAATAAGCTTATCTGAGCCCTTGGGTCTACACCACGCCATACTACTTTAACAGCGGAACTCTTTTACAGCGATGTGTTTCCCAGCGGAATAGTTGCGAAACGGACCCACTGTGTATTTGTAAATAAAACGTCATAAAACACCACTTACTTCTACGCCAGTGTGCAACCAGAACACACTTTGCTGTACGATTTCCAAGCAAAAATACAGCATGTGCTCCATCCCAAAACGTACACGTAGATAATTAATACATTGTCTGTGTTTGATTAAGTTTGAAACAGTGGGCTGTTAAAATAGGTTTTCATAGACATAATCTAATAACGAATGACGCTTTAATGAAAGACTGAAAATAACATCGTTTATGATCCATCGGTCCTGTCCAGTATTATGATGGGTGTGTTTTTCCAGTGAGTGCGTTGACTCCTGGTTGTGATTGGCTGTCACTGCGCACGCTGAGCTCTCCTCGGTGCTGAAAGCTAAAATCTCTTCACGTAACAAAACAACGATGCTGCCCAAATTGACTGTGAATAAACAGTAAAATGGACGATGATCTTTTTCAGCTTCGTCAGCTACCGTAAGCAAATTGTGTTCATGGATATGTTTGTAATGTTTAGTAATGCTTGAGACGAAAGCCTCCACACAGCTACTTAGCAGTGTGCGTCTTCGATTAGCTCGCAGAATATTGGTTAATATTTTACAACATTTAGTAATGTGTATGTATACGTTCGAGAAGTTTATACTATTCTGAAATGATTGAGTGAAGTGAGGCATCTGAATGAAACATAGAACAAGCTTATAGATTTACTCTTATTCTCTTGATTGATTTTGTCTGAGCTGTAATCAAGTTGACACGGTCGTCGTGACAAAGCTTAACAAAGACAATCACAAATACAATCCAAAAACATTGCTCAAATTGTGGATTTTTCCTGTAATACATAAAACATATCGGTGTGATCAATGTTTTGTTCTCCCTTGCATTTAATTACTATAATTAACTAGGATAGGAAGACTTCTCACACTGTGTGATCTACCCACAGGAAATTATAGGATTCATGAAATAACTAGACACTTATCTTGCTACTAAGCACCCACAAGTGTGAAACAGTGTTTATTCATCACAGATTATCACAGGTGCAAAGCTAGCTATTGTTATTCAGGGTCCTACCCTGTATATAACAATAGTCAGTCTGTGTCACAGTCCATCATAGATATAATCATACATCATAATAATGTATTTTCTTGTAGAGTTGTTCGATTTCGTCACACAGGGGACAGCACACGCTCTGAAGATGAAGCTGAGAAGCAGGAGCATGGTGTTCAGATTGCTGAGCAAACCACTCCAGAGTCTGTGGTATGTGCAGAAGGACCTCCAGTTCCACGGGAATTTGCCAACCCAACAGATGGTACAGCATTATGGATAATATTACTCTCTCTTTTTTGGAATCAAATAACTACATGTTATTTTTTACAGATACATTCATGGTAGAAGATGCAGTAGAGGCCATTGGATTTGGGACATTTCAATGGAAACTTTCTATTTTGACAGGGCTTTCATGGGTAAAACACATTTCTTAGATTATGTACAGGAATGCATTACCAATGTAACTCCACTGAACATTAACTTTTCTATCAGATGGCTGATGCTATGGAGATGATGATCCTTAGCATCTTGGCCCCACAACTTCACTGTGAGTGGAGGCTTCCAAGCCTTGAAGTGGCATTACTCACATCGGTAATGCCTTATGACACTTGAGGGTTCCTTCTATGGGTTATTCATATTCTTAAAATATTAAAATGTCAGTACAATTTTTATTACATCAGGCTGTCTTTATTGGAATGATGACAAGTTCTTCGCTTTGGGGAAACATATCTGACAAATATGGCAGAAAGACAGTAAGTGCAGATGACTCCTTTCTTTATGACAAAAATGCATTGTAAAGCCATGGTAACTCTAATTGATTTGTGCTTACACAGGGACTTACAATGAGTGTTCTGTGGACTTTGTTTTATGGTCTAATGAGTGCATTTGCACCTGTTTATGCCTGGATTTTATTCCTTCGGGCCTTGGTGGGCTTTGGAATTGGAGGTGCCCCACAGTCGTAAGTAATTTTCATTTACCTTTTCAAGAGCTCTGTTAGGTTGCATTTAATTTGCGTAATTTTTCTAACAGAGTGACTCTCTATGCCGAATTTCTGCCCATGAAGTCACGAGCCACATGCATTCTATTAATTGAGGTACATTTTTTATTGATATATGACCCATATGACTATTGCTTTTCATTACTTATAGCATATTTTTACAGATATTTTGGGCATTAGGAACTGTATTTGAAGTGCTTTTGGCCATCTTGGTAATGCCTACTCTCGGCTGGCGCTGGCTCCTTGTATTTTCTACCATACCCCTCTTTATATTTGCTTTTCTTTGTTTTGTGAGTATGGAAAATATATGGTTTGTAGATGCTGCATATAGTATAAATTCACATTTTTTTCTTGGATTGATAGTGGTTACCTGAGAGTGCTCGATATGATGTCCTGACAGGGAATCAAGAAAAGGCAGTGGCCACACTAAAACGTATTGCCACAGAAAATGGAGTACCAATGCCACTGGGAAAACTAATTGCTGCCAGACAGGTAGCCTGCTGCTAGTAAGCCTTACCTTACCGTCCTAACAGTGGTGATATTTAATATTATTAGTATATTTTTCTAATATAGGAGCATCGTGGGAAGTTTTTTGATCTATTTTCAACAGACTTTCGTTGGACCACAGTTCTGCTTTGGTTTATTTGGTATGAAAAACTCACAGTCTGACTTTAACATACCATAATCTTTTTCCTATTTTTGATAATGTGTTTCTTTTAAATCATTAAGGTTTGCCAATGCCTTCTCCTACTATGGACTAGTGCTGCTCACCACAGAGCTGTTTCAGGAGGGCGGTGCATGTGGAAGTAATTTGACACTTTCTGTTTTTATTGCCAGTACATGCAGTGGTTGCCTGTGGTAATAGACTTCGCTATTGGAAGTGTTAATGTCCAGTAAATTACCTCTAAATTACAATAGGTATGACAGTGAAATTCTCTTGTTGTTGTGTGTCTCCCTCTAGTGTCAAAAAGTAATAAAATGGAGCTAAGTTGTAGTCTGGAGTGTAAATATCTGAATTCAGATGACTATAAAGACCTCTTGTGGACAACACTGTCTGAATTTCCAGGTAAATATTAGACATTGCATTGTGAATTAAAGGTTAACATTTACTTCTTATATGTCATCTTTAAACAGATACTGTATACATATTTTGATTCATTATCTGTTGGGCAGGACTGTTGGTCACACTGTGGGCTATTGACCGACTGGGAAGAAGAAAAACTATGGCGCTATGCTTCTTCATATTCTCTCTTTGTATTGTTCCTCTTTATGGATGTGTGGGGAGGTAAAGACTAATATAAATATACTGATAAAAGTAGAGGCTGCTCTGTCTGACCTTTTCTGTTACAGGACCGCCATGACTGTGTTGATCTTCATTGCCAGAGCATTTATTTCTGGGGGGTTCCAGGCTGCTTATGTGTATACTCCAGAGGTGGAATATCTATTTAGTTCTATGTGTTACTGATCATGTTTTATTAAGAAAAAAAATAACATTTACTCTGTAGGTGTACCCAACAGCGACCAGGGCCTTGGGACTTGGAACAAGTAGTGGAATGGCCAGAGTTGGTGCTCTCATTACACCCTTTGTTGCTCAGGTAACAGCTTCTCCATTTTTTGATTTATTGCCCCATATGATCATACCTAAAGCACATCTATCTTCCAGGTGATGTTAGAATCTTCTGTGTATCTAGCTCTATCAGTATACTGCTGCTGCTGCCTTTTTGCTGCAATAGCCTCCTGTGCTTTGCCAATTGAGACGACTGGTAGGGGTCTTCAAGAGTCCAGCCAACATGAGTGGGGTCAGGAGATGACAGGCTGCGCTGCCCCCCACAGTCCAGCAGTACCTCATCCCAGCACAGACTGCCAAGAATAAGCGCCATATACCATGTTCAGTGGATGGTGACAAGGACGATACAGCAAAACTAACAGTTGAGGAACTAAAACTTGAAAGGATTCACAGATTTCACTCTCCTTGCTATCTTGCACTTGTGGCTTCCATATAATATATTTTACTGCACATTGGGTGAGCAGCTGCATTTGCTGTAACCCCTAGCACTTTCCCATCTCCGAGAACTTGAAATAGCTATGGCTTTTACTCTTATGTAGAAATATAGGTACAATATAGATGGGATATATATCTTTCTGGCAAATGATTTGAATGGGCCTTAATACATACATAGTGTCTTTATTCTAAGCCTATGATAAATCATTGTAGTGAAAGATGTATGAAAAAGAAAGATTATCCATATATCAAATTCACGTTCCATTTTTCTGTTTTAGTTATTATTTATTTGCATAATAATGTTGTAATCTTAGAGTTGAGTAAAATTGATAACCACATGTGCATGTGATTAATTGGTTTTAATTTTGATGTTGCTTTTGTTTTATGTCAGCATTTTCTTAATGGCTTGTCATTCATTGAAAAAGTATTATAAAAAGTACAGGTACAGCACAACAATGTTAACAAAACCTAGCTTTGTCATTTGATTGTTAAGAGAACCATGCCAAGTCAATCATTCAGTGTTTAAAAGATGATAGTGTTACCCAACAGTCTTTTGAAGTGTGGATATTTTTGTCGAGACAGTGACACTAAACAATATATTAAAATGGCTACAGTTATTCATTCTTCATTCGCTATGATGATTGGTGTAGAATCCCTCAGTCATCCAGGTAGAATTCATGGCAAAAGGAGAAATTAAATTTGTCAACTGGACAAAAGTTTATGTTGTCAAATATGTTTCGCAGCTCATCCAAGCTGCTTCTTGTTGTGATGTAGCACAGACTTCATCACATACAATGTGGCCAAACACCTAAAAACCATCCTGGCTCCTCTGGTGGGTAACACAGAGCACCACATTGAGAACACCCAAATTTGTGAAAAAGGCAAGCATCTCCAGTTTGACCTGGATGAGACAATGGTTTCCTTTGATGTGACCTCTCTTTTCACTTGTTTCCCTACATCGGTAGCAGTGGATAGTGGATAGTGGTAGCAAGAGATTACTGCAGGATACCAAGCTAGAACAGAAATCCACAGCTGTGCAATGGGCTCACCGGTCTCCCCTATCATTGCTAACTTATACATGGAACAATTTGAACAGAGTGCCTTGGCCTCATATCCAGGCATTCCACCCACACATTGGTATCACTTTGTTGATAATATTTCAAAAATCAAAATTCAAGATTTGGAACCTTTTACTGCACATATCAATTCTGTAGATCCGAACATAAAATTCACTTGTGAAGATGCCAAGAATAACACATTGGCTGTCTTAGATTTTGCCGTAACGATAGAAGACCGGCGACTCCAGGTAGAGGTCTTCAGGAAGCCCACACACACTGACCAATAACTGCCTTTTAATTCACACCACCCACTGCGGCACAAACTTGGAGTTATTCAGACATTACGACACAGGGCCCAAGTGGTTTCTACAAGCACAGAGGGCAAGGAGAAAGAACATGTGCAGAAAGCCCTCTCTGTTTGTGGGGATCCTAAATGGGCTTTCAACAAAAGAGAGACAAGGACAAGAAACAAGACAACAGAAAATCCGAACCCAGGAGAAAGGGTGTAACTATTCCTTACCTGGCCGGCGTTTCTGAAATACTACAGAGGATTTTCAGACAACATAAAATCCTAGTCTATTTCAAACCCACAAATACTTTAAGACAGAAACTGGTCCACCCAAAGGACAAAACACCGAGCCACAAAAGCGATGTGGTCTACTCCATTCAGTGTGCTACACTGACAACAGTGTAGACTACAGTGAGTGCTATATTGGAGAAACAAAACAGCCACTTCACACGAGGATGTACCAACACAGACAGGAGAGACAGAGTGGACCTTCATCTGCCGTACATCTAGAAGCCACGGGCCACTCCTTTGAGGACAGTGAGGTACAGATCTTGGCCAGAGAAAAGAACTTGTTTGAGAGGGGATTTAAAGAGGCTATTTTTGTCAAGAAAGAGAATCCATCCTTGAATAGAAATGGATGTCTCAGACATAATTTGTCTCCCATTTATAACTCTATCCTCAAACCAAATCAAACAAAGAAAACAATAGGACTAGCCAGGTCAGGTGCAGATGTGTGAAAACACCTGAGCTGCGAAATGTATTCGACCAAATAAACTTTTGTCCAGTTGATAAATTGAATTTCTCCTTTTGCCTTCTCTATGATGACATTAATTTGCTATAGTGATATTTATTTATTTGCTAAGGCTTAGTGATTGATTTTTTTTTTTTTTTTATGTTGCATTCTCAGATTTATAGACGAGCTTTCAGGGTCTCTCCTTTTTCTTCAACAATCTGTCCAAATAATCTGGCAGCCTCCTCAGCACAACCCCGGTGAATGGTCAGTCCAAATCCTCCATGGCCATAGTTATGTATTACCTACATTATAACATTGAACATTTAAAGTATCGCTAAACATGAGGCAAAAACCATTATATACAGCTTTATATTACCTCTACTTTAGATGGACCACACTGCACAGAGTCTCTCTCCAGCCTCACCTTGCTGCGGGAAGGTCTAAGGCCAGACCAATCTCCCACTATTTTTGCATGCTGCAAGAAAGGAAAGCTGTATATTTATATATTCATATATTTCAAATTTTCCTATAATTAATCATACTTTAAGACTAGGTTCAAGTTGGCATGCCATTTCCCAAATGTTCTTGTGATCAATGGAGTTATTCTCCTCACTCCAGTTTCCCAATTGAAACACACCACCCACAGTGACAAGTTGACTTCTGTGGGGAAAAAAATCTAATTGCACAACAGCAAAAGCTCTTACATCATATTTTGTGTTTATGTTTAACCGTTCTGCTCTGTATTGTTGTGTTAACCAGTACTTACCCTGGAATTATGTAAGGTGAGTTGTATTGCCCATTGTTAAAGTCATGGGTGAGAATCCAATGCTTAAGCCATGGAGCATCGACCTGTAAGAGGGTGCCTACAGTCACATACAATGCTCTCTTTATTTATATAAACCTCATAATTATTAACAGTATTCTGTACTTACCTTTATTATCTGCCCACGGCCAGGTTTAAGCTCAGGGTCAGGCTGGAGTTCACCAGATCTCACTCCAGTGCAATTGACAATAACATCAGCTCCAGTTTCTGCTAGCTATTGGTGAGAGCATAATAAAATACTTAATTGAATAAAAGATCTTATATCTCAACTTAAAGTGCATTTATTATAATGTGTAAAGTTAACAAATGTTTAAAAAAAGCTAATACCTTGAAATTAAAAAGTCAGACAGCCATTTGGTTATATTGGTGTTTACAAATTAAGCATTTTTTGAAGTCAAGTTAATTGATCAAATTAGTAACATGAAATGTATAGAAAATAGTTCCTTTAAAAATGAAGCAGGACTGTATCACCATCTAAGATAACCAGCAAATGAGTTATGTCACAAGTAAACAGACTGAACCGAAATACTAAGAAATTCTAAGATAATATAATGCAAACATCTCTTAAGGTCATAGCTCTCAAAGTTTACATACAGACCATTTGAGAAAATATTTCTTGGCAAGAAATTCTAGATTGAAAATAGGTCTATAGCAGGACTGAGCCAGGTATGAGAGATGGCTAAACCAGGTAGGCACAAAGGGAAAAGCATATCTCATGAGGATTAATCATTTATTATATCACCATGTAAAAATATCTAAATAATATTAATAATAATACTAACATCTTTAAATGACTCAATCTTCCTGTGATGAAAATTTACACCTCTCTGTTCCAGCCTGAAAAAAACAAACAACACATATGTTATGAAAATATAATAATGTTAATGTTGACGATATAATAAAAATGCACTCACCAATCCATTAGCCAAGGTAGATAGCTTTTGCCCTCAACCATCAATGCAGTGTTAAACCATCCATGCCTAAAATGTAGTAAAATGTGTGCACTATGACCCATTAAGATAATACCAATGAAGATACTAATGCACAAGACTAGGGTCTGCAACCCCAGCATATCCATATATTCTTGGGGTTTATTTGTGTACATACTTGTATCCAGGAAACATTTGCATCTCCCGCTTGGTGAGCTCTCTAAAACCCAAAACAATATCTTTAAAGGAAGGATCCTGCAATTAAGAACAACATACAAAATATGATTTGTGAAAGGTCTGAATACTGCAATTAAAATAGTTTAGGAAGGCAGTGCAACACAACTACTAGCTGTTTTTAATTAATTTTTAACTGCTATCAAGGTTATCTATTTTTACTGTATTGCACCTTTGTTCACTGTAGTGAAAGATAAGGCCATCTCTCATTACATTAAGAATAAGATTACTCACAGGTGCTGTCTCAAGGCACACATTGTAACCTGATTGAAGGAATATGCCCATCTTCACACTTTCGGGGGACTTGATGAAACTCAGCAAGTAGTCGAATGTTTCTTTATTCCACTTGCTGGAATAAAATAAGAATAAGAAATGTAATCAAATTGTGTTCCCGGTAAACTGAATCTATCCTCTATAAAATGACGTTTCAACTACTGTATTACGCAATGAAACAACAACTGCAGGACGTATAATTCAGGCGAACTCACGTTTCTTCAACTTTTCCATTATCATAAAGGTATGGCTGCCAGAAGCCAGCAGCTCCGTCACTAGTGGTCAGAGGAGTGAAACGGTCAGCATACACCTCAATGGTCAGTGGGTGAATGACAGAGTGGTAATGTTCATATATGCTCTGAGCCGTGGACAGCCCGATGACTCCTGCTCCAATTACGGCCACTCGCATGATGGATTTCTATAGGACACAAAATAATGTGGACTTCAACATGTGTAACTTCATGAGGAAATGTCTCTCAAACTAATAATACTGCTAACCACAGCTTTAATATTTCTAATAAGATAGCATATTTAGCAGGGAAACAGGTAAACAAGCAGCCCAAAAAACAAGTGGGCCCCCTACTGGCAAAACATCCAACTGAGATTACGTTTACTTTACAAACTTTAAATTGAGTTAGTTGAAATGACAACTTTATTCCACTTACCAGATTTTCTGCAGACCTTGTCACTGTAAAAGCCCTTCGGGTGTTTAGTGGGGAAAAGGGCGAAGTTTGAGATACGATCACGTGATCAACATTCTTTGATTGTGAGTTCAAAGACAACCCATCGATTTATTTATTTATTTATTTATTTACTCAGTATTCATTTAAATTTATTTACCATCCACACAATGGCCTATTGTATTGTCAACAGGTTATAATGTGTTTTGTTGTCTCTCGCTGGAAAAAAATAGACAGGTCTTTGTACTTTATTCATTCATTTTAATATACTTTTCATATATATATATATATATATATATATATATATATATATATATATATATATATATATATATATATATATATATATATATATATATATATATATATATATATATATATATATATATCTCCATATATATATATCCTCTCTCCCTTTGCCAGGCCCTATGCGGTCCCTGTTCCGCCAGAATGAGCTGCTGGGGCATGTTCTCACCCTTAGCCTTGTAGTGGTGTAGTGACCGTAGTAGTGGTTCGTTAGTTTAGCCCTCTGCTAGCATTTTGCTCCTGGGCACCGGTGTTTGGCGGCGCATTCTCAGCTTCCGCCATGGCACTGGTTACTCTGCAGCGGTCGCCGACTCCCAGTGCTGCGTCTTCGGCCAGCACTGCTACTACAGCCGCGGGGGAGGTCAGTCTATCTCCCGGTACACCGAGAATCACCTTGGTTTAGCCGGAGAGGTGGGCGCAGTGGGTGATGCTGCTGTAGAGGGCCCGCTAAATGACTATTAGCACTGTTATTTACCGTGTTACGCAGGGTTGATAGCGTATTCTCAACGGTGCGATAAGAATCATAGACTATTATTGCTACCTCATTGTCTCATTGTTTACATTTATTGTCATTATTTTGCCGTTAATACAACTTAAGTGCAATGTTAATCATGGAAGGTACCATACAGACAAGCAATAGAAAGCAGGTTATGCGAGCTTTGATTTGATTAGATGTCACTTTGTTATAATGCCAAAATCATATTTACATACTCAAGATTGTTATTTATAACCGGATTAGAATATTATCTAGTTTTGTGATGCCCCGTTCTTATTACCAGGTGGGGGCGCTATCTACCAACTCTATACAAAGAGGATGTCCTCATCTTGCTCATAATACTTCAAATAAATCTCATGGTATTTATAGCAAAACTTAAAACAACCTTAATTATTGATAATTAATAATTGATTTTTTGAGACTGTACTAACAGGCATGTATATGTAAGACAAGTGACAAGCATTATAATGTAGAGTGGCATGTATTGCACGAACAAAGCCATAACGCACGTTTTTACAAAAAGAAGGAGTTTTAAATGAAATGCATTCTGTATGTTCAGATACACACTAACAATCTGCAGATGTGCAGAATTATGCTGAATTCTATAATAACCAATCAAAGCAATTATCCTTATTTTCTTCTCCAGGACTTTGGTAGTGATGATGAAAGACGAGCCAACCTGAGGTAAGCTTACTATAAAGCATGTAGTGCTTCTCTAAGGGAGAGGCTTCAACGAATGCTTTTTAGAATTTACATGCGGTGAGAGGTTCAAAAATATGGGGTCTGAGCCTGAGGCCTTCTAAAGGCTATCCGTTCTTGGCAGCACGGTGGCTGAGTGGCTAGCACTCATGCTAGCCGGGTTCGATCCCTGGGGTCGCCCGGGTTGCCTGGGCCTTTCTGTGTGGAGTTTGCATGTTCTCCCCGTGTCTGGGTGGGTTTTCTCCGGGCACTCCGGTTTCCCCCATCAACCCAAAACATGCACCATGTTAGGACTAGCTTAGGTCCTAACCAAATCGAAGCAAGAAGATCATGGAGATGGTCCCCAGGTGCAGTAATGTGCTGCCCACTGCTCCTAATAACAGGATGGGTTAAATGCAGAGAAGAAGAAGAATTTCTCCAGTGTGAGATCAATAGAGTTACTTCTTCTTGTATGACCAGAGCAGGAGATTTGTTTGAATTTTCTGTGAAAGTGGGGTGCAGGTTGTGATGACCAGAATCATATCTCTGTTTTCTTACTGATAGTGTTAGTGGGCCTTATGATCTTATGACCTTACATTATGTATCGGATAGCTCAGCAGCCAGGCTGAAGTGATTGTGATGAGGAGCAGCCAAACCTGGGGTCATGGTTCTCCACCAGGATGGAGTGACTTGCACTCTCCTGGTTGGGAGTTAGAAAAGAAGTGAGGGTGTTTGCAATTTACATGCACAAATCAATGTATAGTTTATAATTATAGTTTATAGTTGCAAAATCATATCAAAAAAGGAGTGAGAAGAGAGTGCCATCTGACAGCTCTGATCCACTGAGCAGCACAAATTCAGTTTGTCAGTCTGAAGTCAACACAGTCTTCACTGTTCTTTGTGTGACCTGGGTGATGCAGTAGTTACTGTTTTTTAATTGAGGAAGAACACCTTGGTTTAACAGGATGCATTTGGTTATTGAACCTATCCATAATATATGGATAGTTATAATATATGTTACCATATTTTGTAGAAAATGCTGTACTCCTGAGGTAAGCTTACTATAAAGCAAGCTTACCTCAGAAAGATTCATCACATGAAAGTCCAGTTCTTAATCCATTATAGAAACACTACATTCAACCAGTGGATTATAAACTGTGTGCCTATGTTCCTTAATGTAGTAAAATGTTATTAGGAACTTGTTACCATGTGGAGATGTGTTTTTTTTTTATTTCTAAGTATAACTTGGAAACATTTTACTGAACTGAGTTACTAGAGAATTTAGTTTTTGTGTTCACATAAACTCAAATTTATGAAATAATTACAAAAGCTCTTAGAGTATAGTAGAATGTTTTCAATTATTACCCCCCCCCCCCCCCCCCCCCGTTTTTTAAAATTTTAGAATGATTAAAATACAGAAATGCCAATGCTGATAAAGTTATCTTGAATATATAACACATCTACAATTTTGGTAGTACTTTATGCATGTTATGTTACATCACGTTACTTCACCAATCAGATTTTATTTTTATTTATATAATTTTTTTGTTTGCATTTTATTGGTGTGGAAGAAGCATTTCAGGTTAATTATTGAGGATTGTTTGGGATTCAGGGTTGTTTTGCATTACACTAAGTCAGTAAAGGCCAGCCAAGTCGACTGGGACAGGTGGGTTATCTATCTCTCACCCTACATTATAATTTGGGTTTGGCATTTTTGAAAAGGAGTAAAAGAGCATAAGAAAATAATTATGAATCAGATAACTAATCACACGTACATATTTTATCCCACTTGTTTGTTTGGCAGTCTAAGTGAGAGCTTCTTCATGGTGAAGGGGGCTGCTCTTTTCTTGCAGCAGGGCAGCAGTCATCCAAACCAGAAAACTTATCCTCAATACAAACATGCAGGTGATTTTTGTCTTTACTTAAAATGTTTTATCTTAGAAATAAAGGGGAAGAGTGGAATAATCTCAACATCATGCCAGATGCTACTATTTGAGGTGAAGCAGATGAAGGCTGTCTCATTGGGAAGAATGTTCCAGACATATACTGTACGTGGAATAGGCAGATTAAGGCCTTGATCCAGTACACAGTAACAGCCTTGAGACGGGTAATACTGACATTTTATGCCAGACATTACTTTTGTTTTTATCCATAGTTAAGGAGTATGTAAAATGGTTAAAACACATGATGTTAAATTATTTAAAAAAAGAAGAATTCCTGATGACTTTAAATGATAACAGGTCAAACTGACTTTGGAAACTTTTCTTTTGTTACTGTGTTTTTTGTTTCTCAACAGGTGATCTTCCTCAGCACCTGCAGGTGATGATAAATATTCTCCGCTCAGAGGACAGAATCAAACTGGTGAGGAAAAACATAAATACAGCACAATGTGAACTAAGGTGGTCAATATCTTTCCTATGGGCCACAATAGAGTCAGACGAACAATATCTCTCATGTCAAAAACATTTTTAAATGATGGGACCTCTATGGGCTGTCACGCTCCCACATATTGTTCCCCTGTAGGTGTTGTTTACTGGACTTTATGATGTTTCATACATTTTTATAATTATATAATCTTAAGATCCTGGGCCCATGTCCCGAGATCTGGGGTAAACATGCTTAAATATAATAATGCTTGTGTTGCTGATTTATTCCTAAATCCAGAAACTTTGGACATGATGGCCAAGTTTAAACCTTAATGGTCTCTCTCCTATCTGAGTACTTGCTACCTAAACATCAGCCCTTGCAGCCAATCATTAATCAGAGCTAGTGCACCGTCTGTAGCTGAAGTTCAGCTACAGTTTCAATACAGTGCTTATGATGTATGTAAGTATGTGAATGTTACTACTGTCATGAACTTAACCAAACAAAGGATTATAACTGTGTGTGCAGGCGGTACGGCTAGAGAGTGCATGGTCTGACCGAGTGAGGTACATGGTTGTTGTGTACACCAGTGGCCGACAGGACACGGAGGAAAACATTTTACTGGGAATCGACTTTACCAACAAAGATTGGTATTAAAATAATTTGATTTATGTGAATGTTAAAAACAGGACAGCATTTGATTATTTTTTTCTATGTCTGACAGTAAAAGCTGTTCAGTAGGCATGGTTCTACCTTTGTGGAGTGATGCAAAGATTCATCTGGATGGAGATGGGTATGTTTCTCACTATACATTTACATTTTCTGTTTTAAATGAAAATTACCACTATTTATCATTTTCTACAGGGGCTTCACAGTAAGCACAGCAAATAGGACTCATGTTTTTAAGCCTGTGTCCGTGCAAGCCATGTGGTGAGTGACATCTGTGGACAAATTCAACAACGAGTAATTCTGCCACCTGCTGGTACAATGTAGCTTGTGCAAATTTTGGAATACACCTTCATTAGACAAAACCAAATGACTATTAAACAAATATTTTACATTGTTTGCTTTCCCAAATATCTCCAAATGTAGGTCAGCACTCCAGGTGTTGCACAAAGCGTGCGAGGTGTCACGCCGGTTCAACTACTTCCCAGGAGGAATGTCCCTCACCTGGATGGGCTACTACGACAGTTGTATTTCATCGGAACAGAGCTGCATCAACGAGTGGAATGTCATGAAGGACTTGGAAACAACAAGACCTGATTCACCAATCATGTTTGATGACAAGTAAATGCAGCACTATATTTTATACATTGTTACCAAATTTTAACTTTAACCACTACAGCTGAGACATTAATACAATGTCCTATTTTTGGTAGGCCTACACAGAGGGAAAGAACAGAATGTCTTATTAAATCTACACTCAGAAGCATTATGACATGCCAGGATCTGGAGAACGTGACTTGTAAACAGGTGATGACAAACATCTGGACACTACAAACAACAATTTGCTAACTTAATAGTCTTATGTTAAATGTCTCTTTACAATAGATCCGCACTGAGTTGGAGCAGCACATGAACTGTAACCTCAAAGAATATAAAGAGTTTATTGACAATGAGATGCTGCTTATCCTGGGTCAGATGGACAAAGCCACTCTCATCTTTGAGCATGTTTACCTGGTAGGAACTGGACTAATGACTTCAAATCATTTATATTAAAGAAAATTAATCAGTATATATATATATATGTATTTGTAACATTACTCACCTATACCTACTTGTTTATAGGGATCTGAATGGAATGCATCTAATTTGGAGGAGCTTAAAGAAGCAGGGTTGATGCTTTGACTATTTAGAAACATAACCCCATAGGCATGTTTAATTTTGTTTAGTACAATTGTAATCACACATGGATTTTTATTTTTTTATTCAGGGTGGGCTATATTCTCAATGTTACTAGGGAGATTGACAACTTTTTTCCTGGTACATTTAATTATCACAATGTAAGAGTCTATGATGAAGATGGCACTGACCTCTTGGCCCATTGGAATGACACATACAATTTCATTGTCAAAGCAAAGTGAGTAACCTTTCCCAACTGGAAAAGAACAGATCTCAAATCATATAGAGACATAGAAACATGCATAATTATAAATTTCTGTTCACAGAAAGAATCACTCAAAATGTCTGGTTCACTGTAAGATGGGTGTGAGCCGATCAGCGTCCACTGTCATTGCTTATGCAATGAAGGAATACGGTTGGTCACTAGAGAAAGCTTACAGTTTTGTTAAGCAGAAACGAAGTATTACACGTCCCAATGCTGGTTTCATGAAACAACTAGGGGAATACGAGGGCATTTTGGATGCCAGGTAAAGTCTGTATATTTAATTTTAATAATGTGTTTGAAAATGTCCAACTCAAATTGGTAACTTTTTTCAGTAAACAACGACACAATAAGTTGTGGCAGCCCGGCTTGGACTGTGAGATGTCCGAAGGGATGCCGGTGACAGGTCAGTGTGGAGTAGACGAGGGGGACCATGTGATGCCAGAGCCGTCCATGTCTCCTCGTTGTCAAGAAGCTCTGTCAGATAAAGGCGCTGCTTTTCTGCCACGCCCTACTGTCTCTCTACAGATTGATCCAGCCTATAACAATTATTATTTTCGCCGACTCTCAGACTCGGCACTAGATAGTGAACCCTCAACCCCAGTGCGTGAACCTCCCCTTTTGGGTATGGAAAGAGTGTTCATAGAGATTGAAGATGTGGAGCGGGATGCATTACTGGATGATGAGTCATTTGTTGGACGAGAAGGCCTGCACCTCCCTGCACACTTTGGGCCCTCAGCTGAGTGCACCCCTGGTCAGATGGGCAGCCATGGAGCTGAGCCTCTGGAGGAGCTGCGCAAGAGGCTGGAGTGTAGTACAGTGGAAGAGGAGGATGAGGAAGAGGCTCAAAAAGAAGAAGCAGAAATGGAAGTGATTATGCAGCCAGACAAAGAAAGTGAAATAATAGAAGGAGAGAGTGATGGCAATGGGATGGACCTAGCAGCAATGAATGACAACTCAAATAATAACAACTTGTTGAGCATCACACCCAACCCCATGGTGAGTAAGTAGTTTTATCATCAGCTGTTTTTAAATAACACATTTAAGACTTTTTCTGTTGTTTTCATATAGGATTGTATTTCACAAAGACTATTTCCATCTGTTGATTGCTGTGAATCCATAGAATCTCCTTCCCTCACTGCACTTTGCCTTAACTGGAGTCCTAGTAGGGTCTTAAGTGCTTCAGTCTGTTCTGCCCAGGCTACCTCCGAGAGCTTTGCACCCCTAGCCAGTCAGGTTGGTCCCTGGTGTAAATGTGCCAACTGTGCCCTCTCACCTAATGGAACTCATAGTGGCAAAAAAGTTAAACCTCAAAAGTCTGAGAGTAAGATGAGGCATACACCTGAGGACCTTTCTGAGACTCTGCCCAAACTGATGAAGCTGGATTCACAAGAGGAGAAGCCTGCACTGGCCTATCCAGGACAACAACTGGAGACTCTTGTGCAACTTAGAAAGTCCGGTTTAGTTCGTCGCCGTGCTGAAACACTAGAAAGACTTTCTGGGTTATCCCAAGAACCTTTCTCACCCCTGAAGCCTTTGCACACATGTCAAATGTCCTTTTATGCTGGTGAGGAGGCGTTTTCCTGTGCCACAGGAGATTTTTGCTCAACACCATGCCATCGACAAGTGCATTTAGAGCCATTAGTGTTGCCTTTGAACGAGGCCTTGATGGGGGTAGTGGAGTCTGGTTTGCTTACACCAGCCTCCTCTCCTCGTGGGTCCACAATGACACGCAGCTCCACCACTGAGAGTCTGTGCAGTGTCAAAGGCAGGCCTGGCCTGGTGCGCCAGAGAGCGCAGGAGATAGAGACCCGCATGCGCCTCGCTGGACTGACTGTGCCCTCAAAGCTCAAACGCTCCAACTCACTGGCCAAGTTAGATAGCCTTAACTTCTCCTCTGAAGATCTATGTTCAGTTTGTTCATCTGAGGCAGGAACTCTCTTGCTACTCTCTCTGTCTCCTGAACAAGACTCTGGACTGCTGTGGCACTCCAACCCTGCCTCTACATTCTCTGAGTTGTGCAAGGAGTATCCAAGTCCAGAGAGAAGACTAGCCTGGGAACCACACAGTTGACAGGAAAGCCAATGGACACACTCAATCCTGAACATCAAAATAAGTCATAAAGCCTTTCAAGGCAAACTGTATACCACCCTATGCTTTGATATCAAATGGTGGTCATATTGAGTGCTCAAGTGGTCATATTGCTGTAATCTGACAAATGTGTAATGCCATCAGTACTGATTCATAGACATGCAAGTGCCTTACCCCTAATGCCAGAGGCACACACCAGAACTGGGAGGATCTACAGATTTATTACACAGCTGTTATGTGTATTGCTGTATTTATTAATTAATTGGAACATCATATTACCTTCTTACTTGGTTGCCTACTTTTAACTAATGAACCATGAACGTTATTGCAAGTGAAGTGAATATATTCCGTTGTTTACAACATTAAAAAACAAGAGATAAAAAGTTATACAGTTAAATGTTACCTCATGTGCTCTTTCTTACAGCGCAAATACTAGGATTGTGTTCATATCTAGTAATCTGAAATCATAGAAGTTGACTTTGCCAGAGGTAAACTTGCTGTTTCTTACAAATTGCTGTTTCTTATCATTTGTACTGTTTTTTTTTTTGGTTTTTTTTGTAAATGGTACATGGATATAATTAACATACGTTTCTATAGTTTTGTAATTAAATCAAAACAAATCTGCATGATTTATTTCCCATGTGGCATTCAAATGCTAAAACATGAATAAATAATAAAAACACATACATTACCTACATTTTACAAAGAACCAAAGTTATTATGCCAACTCTAAACCAGAAACACAATAGTGAGCAGTAAAAATGGTGATCATGCCACTGTTCTTTCAAATAATTCTGAGGAAAAGACTTGAATTATTATTGTACTCATTACTATTGTCCACATGAGGTAACCTCAATGACCACATGAGGTTACATCATTTTTTACATTTCAGTAACTTTTGTACTGTGTATTGCTGTACTCAAATGCATAATGCACTTTTTAAATTGAGCAAAGAGTACTGTATGTATTCATTTTGAGAATAAACAATCATCACAATATAACTTGCCATTGTTTTATAACATCATTGAGTTCTTAATAGGTTACACACCCTTTTGCCTAGCCAAGATTATTGGGTATTGGGTATTGGTAGAGACAGCTTGTGTTGCATGCAAGCATAATAAGATATTAAAGCCTGCTATGTTCAGTGATGTTTGCATTGGTTCTGGTCCGATAGATGTACAGCATATGACATTTTAGCATGAGACCGGAAAGATCCAGACAGAGATATATTTTATGCCATTGTCAAATGTATTTATAGCATTTTAATAACAGCATCATATCACAACTGAACCTGGATTGCCAGTGTTTTAACGTACATATAGTGTACACCTAAAAAAGTATAGTATACAGTATGTATATGGGCAGGCTATCCATCATGTGAAAACTCAAGCACTGAATAATGACTGGCTGTAAGTGCTGGAGTTTAGGTAGAGGATTTCAGCATTGAACCCAAATAAGGATCATTATGCTTTCTGATTGGATAATTGCCTTGAGAACCAAAACACAAAATAAATGGGACATCAGTAAATTGGCATTCTAATTGTTATCAGTAAAAAATTATACTGGTATGTTCACCTCGTATCCGAGGACACAAATATGAAGTTTATTAAATTTACAATTAAGTGCAGATATAAAAGGTGTGTTTGAGATTTTAAAAAAAAAGTATATAAAAAAGTGTAAGTATAATTTAAGTATAAAAACAGATAAAACAGAGCACAGTTCAAGTAGCTCTCTACACTTCTTACCGTGGTGTAGCCATGCACAAGAAGCAGGTGAAATGAATCCAGTTTAGCTCATGACAGAAAACAGAGTAAAAGAAGTGTGATTTAGCTGCACACATGACACACAGGGACAGACTGTCCCAGAGCCCTGCCACAGAAGGCATGATCCTCTCTGTTTTTAGGTGTATAATCCTCATAGAGACAGATGACCTTGAACATAATGAGGCAAGACTTCAGTCGTAAGGTACCAGATAAGTTATACACTTATACAATTATCATTTATATTCTTAATGTTTAGTAAGGATGGAAGATAGTCAGAAATGCATTTCATTTAGCTTATACTGTTTCACACATCCAAGCCAGAAGAAGCACAAGTACAGTTTAATTATGGGCTCTCTAGTGCAAGGACTTTACTCTTATTATCAGCCTATGAATCCTGTTTTGAAAGCTGCCATAGAGACCAAGAAAAACAAATGGACAATGTCTGTAGTTTCTGTTGGTTAGATAATATCCCACATTCCTGGATTTCCTGCTGGGTAGCTTCATTAATGTGCTGAACTCACCCATGGAATTAATTAACCTATACTTATCCCATATAGTTTGCAGCAGTGAAGGAGAATTATAAACTGGAGTAACTTAAATGCATTCACAGATATAGGGACTATAATTCATGAAGGCATGCACTACAGTTCTGCACTTACCACTGAGCACTACATAACTTTTAAATATTTTTTTCCAAATAAGATAATAAATTGTAAACTTCTATGTCAGTCATTAACTTTAACTTTACAACATTCACATCCTAATATAGCCCACAACACAATATGCACTAAAACACAACATTAATATTGAAGTATGTCTGAGTTTCTAATTGTATTAGTCAAATGTGCTGTGACATCACATGGATGTAATATAAGGCTCCCATTGCTTGTGCATTTGAAGGACTGAACATTACCAAACAACTAACAAAGAGCACTCTGTCAGTCCTCCAGGGAGAAGACCAGCAGCTCGGACACTACCTCTGCCCGGTGAGTACATCTGACAAAAATATCCATAACAAAAAATAAAGGAGGTTATTAGGAGATAGAAGCTATCTGTAATTATCAGATATTTGAGTTAAGTTATTTGGAGATAAATAAGTAAAAGCTTTTTAGGATTTTGATGACTAGATTTCCTATTAGGTCTCAAGTATGTTGAGGCTGCCAAACACATGCTGATCAAGTGATCACCAGTAGGCATTCATGCATGAGACATGATAGTAGAGTGTATTATTAACAAGCATGCTCTACCTTAAGGAAAAGTCTTCCCACATTTATTGTCAGGGGTAGTATTCAAAGATACAAAGACATTTAAAGATATATAGCGTAGCATATTTCACCAACTAGTTGGTATTTGTGTTATTTTCTAATTGTCACTCACTATCACAGCATGAAACAGTCTTCACAGTAGTGTGTGTCCAGCAGGGCAGTGTGTCAGATGATATGAAAACAACAGTCATATGTTGTTACACAGAAGCCAGACAGACTCACTGTTATTGTGCATTGTGTCTAATTGTTTTCTGCACATATGCAGTTCAGTGAAAACTTGTTACACAATAGTCAGTAACTCTAATGGAGTATTCGAGAAACCCTTAACAGAAATGCACTTTACTACGTATTATAACATAACAAGTATTAAGAGAATGAGAAGCTAGATGATGTTAGATTTGGTTTGTGGCACTAACATATTTTACTTCACAGAACAAAATGGGACAAAACCAAGACAAATTTGAAGATGGAGAGCAGGTGCCAGGTGAAGAACTTGTGGCATCAGGCATAGAGTCTGGAGAAGGCCATTACATAGGTGATATCATGGAAGGAAGCTCCACTGATGAGGAGGCGGCTAACAGGGAGGAAAAGATAAGAGAAACAGATGGTCAAAATTTTGGACAAGACAACCAAAAGCCAACAACATCTATAACTGAGAATTCCTTGCGAGAGAGTTCTTCCCCTTTTGAAGAGGCGAGAGTGGGAGGGGCTAGGGGAGAGCGAGGAAGACGCAGGGTATTGCATGTCCATGAGACAAACCAAAACCAAAAAGACAGTATGAGGAGCGAGAACATCAGAAGTTTGAATCAGATCAGTAAGACCAGACTTGGTCATCCATCAGCGAACATGGAGCAGCAGACTGAGGAAAAAGTCCCAAATGAGGCTAGAGACATCTGTATCATTCCTGTGGATGGAGACTCTCAAGATTTTGGTGTGATGAAGATGAAAAAAAAAGGGCCTTTAGCAGCAACGGCTGAACTATCACTCTCCCAACATCCAGATCAGGTGGACCTCATAGAGGTTGAGGAGGGCGAAATAAAAAAATCTAGAGGAACAGTATGCCACTTCAGAGACAGGAAAGAACTAGCTCAAGTTAAACCCCAACATCCTGTGAAAAATAAAGCACAGAAAGAGCCTCTATCAAACATGAGCTGCACCAGTCACGCCAGCAGCCCAAAGAAGGTTGCAGCATCCACTACAAAGGGCAAAATAGTTGTACTTTATGAAGGCAGCAATTTAGGTGAGGAAATTAACAGCTCTTTCAAAAGAAGCAATGAAAATAGCCCTCATACTGGGTCACTGAAATCAAATATTGGCACAGTGCCTACAAAGCAAACAGTGTCCCCATGTCTAGATGAAACACAAGAACCTGGTTCAATTCTAGAGAAACTCCTGAAAAAAAACAAGACAGAGGCAACATCATCTCTTTCCAGAATTAAAGAGGTTGCTACAGACAACAGCCATGCATTGGATAATGTGGAATATTACAGTGCTACTCCATTGTCCACAGAAGTAGCTCACCACTCATGTGACAAACCCAGAAAAACTAATCTTGCTTCTACAAAAACAAAGCAACATCTGAACATGAACCCGGTGCTTACAGGTGACTACAGTTCTCCAGGTGGACACTATTGTCAGCCAGCAGTGAGTCAAAATGCATCTGACAGCTTGAAATCACACCACAATGATTTTATCCCTTCAGATAATGCTAAAACAATACCCAGTTCTCATGGGGAAAAAGGATGCAATATGAATGTTGTTACAAATTACGTGTTTGAAAGTAGCCCTCCAACTGTTGCTGCAGATATGTTGCCAGAAAAAGCCACAAATGTAAGAAGAGTAAAACTACAACTATGTCAATCCCAAAAGGCGAAAGATGACTCTGTGATAGTCAGAGACAAACCCCAAAGTGCCCTTAGACCCCGGCCCGTCTCTGAACTCATAAGAGAGAGCATCCAAATCCATGAAAAACTGGTGCAACAGGAGAGGTCCAGCGCAGCCGAGCTCAAGGCATGTGAGCACGGACAGTCGGTCAGAGTGGCACAAATGAAGGCAGCCTTTGACTCTGCACAGAAATCTTCGGAGAAAACCATTGAGAGGAAGCCATCTATGAGAAAAGGTAGGTCAATAAAACATAGCAATTATCTCAAATAAAATAAATAATAGTTAATAGCCTAATATGGCCAAACAAATTAGTAAACCCCACTGCATCTTAGGCTACACACAAAAAAAACATTAATTACCATAGGTAAAAATCCTTCAGCTTAGGTCCTGACCAAGCCTAAGCAATAAGATCATGGAGATGGTCCCCGGGCACAGTCATGTGCTGCCCACTGCTCCTAATAACAGGATGGGTCAAATGCAGAGGACGATTTCTCCTGTGTGAGATCAGTAAAGTCAATCTTCTTCTTCTTAACCGAGAGACTGAGACTGTAACTATAGGCCTATTTTAGGCTTAACCCAAAGCACTAATTTATCGGCTCATGTTTAGGTAAATCTCATTCAACACTCGTATTGTTCTTTTATGTTGAAATGTAGGAGTGGAGGAGGTGTGACATGAGATAGGATCATGTATGCAGATTTCTGCTGCATGTGTGATCTGTGAATAGGAGAGTGGGTGAGGGAGTGCATACAAAAGTGTTATAAATCCCAATATGTTTGTCCGTAGGTGAAACTTGTGTTTTGTCTGTGTGTAGACCTACTCTTTCAAGTAGATTTCAAAATCTACTTGCACTCTTTTATAAATGAGGCTCCTGGCCTTGGTTCAGGCAGACCTGTGCTCTCAGGTCCTCAGACTAACGCTGGACAACTATCAGACTGCAGCAACATAGATAGCATCTAGTGGTGTTATGTGAGAAATTAAATGCAACATGGCTGGGTTGACCAGTCTAATTTCGGATGGTAGCTTTAATGAATACAATTTCTACACCAAATGAGGGTACATGTTGGCCAACACTAGACTTAGACTTAGACAAACTTTATTGATCCACAAGGGAAATTGTTTTGGGTACGGTAGCTAACACTAGTAACACTAGTCTATTTGTTATGCTTAATGGTTGAGAAGAGAAAATATGATCCACAAAGAACTATAGCGGTTTTGCCTGTGACCACCTTGAAAAAAAGACCACTTTCAGATACTGAAAGTGGTCTTTTTTACTCACAGATGCATTAGATCACAGATCAAGATCACCATACAGTGCTGCTGAGCGCTCTCACAGCAATCAATGGCACTCCATAGAGCCAAGCCAGAGCAGGGGCGGGACCCAACACACATACTTGTGTCAGCACTCCCTCAGCACAGCGGCCAGGCGGCTTTTCCTGTAGGAATCTAACCGGATACTTTCCAAGCTGTGTCCTAACATTACCGAGGCAGTCGATTTATTTTTCTTTCAGGAGGTAGGTTCAAAACAAGTTCCGACATTCTCCTCAAAATCTTTACCTAGGCGTATAATTGTTTCCAACTGCAATTTTGGAGCGATCGGGAAGGAAAGTGCATGCGCTAGGTTAGCTAAAATCAATCGGGACGCACCATACTTGTCTAACTACTTTTCAACAACTCGAACTAACCTACAAACTTCACTCCACCACAGTTGGCTCCAACAGTTTTCATGTTATCCTAGTAGGTTTTGTGAATGAGGAACGATGAGGTGGAATGTCTTGTCAGAGCGAGCCAAAATGTGCTGTAGATTGCACCATGGGGTGGGGGCATAGTACGGCCGTTAGCACCAATATCACCCGGAACAAAAAGTTTAATGTAAGTGAAATAGCTACAAGCAAGAACACATGTTTATTTGTTACATTGTGTAGTTGCCTACGTGGTGCTCTAACGCACCGTCAGCTAACCTAGGGAGTAGTTTCAATTTCCAATCACGCGGTGTGTAACAGGAAGTCGGACTGTGGCGCACCTGAGTTTGTTTTATAGGCCCTACCTGTAATCTGCCACATACACAATGGGCGACATGACACAACAACAGGAGACTTTTATGATGGGATTATGTAGGCTAGGTGCCAGCACTGGCATTTTGCTTATTGTGGGGGGAAATGGGGAAAGCTAAAAGGTAATCCCTCAAGAAATATTGATATATTGATACGAGAAAAGAATGACGGGGTAAAAATAGGATATTTTTTTTTACTCTGCTCACTGTAAAAGTTGAAAACGAAAACTGAAAATATATGCTATAACTTAATAAAAGAAACCCAATTCTTGTGATGCCAAGTCTTTTTTTGTCATCTAACTGCATACAGTCACATTTTATACTCCGGATTTGTCTCTTCTGTAAGAAACACAGTTTAAATGAAGCTAACTGTATTTAGTTTTAGAAACTTTCTCGCCTCAAGAACCAACCAGACATGGCCAATATCTCTTCTACAAGATAATATCAAAATTCTTGTTTTTAATATACAGAAGTGGAATCTGTATTCTCTCTCTCTAATGATACTCATCCTGGGTGTGTTCAAAAAGTGAACTTTGAACAGAATCCTGTAGGCTTACTATTAAAACATAAATTCCAATTGCTATTGCAATGCTTATCTAGAAAATCACAAAAGCTGCAACAACTTCCCAACAAGGATAACGTGATATTCCTGCAGATTTTGTGTTCAAATTTACATATTTGAACCTGAACCTAGAATTTACAGGCACATTTAGTACATTTCTAATTTTCTCATGGATTGCAAAAGTATGATCTGGTTATTAAAAAGATTATTAATTGTCAATATAGCCTAGGCCTTCACCCACTTGTGTAGTTTTCCAACAGTGATTCTTGGACCTCAAACTATCCTTCTGACAATGCATTGGTTAGACACACTTCCTGTTTCAGGTTGATTCACAACATTTTCAATTTACAGAATATTATAAATTATTGCCCTGATAATTAACAAAGACATTTTCACTGTACAATATTTTTCATATACCAGGGGTGCCCGTATTTGTGACTGAGTTGAGAGTGACATGTGATTTAGTATTAAAAGTGTGATCTGAGGATGTTTCATTAGTTAATGTTGCATTTTCTTCACCATTCTGGGTTTTTACTTGTTGACTATTTAACAGGGTTGTTTATATAATCATTTGAAAGGGAATTGTGTAAATAATTATAACTTGATTGAATAGTTATTTCTTTGAAATCCTGTGAACTTGAGTGTGTTTTGCTTTTACTCATCTTAATTGATGCTTGCCCCTACAGCCCTATAAGATAGAAACTCACAATAGAAACGTCAAACTCACAACATATCGGGAGTAATCCACATGAGGAGGTTTATTCCTCCTGTAGTCTGTTGGGGATACTGCACAGGCCACAGGAAGAACTTCCTGCTGGTGTTGTCTATTACGTGTTCTGAGCAACAGACTTGTCATTTGTTTTTTAACACACTTGCCTTGCTGTCAGGGCTGCAGAATGTCAAGAATTGTATTTCTGTGGGAATTAATGGGAAGGTACTTTTGTGCTCACCTACATAAAAAAGTTATTATTTCAATTAGGGATACAAATTATCGATTAATTCATTAATTGATAGTTGATTGACCTTATCGATCGATTAACGATTAACTGATAAGCGGTGTTTTTCACCTGAATTTTAGTGTTTCAATAGGGTCTTTAAGAATATAAGCTATAGTAAACATAACACTGAGTCAAAAATATATCATAGTATTATTATATTGTATATTCCTCAATTAATTATTCCTTAGTAAAAAGAAGACAAATGTATTGATGCTGAAGAACAAAATACAGTAATCCCTCAGTAATCCCTTGCTTTTTTTTTTATAGTGTAACATTTTTTTTTATAGTGTAACATTGTGTTCTGCGTCCTGATTGGCTAAGAGACTAGACCAGGACTAAACGTGGATTAAACCAGGTCTAGACCAGGTCTAAACCTGGACTGGGCCTGGACCAGGTCTAGACCTGGACTAAACCAGGATTAAACCACCACATGCCGCTGCTGGTTTCGTGCGGCTGGTTTGTGGCTAGGGCTGAGACTACGCATTCTGGGCGCCGCGGTCGCGGTGAGCGCCGTTGTGAGTGAGTGCCGTTGAGTGAGCGCAGTGCGCGCTTGCCTTGTTTCGTGACCACACGGTTCGCGTGTCCGCGATTAGCGATTAATTACAATTAATGCATTTTGTTCGACCAACGTCTTGATCGACAAATTAATCGTAAATCGATTCATTGTTGACATCCCTAATTTCAGTGTTTCATTAGGAAGACGTTTGAGCATTGAGGTGATTTGTATATCAAGTGCTATTGTTTCAAACATCATTAAAGGTCCCATGACATGGTACTTCTTGATGCTTTTATATAGCTCCTTAATGGTTCCCTAATACTGTAAATGAATCCTTCTTCAAAATCAAGACTCAGTGCATGAGAAACAGAGATAAGATGAGAAAGAGAGTAATTTTTCTCTCTCTGAACAGTCCATTATGGGAGTTGTTGCTTGAATGCAAATGAGGAGGACAGAGATGGCCTATAGTAGAGGGTGGGGGCGTGGCCAAACTCTCCGCTCTCAGCTGTTCGCTCTGACCCATTTCCGCGTTTTTGCGCGGAGAAGAGATGAGAAGCGTTCCATTGAAAAATAAACACATTTCCACAGAAAATAAAATTAAACCACTGCTGTTCAAGGGTCCAGAGGCTCAGATAAAGGACTTTGAGCCTAGAAACACTCGGACGTGCCTCCAGGCAAATAAAAAAACGCATTTCGCATTGCCTAGCGCATTCGCGGTCCAAACTCTCTGGGCGTGATTTACAGAGACGCTGAGTAGACAGACGGGGGGTGGAGCTGCATTTTTCGAGCTGACGTCAATAAGGTGCCTTGTTGAGAATCGCCCGTTTGAGCTGTGTTTTTTTCTAACGCAGAAAAGGACCGCAAATGCTCAGTTTAGACATTTCGCAACTTTTAGCCATTGGGGGGGGCCCTAAACAGGGTAGGGGAGCTCACATTAACGTTAAAAAACCTCAGAAAGTGAAAATTTCATGCCATGGGACCTTTAAAGGTGCATTGTCAAATGTTTTTCTCCTTGGAGAGGGTATTGCTTTGTCTGAAATGTTTCACAGTATGGTAGTAACCTAAGAGCACTAAGACCTATCAAAGTTTCAGACACACTAGGCAATCTAGCTTCAAAACACTTCTGGGAGACTGTTTTGTGTACTTTCACATAGTTAATGACACTTATTGAGACACTTATTGTATTAATTGTATGAGTGATGTTGGGGTTTTGTTTAATTAAGTAATAAATAGTTGTATAAAAGGTCAGTGACTGACCTGTTTTATAAGCCTTTTGAAAATTTGCCAAATTTCAGAGCTAACTGTGCATTTTCTGAAATATGAACATTAATCATAAAATCTGTTGATTATTAATAATAATGTTACTAATACTTATAATCTGTGGATATATGTTTTCTGATTTTGTATCTGCATGCTGTTTTTCAGATATGAGTTTTGTGAGAGTGAGCAAATATCGTCACGTCTTTGGCCAGACGGTGAAGAATGACCAATGCTATGATGATATCCGAGTATCCAGGGTCACATGGGACAGTCATTTCTGTGCGGTCAACCCTAAATTTGTTGCTATAATCATTGAGGCTAGTGGTGGTGGAGCCTTTCTTGTTATTCCTCTGCACAGGGTAAGCACACATATTTACTAGGCCTACTTATTGTATTTAGACCTGTAATACAAATTGTTTTAGAAATTATATTTCAACTGCACTGTCTGAAATCAGTCTGCATGGTAATGATTTGGGTCTCTTGCCTATGTTTATATGCTTATAATATTCTTATATTGGGCCTCGGTTATCAATCCAAGCACTAAACTTGAGTGCAAACTGAAAAATGGCTTGTGCAATTTGTGGGCTTATTGCACGTGATACCATTGGGAAGTGCGGGTATTTTTTCTGCCGCAAAACTAATATGTAAATGAGAGCAGTGCAAGTTTGCGTGCCTCTGCTCCTGTGGGATATTGAATTGTTGTGCAAATTCATGTTTGCCCTACTTCCCAACATTTCTGCACAGCATTTAGGAGCATCCATCATGAAAACTTTGAACAGCAGGTTAACCAGCGTTATCCTTTTTGCTTTGGACGCGGGAAAACTGATCATCCCATCTTAGGATCCACGTACGTGGTGACAAGACCCCACAGTTTTCATTTTAGGGCATGTTTTTAGGATCTGGAACAAGTCCAGTTTGATGGACAGCTGCTGTGGAACATTCTGGTTCAGTGGAAGAATTGTGGAAGTCAGGGCCAAGGTATCGCAGGTAAAGAGTTTATATTTTATTCCTGCTGATTTGACGGCGCATTATTTTTCTAATGTTTTTTGGTGTCTCACCATGGGAATCGTTGCGGGCGTGACCATCCATGGAAGCTCCAATGGCACCACATCTGTCTCTAACTGTATCTCAGGCTCCACCCCTTCTCCTGTTAGAGGACGAGATCACATCTCTGTTAAACAAACAAGCAATATGGCCTGTACTAGACAACGACTGTCAATCTCCTGGTCCTGAAGAAAGGGTCCACACCCCATACAGCCCATTTAAACAAAGACTTTCAGAGATTCAAGTTCAGTATGCTGACCCCAAAAAGTGCTCTGTCGCTCAATACACAAAGAGGATTGGTTCACAATTGATCTCTCGCACGCGTATTTTCATATTGCTGTGCACCCAGCATACAGAAAATGTCTCCGTTTTGCTAACGGGAAACCGCATACGAGTACGAGGTCATTCCCTTCAGGCAGTTGCTGTCAGCGAGAGTGTTCAGCAAATGCCAATGGGATCAGAATATTCTCCTACATTCACAATTATCTGGTGTGCTCTGACTCATGTGAGCATGCAGTGAGAGACACTTAGTGCTTAATCAACTCACTGCCCTGGGTTTCAGTTTAAACCATGACAAGAGCCGGCTAGAATCCACGCAACTCACAGAATATCTGGGGTTGAGCATAAATTCCATCTCACATCGTGTGACTCTCACAACAGAGAGAATGCTTTCGCCTGGTGCCTTGTACTATTTCATCAGGGTGCGACTGTCATGTTCAGAACATGCCTTTGCCTTTGGTCTCATGGCTTCAGTAATTTCAGTCGTTCATTTGGGCCTATTAATGATTTACAATGCTGGCTCACAGCACTACACTTGTGCTCCAGACAACCCCTTAAAGGACAAGTGACGTTTTTACAATCTGGACCTTATTTCGGTGATAAAACAACGTCATTTACTCACCCATTGTACTTTGGTGTCATTTGGAGTTTTTCCGGAGATTTCGGAGTTGGGCTATATCCATTTAACGTGAGTGGTCGGGGCACGATGTTGCAGTCACCAAATAACATAAACTTTATCACTTTTCAAATGACAAAAATTCAATGTGTTAGTTTACACTTTCGTTTGAGTTTCGGAACATGAAAAAGGTTTCTATTACACCACGGTTCATCATGACACGAATATCCTCCAGAGTTGACAGACACAGATTTCTGTTGTCATCATTCAGACGTTCATCTCCTGGCCGCAAATCCCACTCGAGACAGCAAAGGCATTCTTCCTCTGTTGCCATCGACATACAATGTCCACATAAACACCACCAGGTACTGTCTTTTCGTAGTCGCTTGCTTTTCTCTGGTGAGCTGCTCCTCAAACTGTCTCCGCTTCCTTCTTTCTAATACCACCTCCTCCTCCGTATACTCAGGCTCAAAAGGATAGGGACGGCCATCATACTCAAGTAAGTGATAAAAGGAGAAGTTCAATTTGTCAACTGGACAAAGTTTGTTTGGTTGAAAACGTTTCGCCGCTCATCCGAGAGGCTTCGTCAGCTCTGGTTATTGTGCTGATTAGACACTGCTTATATCTAGCTGCCGGGAGGCACTCCCTACACTGAAAAAGCTCTGAAAACAATCCCCCCTAATCTGTCTCTTTGTTTTCCAAATTACTCTGGCTACTAGTTTCGCCCCCCTATTCAACGTCTAACGACCCTCTCCACCCCTCTGCCCTGGATTGTCTGCCCTAATGTTTCTTTGTCTGTTTTGACTTGGTTTAAGAATCGAATTATACATGGGAGACAAGTTATGTCTAACTCCCCCATTTCTGTTTAACGACGGATTCTCTTTTTTGACAAAAAATAGCCTCTTTAACCCCCCTCTCAAACCAGTTCTTTTCCCTGGCTAAGATCTGAACCTCACTGTCCTCAAAAGAATGGCCCGTGGCTTCTAGGTGAAGATGTACGGCAGATGACGGTCCACTCTGACCCGCCCGCCTGTGTTGGTACATCCTCTTGTGAAGTGGCCGTTTGGTTTCCCCAATGTAGCGCTCACTGCAGTCTTCACTACACTGAATGGAGTAGACCACATTGCTTTGTTTGTGGCTCGGTGTTCTGTACTTTGGGTGGACGAGTTTTTGTCTTAAAGTGTTTGTGGGTTTGAAATAGACTGGAATTTCATATTGTCTGAAAATCCTCTATAGTTTTTCCGAAACGCCGGCCAGGTACGGAATCGCTACCCCTTTCCTCCTGGGTTCGGATTCTCTGTTGTCTTGTTTCTTGCCCTTTCTTGCCCTTGTCTCTCTTGGTTTTGTTGACAGCCCATTTAGGATATCCACAAACAGAGAGGGCTTCCTGCACATGTTGCTCTTCTTTCTCCTTACCCTCTGTGCTTGTGGGAACCACTTGGGCCCTGTGTTGTAATGTCCGAATAACACCCAGTTTGTGCTGCAGTGGGTGGTGTGAATCAAAAAGCAGGTATTGGTCTGTGTGTGTGGGCTTCCTGAAGACTTCTACTTGGAGTCCCCGGTCTCCTCCTATCGTTACTGCACAATCTAAGAATGCCAATGTGTTATCCTTGGCATCTTCACGGGTGAATTTGATGTTCGGATCTACAGAATTGATATGTGCAGGGAAAGGTTCCAAATCTTGAATTTTGATTTTTGTAAAATTATCATCAACATAACGAAACCAGTGTGTGGGTGGAGTGCCTGGATATGAAGCTAAGGCACTTTGTTCAAATTGTTCCATGTATAAATTAGCCATGACTCCAAGTATAAGTCTTCAGGAAGCCCACACACACAGACCAATACCTGCTTTTTGATTCACACCACCCACTGCAGCACAAACTGGGTGTTATTCGGACATTACAACACAGGGCCCAAGTGGTTCCCACAAGCACAGAGGGTAAGGAGAAAGAAGAACAACATGTGCAGGAAGCCCTCTCGGTTTGTGGATATCCTAAATGGGCTGTCAACAAAACAAGGGCAAGAAACAAGACAACAGAGAATCCGAACCCTGGAGGAAAGGGGTAGCGATTCTGTACCTGGCCGGCGTTTCGGGAAAAACTACAGAGGATTTTCAGACAATATGAAATTCCAGTCTATTTCAAACCCACAAACACTTTAAGACAAAAACTCGTCCACCCAAAGGACAGAACACCGAGCCACAAACAAAGCAATGTGGTCTACTCCATTCAGTGTAGTGAAGACTGCAGTGAGTGCTACATTGGGGAAACCAAACGGCCACTTCACAAGAGGATGTACCAACACAGGCGGGCGGGCCAGAGTGGACCGTCATCTGCCGTACATCTTCACCTAGAAGCCACGGACCATTCTTTTGAGGACAGTGAGGTTCAGATCTTAGCCAGGGAAAAGAACTGGTTTGAGAGGGGGGTTAAAGAGGCTATTTTTTGTCAAAACAGAGAATCTGTCGTTAAACAGAAATGGGGGAGTTAGACATAACTTGTCTCCCATGTATAATTTGATTCTTAAACCAAGTCAAAATAGACAAAGAAACATTAGGGCAGACAATCCAGGGCAGAGGGGTGGAGAGGGTCGTTAGACGTTGAATAGGGGGACGAAACTAGTTGCTAGAGTAATTTGAAAAACAAAGAGACAGATTAGGGGGATCGTTTTCAGAGCTTTTTCAGTGTAGGGAGTGCCTCCCGGCAGCTAGATATAAGCAGTGTCTAACCAGCACAATAACCAGAGCTGACGAAGCCTCTCGGATGAGCGGCGAAACGTTTTCAACCAAACAAACTTTGTCCAGTTGACAAATTGAACTTCTCCTTTTATCATGGATTCTACCTGGACGACTGAGGGACTTTTCACGCATACTCAAGTAAGTCCTCTTCAGTCTCGAAGTCCGAATCTTCAGCCATGTCTCACTTGCAACAGAAAAGTTCTGAGCGTCTTCTAAGCAAAGTAGCGGAATGAATGCCTGTGCGCGGTCCTCGTTGATGACGTCATCCAATCAGAACCATGACTGAATCTCTGGTTACAGGCCACTTTTGACTCAAACGAAAGTGTAAACTAACACATTGAACTTTCGTCATTTGAAAAGTGATAAAGTTTGTGTTATTTGGTGACTGCAACATCGTGCTCCGACCACTCACATTAAATGGATATAGCCCAACTCCGAAATCTCCGAAAAATACTCCAAATGACACCAAAGTACAATGGGTGAGTAAATGACATTGTTTTATCACCGAAATAAGGTCCAGATTGTAAAAACTTTTCTTGTCCTTTAATCGCAATGTAAAGGTGGATTCAGATGATGATGATTATATGGAGCAGACATATTATTTCTTTCCAATGTTCTGTGTCTGACATTCTGTGCTTTCTACAGCAGTTGGTGGACAAGTGTAAAGCTTTCTGGATTGCCCTTTGTCTCCACCATTTTGAACCCTTCGACGCTGTTTCTTTTATGCATGCTATTTTAAAAGCGGTTTAGCTTCTTGCTTTGATATCTGCCAAGTGTGTTAGTGAAATGCAAGCCTTCTTGATTAGACCAACATGTTTGCTGTTTGCCCCTGGGTTATCCAAGGTGCCCCTGCTCCCCAACCCGGCCTTTGTGATGAAGGTGGATTTAGAGCATCGACTTCATTCCCTGTGCCCCGTCCAGGCATTGAGGGTGTGATAGCTGTATAGCAGCTGGCCTTAGAAAAGCAGATAAATTGTGATCTTCTCCTCATGCCATCTCCGCAAGCCAGTGTCCAGTCAGAGGCTTTCATACTTGATTGTTGAAGCCGTCTCCTTGGCTTACACCTGGGGTATGGACTCTCCGCAGTGGTTGAGGGCACACTCCACCGGGGGTATAGCCACTTCATAAGCCCTGTTCAGACGTATATCCTGGACGATACATGCGCTGCGTCCAGGCATTGCTGCATACCTTTTGTGCAAATCTATAGACTGAATGTCTCTGGCCCTTCTTTGGCACAGGTGGTCAAACAACCGAGGGTGTCTGGCTCCATTTGGGGTCACTTGTCTAGTACCACAGTAACCTGCTTCAGGAGCTTTATTTGCAATTTGGGCCATATCTCTTATAGTGAAACATCTAATGATGTTGGAAAGAGAACTCAAGGTTACTTAACGTAACCTGGGTTCTTTGATAAGAGGGAGGTGTTTCACCTTCATTGCTCTCCTTGCAAAGCAGTAAGAAATCGCTTTAGAATGATTACATTAGGAGGAGGCTGACTGTATCAGGAGAGGGGCAGAGACCAAGATAGGGGTTATGTTAAAGATCCCATGACATGGTACTTCTTGATGCTTTTATATGGTGCCTTAATGGTTCCCTAATACTCTAAATGAATCCTTCTTCAAAATCAACACTTAGTGCATGAGAAAGACACATGTACAGAGTCAGAGTCAAAAAATAACTCTCTGAACGACTCATTCTGGGCCTTGTTGCTTGAATGCAAATGAGAAGGACACAGATTGGTTAGAGGAGCGGGTGGGGGGGGCCAAATGCGCTGCTGGTTCCTTGTTTTAGCGGTGCGCTGTGCCTGGCCCCACTTCCGCGTGTGTAAGCGCGAAGGAGGAAAGGACAGCCTTTTCAATGAAAAAAAACAAAAACAAATTTTCACAGAAAATAAAATTAAACCACTGCTGTTTCAGAGGTCCAGAGGGTTGGGTAAAGGACTTCCGAGCCTAGAAACAGTCGCACATGCCTCCAGGCAAATAAAAAAACGCATTTCGCATTGCGTAGCTCCTCCGCAGTCCAAATTCTCTGGGCGTAATTTACAGAGACAGGAGGTGGAGATCCAGACGATGGTGGAACTGAATTTGCATTTCTTTTTTCGATCTGACGTCAATAAGGTGCCTTGTCCAGAATCGCCCATTTGAGCGGTGTTTTTTTCAAACGCAGAAAATGATCGCAAATGCTCAGTTTAGACATTTCGCAACTTTTAGCCATTGGGGGGGCCTAAACAGGATAGGGGAGCTCACATTAACGTTCAAAAACCTCAGAAAGTGAAAATTTCATGCCATGGGACCTTTAAGTAACCTCGAGCTTTTGCATTTCATTTATTTCATTTACTCATAGGTGCAAAATTGCACTTCTTCTTTAGCTTCTGTTAGAAATTTCTCCACTTTTAGCACATTCAGCTGTTTAATAAGCGATAAATGAGGCCCATAGGCACACTTGGTGACTTGAAATACATTTTTACTGTTGACAACTCTAACCTGAGCCTGTAATTAGTGTAAACAAGTGCTTGGACGCCTCAATCTGTCAGACCTGTCACACGGCAACTGGTTCAGTTTTGGAGAGGTTGCTGGCCTCTTTGTGAAAGTTTACTCAGAGGGTTGACTGAATAAAACTTTTTTATTCTGACAAATAAGTGGTTTACACATGCTCATATATTATGCAAAATTGAGCTTTAAGTCATCTCATAATGTTAGTTATTCATTGCAATGATTATAAAGATGCTAGGAATGCGTTGGAAAAGTGAGGGATAAGTTTGGACAACTACAAACGATTTTAAATGAACTAGTTCTGTTTTTCACATTTTTAAGACTAAAATGTGTAACTTTAAAGGTCCTATATTACACAAAACTGACTCTTGTGAGCCACCTTATAATGTTATTTCCTCATCAAAAACGTATGTGGAGCTGTGTTTTGTTTCATTCACATGTTTGAGTAACCCTTTATTATTAGTTTGTCTACATCTCCAAATCTCAAAATGCTCTGTTCCACCTTATGATGTCATGCAGCTGTAATTTTCAAGTTATCAGCTACCTTTTTATCTTTTGTTCAGAGAGAGATTGGCAATTTCTTATTGTTTTATTACTTGTTTTATTACTGATTTTACCTTCTGTACAGCGTCTTTGAGTGTCTTGAAAAGCTCTTTATAAATAAAATGTATTATTATTATTAATTTCAGGGCTGAAATTATCCAAATGATTCAGAGTTTTGAATGAGTGTTTTCTGTTTGAGAGAAGAACCTTTAATATACAGGGTATATGTGTTAAACATGGATGAATGAAATCTCCTGGTATGTTTTTGATAAGAAAACAACATTATAACATAGATTTTTTTTTAAATGGCGTAATAAAGGCCCTTCAACTGACTCCATGGAGCATAATCTATGACCATCGTAAAACATTTGTCGATTTTCTAAAACTGCTATTCAGACTCATTTGGGTCAAGGCTCTGCTGGTGTGGTGTTACTCAGGAACTCTAGTACAGCCAGTTCTAAAGGTGTGTGAGTTGGACCTCTTTCCCAAACTTTGGTTACTTTAGGCTAAGTACCTTTTCTCTGCCTGGTTAACTCTGCATTGTCGCTTCTGCCTCTCAGTCCTGCTGACTGCAGATTTTACCTTATTTGGTCATGTAGAGCTCCCTGTCTGACAGGCTTCCAAGACCATTTCTTTCCTGCTTTGCCATTGGCTGGTCTATGCCGAGTCAGTACTTGTCTGAATTCTAGGATAGGCCTGGATCCTGAGAGCGGCATGAACAAGATAATTATGCAACAATATTCACCTCTAGAGCCGAAAGATTAACCACAAAACACAACTGAATTACAGTCAAACTTTGCTGTTATTTAATGTACTATTATTCAGGTAAAATGGTGTGTTATGCAAAGAACTACAAGGACTGATCTCCCAAATTTACTCTCGATATTACTCACAAGATTTGCAATATGTGTCAAAAATAAATATTGTCCAATGTGTTTCTGTTATTGGGCTTTAACTGAATCTTTTACACATTTTAGAACTTTCCATTGCTCACAGTAATAAGTTTTGTCTGCTGTAGGGTATTTCTTGTTTGTTGATTTGGGTGGTACTCTAGCACAGCATTCCCAGACATTTTGGTGGTGTGTGCTTGTGTGGATCACATGTTGGGCTGCAAAGAAAGTGTGTAGCTGAAAAGTATTCCTCATCCAGGGAGCACAAGTGTTTTAGTGTTTGTGATGAGTCTCCAACACTGTGATTCACTCACTGTATGCATTTTCTTTTGTATTGTTGCTTAGCAACTGTTGTTTTTTTGACCATATATATATTTCTTAAAACAGGAGCTATATAAACTTAAGTTCTGGTTTTGCTCTTAAATAGTTGGAAATGTGTTGATTTATATGTAGTTTTAGCAAAGGACACAGAACATGGAAACATAGCAAATGTCATCTGGCTATATACTTGTATAAAATTGGACACAAATAGACATAAACCCATCAACTGTGAGATGTCTTCTCCAATATCCCTAAAGCTAAAAAAGCTAAACAGCTTAGGCTCCATTTTGCTCTATTTTGTTTATTTTTACTGCATTTTTTGGAATTATAGCATAGTTGTCAAAATTATCGAAATTAGATACTAAATGATACTAAATAGTCATTTGAGCAAAGCAGTACTAGAGGTCAAAATTTCACATTCTCTTGAACAGTTTTAGAATGATCAGAATTGGTATAATATCAAATGGGTTACATAAAGCAACTATTTGCTAAAAAAAAAAAAAAAAATCAAGAAAATACAAGTCAAGTTTACTAGGTTTGCACAATTTGTTTACAGAGTAATTCAAAGTGCTTCACAGAATAAGAGAGCAATTAAAATCACAATAAAAACGAATAAAACCATGCATTATCTTAAAATTACCATTAAATAAATATTGCAACAAAATGGTTCGCTCTATTTAAACTGTTTGATCCCATTGCCATCCATTCCAATCACTTATTTTCATCATTCTGTTCATGCATTTCTGAAATGTGACTTGTGAAATTCTTTGTCCCAATCCTTTTTGTTTTCCAAGGAACGCTGAGGGACAGGTGATTCCTATTATGATGCATAAATTAGGAGTGGGTGAGATTATTGTAATATTTTTGGGATCATCCAGACAAAGTTCTGACAATACAATATCCCATCAAAAATGTATTAAAATGTGCCTTTAAATATCATAGTGAGGTTTAAATATCGCACAAAATGTTAAGTTAGCGTTGTTAATCCCCACAAGCTGGCAAAGGACCTATTATGCATAACTGCACATGAATCCTACACTCACCCTAGACAAAATCATGTGCATGGTATGCACACAAATAAGTAGTGCACAGATCAAACATTGTAATGGTAAATGGTTGAAGCCTAGTGCACATAAAATGATTACTTCATAGAGGGATGAAGTACCCTTTATATCACAGTGGGTGTTAGTAAAGCAGTATCATACACCCCTCCCCTTATAGCTGCAAGTGTGTGTGTGTGTGTCTGTTAAATACATGTTTAACAATGTATTTCTGGATGTATTTATATGTTTTTAATTCTATTTTATATTCTGTTAAATTCCAGACTGGAAGAATTGACAGTTCACATCCCACGGTGTGCGGACACAAAGGCCCAGTGTTAGACATTGCATGGTGTCCCCACAATGATAACATTATTGCAAGTAGCTCTGATGACTGCAGCATCAAGGTATGTTTTCCAGCAATACTAGTATATGAATATGCTTATGTTAAACATTGGTGTGCAAGCGCTTGGGATAAGATAAGGCCACTGACCACTGTCACTATCACACTTAACCTGTTGATAAGTTTTATATTGGGGTCCAGACCCTGCCATCGTAATGCTTTGGCTAATGCTGCCATCTACTGGTTTAATGACTACATTTACTTTACATTACTGGGTATCTTCTACAGATGATTTGTACAGAAAAAATAAACTGAATTTCATAAATTGTGACCTTCCATATTATTATTGTTATTACTACATTAATTATACAATGAACAAGATTATATTACAAATAACATTGACCCACTTGAAAGTATGAATATAGGCTGGTAGAGTCTAGATTTGTCAGTGGTTCTCCAACTGAGACAGCTCCTGGTGGTAGGTGAGGTTCTGTTTGTTTGAGTTAGAGTAAATTTTAGTTCTCTTTCCCACCTACTATAGTCATGTTAAAGCCATATTAAAGCCCTAGTCTTCTTTTAGACCTATTTTTCTAATGGTACTTGAAAAGCAAATTTGTTGCAACAAATAAAGGTTCTCTTATCTTCCAACAAGTCTAAATTTACACTTTTTCAATATTGTAGATATGGGAAATTCCAGAAAATGGGTTGCTCTCACCTCTAGAAGAACCTCTTCTGGAACTAGATTACCACTCCAAGAAAGTGGGCATAATTTCATGGCACCCAGTAGCAAGTAACATTCTTCTGAGTGCAGGTAGGAGTCCTTTTTGTATGGAATTTATGAAATGACATGAGCAATTTCAAGTTCACAGCAGCAGATTAAAGGTCCTATATTACTCACAGTGGATTCTTGTGATTTGTGAGGTTTTTTTGTGTGTCTTTTCCACACATGTTGAGTAACGCTTTATTATTAGTCTGTCTACATCTCCTAATGGTTTTATTTCACCTTATGATGTAATGAACTGGTAGAAGATAACTAGTCAAGTTAACTGCCAAATTTTACCTTTTGTTTAGTAGAGATTGGCTGATTATCATTATTATGAATTATTCAGATGATTCTAGTGAAGGTGTATGGAGTTTAAAAACACAGTGAAGCACTTCCTGTATTACCACATGACATCACAAGGTGGAACAAAAGTGTGTGAGTGTGAAGTGTTTTCTGGTTGAGAGAAGAACTCAGCATAAATATGCAGGATTTGTGTGTTAAACGTGAATGAAATAAAACAACTCTGGATATGTTTTAAACATAGGAAACATAGATCAGAAAATACCATATGGATCCTTTAAGGACAAATTCTTCCTTACTAACTGGAAGTGCTATTTCCACAGGTTGCGACAACATCATTGTTATCTGGAACTTGGACACACAGGAGGCGCAGATTGTGTTGGACATGCACCCTGATCTCATTTACAATGTTTGCTGGAACTTCAATGGTAGCCTTATTTGCACTGCCTGCAAAGATAAGACTGTGCGTGTTATTGACCCTCGCGAAAACAAGATTATTGCTGTAAGTACACTGAGTTTTGAAAATGTTTGTAACATGCCGATAAAAATTAACCGTTCACTGAAGATATGTTTCTATTGACCTATATTTACCCCCCTTAGGAAAAAGAGAAGGCCCATGAAGGTGTTCGGCCAATGCGAGCCATTTTTCTGAAAGATGATAAGGTGCTCACCACTGGCTTCAGTCGCATGAGTGAAAGACACGTGGCTCTATGGGACAAGGTAACTATTTCACTACATTTGTATATTATTATTGATATGTGTAGAATCCCTCAGTCATCCAGGTAGAATCCATGGCAAAAGGAGAAATTCAATTTGTCAACTGGACAAAAGTTTATTTTGTACATACATATATTGTATGTACAAAATTTTGCAGCTCATCCAAGCTGCTGCTTCAATTCTGGTCAGACGCTGGTGGACACTGCCTTGTATCTGCCTGAAGGGAGGAGCTAACTACAATGAAACCTGAATTTACATGGGACAGTTTAGTTTATTTATTTAATGAGATGGAGACAGTGCACAATATACATTAACCTTAAAGGTCCCATGGCATGAAATTTTCAATTTTCAAATTTTTTTTTGAACGTTAATGTGAGCTCCCCTACCCTGTTTAGGCCCCCCAATTTTAGGTGCCAATTTCCACCTATAGCCCCTGGGCAGGATGATGTTATCATTCATTAAATCAAACCTTCAAGAAAAACAGCTACAATGACCAGACCATCTAAAAGCTCTGTAATATCATTCAGACCCTCTCCAGAGCGCACACACACGCATTACCTTGAAAGAAGCCATTGTTTGGCTAGGTGTGAAAATGTGCCATAGTTTGAACATGTCATCAGCTCTGTTGGTAAAGTATTTCACTGACAGGTGGCCATGACAGAAAAATTGAGATTCCAAATGTTGTGCTTTTTAGTGGAGCAGCAGTATCTTGGATGATCAGCAGACAGACATTTGAATACATCAGGTTTTATCAGGTTTCAAAACCTTATGTATTAAAAAATGTTATGTCCTACATTTCATCACTGCCATATTCTTATATGGCAGTGATGAAATGTAGCACTGTTCTTGTGCTGACAGTCCATGGCTCTTGAGTGAATGTTTATATAATGATTGGAGAGGCCTCTTGCCTCATCTGTTTTCTCCACAGTAGTAGAAATCGTACTGTCTTAAAATATTAGAAATAAATGTAATATTTTTGGCATAGCTATCAGTAAATTAACTCTGCAATCATTTTGTGATATCTATTCACCACAAGGAAGGGGAAAAAATAAGATATTGTTTTTAGGATAACATGGAAGAGCCCTTGGCAACGTTGGAGTTGGATGTGGCCAGTGGAGTGCTCTTGCCTTATTATGACCCAGACAGTAACATAGTTTACCTTTACGGAAAGGTACGTTGTAGTGGTGAATCCGAGAAATACAATTTAAAATATATATTGAACAGATTGACTATTATTTGTATTAACTTGACAGGGTGATACCGTGATTCGTTACTATGAATATACCAATGAGGAGCCATATGTTCATTATATCAGCACTTTCTCATCAGCTTCCACCCAGAGAGGAATGGGCTTTATGCCAAAAAGAGGGCTCAATGTCAGTAAATGTGAAATAGCGCGGTAAGTGTTCTGTAATAAAAACCTTTGCCACTAGAGGGCAAGATGTCAATAATATTATCTTAATAGATTTTTTTTCTTCAGATTTTATAAACTCAGTGAAAGAAAGTGTGAACCTGTTGTAATGACCGTTCCAAGAAAGGCAAGTCTCTATGGTCTTCTTGTTACAATCCAATAAATGAGCTGCATAAAATAACTTTGTCTTCTTTTTAGTCCGACCTTTTCCAGGAAGACTTGTATCCAGACACAGCTGGACCGGAACCTGCGCTGGAAGCAGCTGAGTGGTTTGAGGGCAAAAATGCAGATCCCATCTTTATCTCACTTAAGCCTGAAAATGTCCCAACAAAAAACCAGGAAGTAAAAGGCTTGAAGAAGACCATTTTGGCCAACAAAGTGGCCAAGAAAAAGGAGAATTCAAGCAATGCCAATCAGAGTGTTGCATCAGCATCATTGGGTGTAAGTTCTCTATGCCTCCTCTAAGCACTACACTGTAGTCATTCATTCACCCCATATTAGGTGGTGGTAAGCTACTCTTGTAGCTTGTTGAACCTAGAATATATCTGATTACCAAAAGAACTCCCTTGCAGCAGTCTAGTAGCATAGTGCTGTGCCTCCTTCTGTTGATCTAAAGCACATGCTGCATTTTTTTGTGTTTTTGTCAGGTCGATTTAAAATTGTAAAGAACTGTAAACTAGACTAAACAAGTTTGTACATATTTCTATTGTTGATTTAATTATATTTTTCCATACAGACTTCTGAAGTTCTGAAGTTGCAGGAGATGGTGCAGGAGATCAAGTCTCTCACAGAGCTGGTCAGCAATCAGGAGAAGCGAATCAGCCAGCTTGAAGAGAAAATAGCTGAAATCACAAAATAAACCATGCAGTTTTGGCATTCATGCTTTCCTTTGCCAAGACAACATTTTGTAAAACATATTTTTGTACAACCATGTCTTGCACCTTTCTTATTAAGTCATAAGACCAAAACAATTTCGGTGTCAAATGTTTCCATTCATTTTAAACACCCTAACACTAGTTATGCTTGAAGTCAACTCAACTATTGTTTTAAAAGAAGATAGTATATACTGTATATGTTGGTTCCACATTTTTTTTTCTTTTTGAAAACCTCACATTCCAAATAATTAGTTTAAATCCTGTAATGATCCTCTTGTTTTATTCCATAATTATATGGATGTCTTAAAGTTACAGTATCAGGTAAAAGTCTAATGAGACTTGACATGAAGACCTCAATTGTCTAATCGTGTTCCTCATGCCTTATCTACTTGTATTGGGGTTTTATATTAACTGTTGACTGCTTCAGTGAATTGTTGGGTTGTTCTTCCTTTACCTTATTTTAATACCATTTTCTTTGTTTAAACCATTCCCTCTTAGTGACGATCTTCAGTCTTAGCTTTTGTATTAAGTTGGCACATACTAATTCTATTGGTCCAATTTTTTAGACTAGTTTCTGGGGGGACTGGCATGGTTCAGTCTGTTATTTGACTTTACTTCATGAGACTGCTGTAAAGACCAAAGAGTGCCATTCTGGTGACCATGGAAGTGTTTTTGATGGCTGTGAAGAAATGTGTTTTTAGAGTGAAGGTGGCCTGCTGCCCACATGTACCTTTTGAGAGGCAAGCTGTTGACCGTTTCTTTAGCCATCATGGCTGCAATCTTTTACTTCAATGAATGAGATCTATGGAGAGCATCAGATTTGTACCTGTCATGTCCATAAGACTGATGCTCTCAAGAGTCTGTTCTATTGATGGCCCAGTTTGATTAGGAGAAATCCAAAGGGACTTTGTAGGTTGTCAGTGAATTTGACACGTATGTATAAAGGATTTGGAAAATGGAGCAAATGCTGTGTAAACAAATATCTGTATTTTTGTTCTATGTTTGTCTGTTTGGAAGCTGGGTTATAATTTTTATATTGTTGCTTCAAAAACAAAAATAAATGGATAAAGAATTTTAGTTGTATGATGAATGCAATACATTTTAACGCAATTTGCAGTGAAGGTATCTATCACCAATCTATGGGTAAGAAAACTAAGATGACCAGCTGTCATAACAGAATAAAGTAAGAAAGGTATACGCCTCTTTAAATAGACTCTTAAGTATATGTAGGATATCTAACAGAGATGGGTTCTTCTTAAACTCTGTGCATGTGTTTTTGGATGAAAGGTCTATTCCCCCATTGGTCATGTGCTTTGTAGACATGTTGTAATCAAGGTCATGTAATTACAGAGGACGAAGTGGGAGGCAAAGAAATCTTGGGACTCGCCCTTCCAAGTACAGAAATACTTTTTCTCTTAAACATAACATTTAAAAGAATGATGTTCAAACTAACGTGTAAATGTATGTATATGTGTGTGTGTGTGTATATATATATATATATGTGTGTATATATATGTGTGTGTGTGTATATATGTATATATATATATATATATATATATATAATGTGTAAATCTATGCGTGTGTGTGTGTATATATATATATATATATATATGTGTGTGTGTGTATATATATATATATATGTGTATGTGTATATATCTATATATATGTGTGTGTATAATGTGTGTGTATATACATACACAATTTTGATCACAAAATGTGGAATGAGTGCTCGTATCGTGTTAATTTTAACAAACCTATTGTGAATACTGTGTTTCTCTGGGAGGTCAAGTAGTTAAAAGGGTTAAACCACCCAAATGAATGGCTGTAGAAAAAGGAGGATGATATGTAATGTAAAGAGGGAGGAGGAGGCAAACTGAGGGGTGGCCATAACTTTGCAATGAGACCTAAAACTCCTTGGGCAGGACATGCTCCAAAAGTGTACTCACGTTTAGTGGAACACTTGTCTCACCATTTTCAGCTTTGTACTTCACGCAGAAGACTTATGTAAGTATAATATTTTTATCAGTTCAGTCTCTGTGCACATGAAGTTATATATAACCTCTAAACAGTACACCATCTTTATTGATCACCTTTATTGTTAAAGATGTGAGAGAATGGAAAATGGAATTAAAAAAAAAAAAATGCAATATATTGTTTTTTGGCGTATGTAATTGTTTTTACAATTAATTTGCCTCAATATTTTTGTAACGTGGGTGTGTGTATATATATATATATATATCTGTACATTCATATATATGTACACAGATGGAGACTGCTCTAGAATCTATAGATAGGATTACAGACTTAACAATATGTTCTGCTGTGGACATCAGGTGTAATCACCAGTGTTGGTCAATAACTAGTTAAAAGGTAAAGGATTACTGTAATCAAATTAGTTTGTTAATAGTAACACAGTAATGTAATCAATATGTGTAATCTGTAGAGCTATGTTGTAAAACAGGTAGCATATTGGCATTATACAAATAATGGTTGATGGAGGAATGTGCACTCGGCTTGAAACTAGATTCTATAACTGTAGTTAGTATGAAGAATTGAAGTTGGTTCCTGAGCGTATAGTAATCAGTAATCAAATTACTTTTGAAATGAAGTAATCAAAATAGTATTTTGAATACTTTTAGAAAGAGTAATCAACAGTCAGTAATCAGATTAGTTTTGCAAAGTTACACTAGTAATATCACACTGTATGTACAACAGAAGCGTTTTAAAGAAATGCCTTAAGTAGTACAAATAGTGCTTAGATACTGTAAGAATAATAGATGAAACATTATCCATTCATTTGTACCATAAATTCACAGAACATCAGTTACAACAGATGACTGTCTGTAGAGCCATGTTGCTGTGGGCTCTGTGCTGCTTGTGCCTAGTGTAAATATAGAAGTCGCTCTCCCACAGCTCTGTTGTATACTCCCTCTTTGGCCTTTGGTGTGGCAAATGGGTGGCCTGGTACGGGTTCACAAATTATATGTTCCTCAGTACCAGATTCACTGTCTCCACCCAGAATAAGTAATGGCTACACTATATACTGTGGCTAAAATATCTCTCATACAAAATGAAGAAACAGAAAACTAATACCAAAATAACAGGAGTTGTGTACTGTAATAGATATGAAAAGTGATTTCAGGAGCTATAATGGAATTTACTTCTAATTTAAAACTTTTTTTTGATGCAGCGTAGCTGAAAATGACCAACATGGCTTTCAACATACTTTTTGTGGCACTGCTATCACTCACCAAGAGCCACGCCACCCCAATGTTCTACAACATTTCCATGGATGGCAGTGGAGACGATGCACTGGAGCTCATTTTCCCCATGTCCTTCTCCACTCAAGCCCCTGTTGAAGTTACCGGCAGCACAAAGGTGCCATCATTCACTGAAACCATTACCAACACTCTCACCACCACCATGGTCCGCCTCAAAGACTTTGTCCTGAGTCGGGTGGTCGACTTCCTACAGGAGAACCTGCTCATCATCATTGTTGTCACCTCTGTGCTCATCGTGATGGTTTTCATCATCTGCTGTGCCTCAGCCATGAGCCACAAACGGAAGCTCGAGTCCTACAAGCCTCTTCCCAGCCCCCCAAAAAAGTACACTGCAGATAAAAAGGGGGGGAGAAAGAATTCAAGTGATCTTTATGAGAGGCCTTTTGCTGTTGATCATGTCAAAAGAGTTCACTCTCAGGCCTTGGCCTCACCCAAGACACTGCGTGTTCCCTCCAAGGCTCTGGTGGGCGAGAAGGGTAGGGATGTCCCATCTTCCCCCAGGCAGGAGGTGAGGAAGGCCAGAGACACAGAAGCAGTGGAGAGACAGCGAGAGGAACTCCGGCCCAGAGAGCAGCCCAGAGAGCAGCCCAGAGAGGACAGGAAGTACAGGCAGGACGCGGCCTATGACAGAGCCAGCCCCAGCTCTATCTCCAGTCAGCCTGTCTGCACCTGCCACCTCAGGAAGGCCTACCACTAGAGCACAACCACCATCACTTGGGTCACCATAGTAAAGTATAACTATCAGTTGAAAAGAAATAAAAGGTACAGTGACCCATTCTGAGACCAAGTCAGTAGTTTCATGAAGAGGCTAAGTTTTGGATGACCCAGAATAGTGCAGCTATCATGTTTCAGCTATAGCTAAGATAAAATCTTCCTGCACTAAAGAAATCAGTGTATTAAAGACACACTGATGAAGCCAGTTATAGGCTCATGAGCAAAGTGCTCAAAAAAAACCCAAAAAAAAACCTAAACAACTGCAAATAAAGCAGAGTGAAATAATTGTACTGACCTGCTGTTTTACTTTTTTCATGAAGCCAGTATTAGTTTTGCTTGGAAAAAGCCTTTTTAAAAATAATAATAATAATAATAATTTATACTTGGACAATTTTAGTAAACTTTTACATATTTTGTCTGTTATTGGTTGCTTTACGTAAAATATTGATGTATTACTAGGATTTTACATGTAAATCATGTCATAAATATTTAATCATTTTTAACTGAGTTACATTAAAACCTCAGGCAAGTGTCCTTACAAATGCCGCCACTGTAAATTATAACTTTGTATTCTCAAAACACACTTAATTTTGGTTTTGTTTAATAAAGTATTAATCTTCTTAAAGATCTGGTTTTATTATTGTTGCAAAAATACAAAAATCATTTCAAAATAATTAGATTTTGAATTCAACTGAACTTGTCAGCTGAACAAGGAAATTTTGAATGTTGTTCAGATGTTATAACAAGTAACAACTTTTTTTTTTTTTAATTAACTGATATTTACTTGTTCTCAATAGTTGCGTACTGATTTTAAATATACAATGGAAAATCTAAATTCACAAAATTGACTTTTGTTCCTAAACATGCTCACTTTTATCCTACCTATGAGTAGGTATGGCAATCCTCCATGCTGTCTTGGAGCCATAATTTCACAAAATAACTAATGTTCTCCTTACCTTGCTTACTGATAATGCATAACGTCTTATTTCACATATCACTGCTATGTAGATCATTAGAAGTTATATGAAAATGAATTGTACAAATGCATTATTGTAAGCATTGTTGCTATAACTATCAATAAATTGAACAAACATTTAACTTATTAAAGTAACTACCACCAGTCTACAAACAGTTAATCCAAATCAGATCATTCCGAAATCAAAAGTCATGAAGGATGCAATAAGAGTGAAGCCAGTGAAAGCCTGTGACGAAACATGAGCCCTGAGGAGCGTGGTGCTGGGGTCAGATTCCCTGCTCTCTGTCAAAGAGGTGCTGAATAATTCGAGAAAATACTACCCCTTCACTTGCACTCTTCCTGGTTGATGATAGAATGACACAACAGACTGAGTGGACAGTTGTTTTCAGGTAGCGTAAAAAAAAAGTTAGTACTGGCTTCTCTTATTTTATACAATTGTTTTAACTAGCATTTCTGTGAATGTTGTTCTTTTGCTAGCTGAAGAAAAGCCAGGACAGACCAAGGTAAGACAGTACCTTAAGAATATCATTAAACTTTGATGACCTGCCTGGAATTCTCAACACTGGTGGTTTTCTTATAAGAGCTCCCTCATACAACTGGAGTCATGTGGAAATAAGCCATCACTATGGAAGTGAAGAGGAGACAAAAATAGAAAATGGTAAGAATGTTTTTGTGGCCTTTTGCTGTTTCATAAACTATTTAACTTTTCTGGTAGGGGGGGTCACCATCTGTCTGTCTCCATGGAAATGCTGGTTTACTTGGAATGTTCCATAATATGGCATTCAGCTTAACTGTCTTGCATTTATTCAATCACCTGCTTGCCTCTATGTAGATAATTACACCATACTGTGGAATATTCCATTGTGATAACATCTCTGTGGAGACATGTAGATGGCAGTTCCCCAAACCAGAAAATTTACACAGTGCATCTTTAATATACATTTTTCCCTAGTATTGGTGTTTCTTAAAGTTTATGCTTCTTATTTACAGTGAGCCATGCATTGGTGTAGATGTGGCATTTTATTAGTTCTCTGCGTCAGTCCTTTAGCTTACCTTGTGGTATCACCCTGTCCTGCTGGATGCTGCTGTCCTCATTCAGGATTATTAGTTTTGTGTGAGTCTCTTGGTCTTCGCTCCCTCCCTCAGTCAGTCCCCCTGAGCACTTCAGCTCTTTCAGTGGCTAAGAACCAGCTTTGTAACATAGATGATTTGCTCCGGCCATTCCTGGGCCTACATGAACTCAGCCTGAGTCACAATCAGTTGTCTCGTTTCCCTCGTGGACTACCTCCCAGCCTGGAGTCTCTATTACTACAAGAAAACCGCATCACATACATCACATCAGGGGCCCTCAGATACTTAGTAAACCTCACCCGCTTAGATCTTGAGTACAACCAAATCCGTGCAATCCAACCAGGTGCTTTTCAGGACCTTAATAAGCTGGAAGTCCTGACTTTAAAAGGAAATAAACTAACAATCTTACCTCAAAATCTCCCAGCTTCTCTGATGCATCTGGATGTGTCGGCCAACTGCATTTCTGCTCTTGACCTGGTGACCCTCTCCAGTCTAGTCAACCTGCAGGTTTTGAAGATCAACAGTAACTGCCTTCGTTCAGTTCCAGACAGCGTATTTGACACCTTGCCGCGTCTGAGATCTGTGAATCTGACAAACAACCTGTGGGTGTGTGAGTGTGACATTTTATATCTTTACCGATGGCTGCTGAGTGGACACATGAAAATGGCCACAGACCTGTTTTGCACTGAGCCTGTTCATCTTGCTCACCGTCTGCTTTTAGACCTCTCAGTTATGGCCATCTGTCCTCATGTCCTACTTCCAAAAACAAGTGTGCACAATGATGCAAGGGCCCAAACCTTTAAATCCCCCACAGTGTCCAAGTCCGGTTTAGAAACCTCCCAAAATGTTAATGACAAGGTCACTACTAGACTTTTGGTAAATTATTCTGTTCCATCTCTGACCAAGGCAAGAACACACCCTGGGCATTTCTCTTTAGAGACGCTGAGCTATGAGGACTGCATCTTGCTAAATACAACTCCAACACTGAGACCATTCTATTTAGAAACTACTACTACTGTTCAAACTGAAAGGGGGCAGTTGTGTCAAGACAACATGACAGGGCAGCCCTCAGAGACTAATCAAACATCTACTGAAGAGACACGAGCTCTTCAGTCTACAAACAGAGAATCTCTCTGGCCCACAATTGAGCCAAAGCCACCCATCACCCTAAAGGACTCAACAGTGATCATCACCCTCCTCACTTTGTTGTGTATTCTTGTGGCTATGCTAATGCTAGCAGTGCTTGTAGTTCTGAAAAAAGTACTACTTCATCATCAGAGAGTGGCACCACTTCAATCCGGTATAAGCAGATGAGATGGTTATTGTCACATTGTCATTGTTAAAGATTAAAGTTTAAGATTAAAACAAAGTTTTAAAATGGCAATGCTTTGAAATGTGTGGATTTTATTTTACAGTTAATTTGAATAGAGAAACTCATACACTGGAACTCCAAATCTAATTATCTAAATATACTTCTGTGTGTTTGATACACATTTTATAGCTTTAGATTGTATTTAAAACAAGTAAATGTCTTCAAATAAGCAATGCTATTTTAGCATAAATTATTGTTAAGCCTCAAAAATAAAGCCTTAATTTCATAATAATCACATTTGTTGTGACTGAAATACAGGAATGCATCTCTTAAAAGGTTATCTTCCAAAGGCTGTACAAAAACATAATTCCTGGACATACATGACAGATTGTAATTGTGTTATATTTCATCTATTTTTATTACTACTTCTTGTCTTGTTGTTTTAGTCTATAGTCTGACAGTGCTGCTTTAATAGCATCTTCTGCAAGCACTGAAAGAAAGAAAAACAGAAAAATTAGGACTACACACAATAATGGCCAATGTAAAAAATATAATATCACTATTAAAAAGTATCTAGAAAAAGTTTTACACTTTACTTACTGGAGCAATGAAGTTTGACTGGGGGCAGGCAGAGTTCTTTAGCAATGTCTGTATTCTTAATCTTGAGGGCTTCATCAACCTTTGGAAATATATATATATATATATATATATAATTAAATGTAACAATAAAAATCACATTTAGACAACATGTACATTTTTGTTCACAATGAAAAAAAATATATAATGACTTACAGATTTCCCTTTCACCAACTCAGTAGCTAAAGAACTAGACGCAATGGCTGACCCACAACCAAATGTCTTGAATTTTGCATCCACAATCTTGCCATTATCATCCACTTGTATCTATACAACATATAATTTAGGTAAAATGGATAAATCATGTACTTCGGTGATAGTAGTTTCCATACTTGTAGTTTCATCACATCACCACAGGCTGGTGCGCCCACCAACCCAGTGCCCACATTCTGGGCATTCTTATCTAAAGAGCCCACATTTCTTGGATTTTCATAGTGGTCAACCACCTACGGACAAATTAAATCAATCACATTAGACATTCTCTCCTTAAAATGCCAGTGCTTTTGATTGTGTATACAGTTCACAGTAACTTAAGAAACAGACATTACGTTGTTGTTGTTTTTTTTTATAATTAACTAAATGAGGTGCATGTACTTACTTTCTTGTGGTATGAACATAAAGCACTGTGCTCGGGACCGAACGGTTTTCCTCTAAACACCAACAACGACATACACTTTCGTAACGAAGCCCCCGACATGTTGCAACGTGAATGTATTGTTGGATCTTATATTAATCCACGTGTTTATATCACAAAAGCAAGCTAAATTCAACGAGAGACGAGGACAGGAGGCTTTGTGAATGTTTGTTGACAAAATCGAATAAGAGGTTTACTGTTTGGTGGCTCCCTCTAGTGGCGTGACGGACAGTGAACACTCGAGGCTCATTACCAGGCTCGTCCTCTGGGGGGCGCTGCTTGTTACCAGGCAGACCATAACACTACGGAGCAGACTTTCCAACATGGCGTCAAGAAGCGCAGGGCAAACGCACTTAACACAAGACATGGAGGGAGACAATGCGGGGACTGATGAGAGAGAAATGGATTCAGAAGAGGAGGGAGAAGAGGCTATGGGAGAGGAAAATTCAGACGACGAGGCTGATTCATCTGAGGATGAGAAAGAAAACGAGGCCGAAATCCAGCGACTGGAAGAGCAGGTAATTAGCGAAAAATCAGCAAGCCGTTAATGTTATCTTGTATTAGCTCAGAGGCTAACCGGAATGAATGAGTCTTAAACAGTGCAAAGCACTGCTCCGTTTACATTTCTACTGTAGTTACAACACACTTAATGAGACATGGCGACAATCGCAACTATTCTTGTTTTGCGTAGTACGAAATACATCCTTGATACGAACCACGTCCTGTGCAGCTCGTGATGTTCGCTCACTTCTCGGCTGCCCAGCGCGCCCATTTTTCTTCAGCTGGGTAATTTGATGTTGTGAGACAAGGTCCAGGATACCGTCACTGTTAAACAACACTTTTATACCAAAAATATTAATATTAAGTCTTGTCGTAGTTACATTTAGTTTCATTATGTAATTCATTTCCTTTCACTTCTTAATAATGCCTTGTAGGTTTGATATTTATCTAATTAAAATAACATTGTAATGTAATGATTATGATGATCAGTGTTGCCATAGTTACTTTGAAAAAGTAATCTGAATACTGACTACTTCTTTAAAAAGTAACTTAGTTACGTTACTGACTACTTGCTTTTAAAAGTAACTAAGTTAGATTACTTTTAGTTACTTTCAGCAGAGGCTTGTTATATTATATTATATATTATTATATTACATTTTATTATATTATCTTATTATTATATTGCTTGTCCAGGTAACGGAAAAGCATGTTCTGTGAGGCAGCCCAGTATCGTTACTGTAGGGATCTTAGATACAATGGCACGAAACGATGGTGAGTCAACAGTGTTCACAGGCAGCATTTCGTCAACCACATAATGCCCAACCATCCTATTCAACTCCGCCCCACTTACTGGTTTTACACCGAAATCCAGCTTCCTTTGCTTGCTAGGTCTGGGACCTCCTTCACCTGTGACTTTCGCATCGGGCGGGTCTTGCTCTGTTAGCTTCGTTGTGCTGTGCAGTTTATTCAGATGTTTTTTCAGATTTGACGTTGTGTTTTTGAAGGTAGACAGCACTCTGTCACCAGCACAGTGTGTGCAACGGACCTTAATGTTGTCATCTTTAGCCGAAATAAAATCAAAATAATGCCTGTATTTCCAGCTGGAAAAGGCGAACCTCTCTCCTTCCATATTGTTCACATCGACTTTGGCGCCGCGGAGCCGAGATGACGTAACCTCGTAAGAAACGCGTAGCCAAAAAATAAGAATAAATAAATGTAACCTACGTTCCCCCGAAATGCAGAAATGGTAACGCACGGTGTATTAGATAAGTAACTGTAATCTGACTACTGGTTTTGAAATGATAGTTGCGTTACACTACTCGTTACTGAAAAAAGTAGTCCGACTACTGGCATCACTGATGATAAATTTTCTTTCTTGTGTCCAGCTATCAATCAATGCATTTGACTACAACTGCCATGTGGATCTAATCAAGCTATTGAAGCAAGAAGGTGAGCTTCTGCGTTTGCGAAAAGCAAGGCAGAAGATGAGTGAACTTTTCCCGCTCACTGAAGGTTTGTATTAATATGTTAAGGACACTGTCATTTTAATGCTATGGGCTACAGTGTTGTTGTCTGACTCACTTGCAGAGATCTGGCTTGATTGGCTTAAGGATGAGATTCGGTTAACAGAAGAGGAATCAAACAGAGAAAAAGTGTATGAGATCTTCGAGAGGGCTGTCAAAGATTATATATGTATGTGCATATCAGAAAATATGACTTCTCTATGATTTCTAAACAACCTGACATTATTACTGATGTTCTCCAACCAAGGTCCAGATATTTGGCTTGAATATGCTCAGTACTCTATTGGTGGTATGGCATTACCTGGTGGGATTGACAAGGTGAGGGCAGTTTTTGAAAGAGCTCTGACAGCGGTTGGGCTCCACGTGACCAAAGGACAGATGGTGTGGGAGGCGTACAGGGAGTTTGAGAATGTCATTCTGACAACAGTACAGGTTTGTATCTTCTCTTTTCAACTTGCAGAAACACAACTATATGTTTCTTAATTCTTTCTGTTTCCGTGTTGCCACCAGCCGCCTCCTGGAAAAATACCCAGCCATCAGGAGCAGGAGTTACTAAATGCTCAGCTAGAGCGCATCCACACATTGTTTCGTCGGCAGCTGGCTGTGCCTTTAATGGGTGAGACCTTAGTTCTAATTAATGAACATTTATTTGTTAATTTAACACGTTTATTTGAAAATTGTCCTTTCACATTAACAATCTAATGCCTATTGCATACAAACTGTTGTAACAGTTTGAACACTATGGCTGTTATTTTGGTGTTCTATTTAGATATGGTAGCAACCTATGCTGAATATGAAGAATGGGCTGACCGTGTCCCTGAAACAGTTCAGCTTCTATACAAAAAGGCTCTACAGCTGATGGAGAAGTGTAAAGCCTTTGAAGAGGCGCTGGTAACCATCAAGTCCTAGTGTATAGCAACATAGTTTTGTTTGGTTTATTACCGAGTTAAGCATGTTCCATATGATGTACTGCAGATGGTAGCAGAACCACCTAAGCTGGCAGAGTATCAAGCCTACATAGACTATGAACTGAAGGAGGGTGACCCAGCACGCATTCAAATGATTTTTGAGCGTGCTTTGGCGGAGAACTGCCTGGTTCCCGACATGTGGGCAAAATACACTGCATACTTGGTGAGTACAGGAGACTGCAGCCATTGTTTGATCCTAGTGTGAATGTGTAATGTTTCTCTTGTTATTAGGATCGCCAGTTGAAGATCAAAGACTTAGTTCTTTCCACCCATGAGCGTGCAGTTCGAAATTGCCCTTGGACAATGGGTTTATGGAAAGGTTATATATTGGCTCTGGAGAGGCATTGTGCTGATCACCAAACTGTGTTAGGTAAACTTACTATGCTGAATAATGTTGCAAAAATCTGTTTTTGCAAATGCATGATTTCTCTTTCTCTTTCTGCTTACGTACAGTCACTTAATCGTTTTGAAAGCGTAATTATTATTATATTTATTTTCTTTCCAGATGTTTTTGAGAAGGCCCTGAATGCAGGATTCATACAAGCTACTGATTATGTGGAGATTTGGCAGGCATACCTTGACTATTTGAGAAGACGTGTTGATTTCAGTAAAGGTAGCTTTGTCTTTTTCACAAATGTCTTAGTAAAACTGCTGTTTTTATCATCTCTGTATTTGGGGCTTCAGAATCTAGTAAAGAGTTGGAAGAGTTACGGTCAACTTTTACAAGGTCACTTGACTACATGAAACAAGATGTTGAAGAAAGTAGGCAAAATCATATTTGTTTCTAAGAATATCTGCAATTTCCTGTTAATGAGCGGTTTATTTATTCAAATGTATAACTTTGAAGGGTTTGGTGAAAGTGGAGATCCTTCGTGCATTATAATGCAAATCTGGGCCAGGATAGAGGTAAGTCTAGTGTTAAATTATGTAGCTATGAAAAAAAAACACACACACAGTCAGCATTTCTTCCTCAGGCCCTTCATTGTAAAAATATGCAAAAAGCCAGAGAGCTTTGGGATAACATTATGACAAAAGGAAATGCCAAATTTGCCAACATGTGGCTAGAGTACTACAACCTTGAAAGGTGTGTATTGATTTAGCCAGGCCAAATTACAAATTAGTTTTCCCATTCTTAAAAGCTGAAACTCTTTGTTCTTAGATCTTATGGTGATACTGTTCATTGTCGCAAAGCCCTTCACAGAGCTGTCCAGTGCACTTCAGACTATCCTGAGCATGTATGTGAAGTCCTGCTCACTTTTGAACGGGTTGAAGGTATGGTTAAAATTGGTACCTGTGGTAGAAAACTTCCCTATAATACTATAAAATCAATGATTGGTAATTGATAGTTGTGCTGTGTGCTGTCGTTTACAGGGTCTTTGGAGGACTGGGATGTAGCTGTACAAAAGACAGAGACCAAGCTCAATAGGATAAATGAGCAACGTGCAAAAGTAAAAGCACTGTTCCTTCAACTGTATAATTTGCCTATTGTTTCTAAATTTACAGAGGTGACTAACTTCACAATGTTGTGACCTACTTTTAGGTGGCTGAAAAAGAAGCTAATATTGCTCGACTGGAAGAAGAGAGAACACAGCAGCGGCGGAAAGCAAAAGCTGATAAGAAGGCACAGAAAAAAAAACAAAAGGGTGTTTGTGTCGGAGAGAAGAGGAAGGCTGAGCAAGACGATTATACGGATGAATGGAATGAAGAATTGGGTATGTACTACATAGTGTGTAGTTTGAAATAAGAGTAGTTGAACATTGCATTCAATTATTACCATTTTAGAACAAGGCCCCAAAAGGCACAAGGGAAATGGTGACCAAATGAGTGAGGAGTTGATGGAAACTGAGACAGGACTCTTGGGGAAGACTGCTCCTCCTGGCTTTAAGCCTGTTCCATGGGGAACCAAAACGGACGGTGCAATGTCTACTGCTCAAAGAGAGCACCAACCTGAGTTGCGTAATGACAACTGCAGTATCTTCATCAGTAATTTGGCATATACACTGGAGGAGCCAGAGGCTAAACTCAGGATAGCGTTTGACTCTTGTGGTCCCATTAAACAAATACGTCCAGTCTTCAACAATAAGGGGGGCTTCAAAGGATATGGATATGTACAGTTTGAATCTCAAGTGTCTGTACCTGAAGCACTTAAACTGGATAGGAGAGAAGTGGAAGGCCGACCAATGTTCGTATCCCCCTGTGTTGACAAAAATAAAAACCCAGACTTTAAGGTAAATAATCATGCACATACATAGTCCTGTTTTGTTTGTACTGAGCCATTCATACCATCATACCATTGTTTGACAGGTCTTCAAATATAACACGTCTATGGAAAAACATAAAATATTTATTTCTGGGCTGCCATTCTCTTGTACTAAAAAGCAACTGGAGGAAATCTGCCAAAGTCATGGGAGTGTCAAAGAAGTCCGTCTCGTAACCTATCGCTCAGGAAAACCAAAGGTATAGCTGTGACTATATCATGTTGTTTTCATTTAAGTGGACAAATTTGCATTTGTAACTATAAAAGTTCTTTCTTTTTCCTAGGGACTAGCATATGTTGAGTTTGCAAATGAAAGCCAGGCTTCCCAGGCAGTACTAAAATTGGATGGCATGGAAGTCGAAAGCAACAGAATTTCTGTTGCCATTAGTAACCCTCCTTGCAGAAATGCTATGGACAAGCCTAGTTCCAGTCACCTGTCCACAGACATGCCTCGTCAGTTTCATGGATCGTAAGTTAATTTGTAAAGTTAGATTGTGTTACTTTTCAGTGCTCTAATAAAAATACTTTACCCAAAGGAGAGGTAAAGGACGGACTCAGCTTTCATTACTTCCACGTTCCCTAAATCGTCAAAGTGGGTTTGAGAACAAAGTGGAGAATGGGACTTCAGCACAGACAGTTGCATCAACAAACATGGCCTCCGATACAAAACCTTTGTCCAATGCAGACTTTGCAAGAATGCTTCTCAATAAATGACAGGCATCATCTTGAAAGCCATCCTGTGTCCTTAGATTAGTATTTAAGTATTTCTGTAATTGGCGCTCATCTTCCCTTTTAATACAATAGTAGGTTGTAATCTACTGCAAATTGCCTTAATTGCTGACAGCACCCTCTAAATTACAACTGTGTTAAGTTTGTTGTGTATTGCTGTGTATATTTCAAGTGTAAATAATATTGTAACTAAAATTCTGTCTTTTTGTGTTGTGAAAGAATTGTCAGAAATCATTAAGTATATTTTTAAACCTTCAAATGTGTGATTGATTCTTGAAATGATATATGCAATTGTTGCATAACACTACTATAGTGAGGTTTTTTGTTTTTTTTTTTCTAGAAAATTTTTAGCACACCATTATTGACTAGTGCTACATCAAATCCAACTATTTTATTCAGTTTCCATGAAATGCTGAGGTGGTTTCAATACACTTAATGTGTCTACATTACAATGGTGTTGGTGACCATTCAACAATTTAATTTGTATAAATTAAAAAGGACCTGTCTTTCCACAACCATTCAATTATCACCTATGTGAGAACCTTGTGGTTCAGTCCATGAACCAGTTTTGCCTTTGATTAGGCTTTGACTAGGATAAATCACACATTTTCATGAGAACAAAAATAATACATTTTGGTATTCCACCTTAATGACCTCAAATAATTTTCAGATGTTCTGTATGGCCAGTATATCAGTTACAGTCAATAATGGCTGAAATTTTAGTAAATATCAATCTCATTTCACTTATAATCTGCAATGAATCAATTGTTCAATAAAACACTGTATCTACAAGAGTTATCCGTGTGATGACTGTCATCCCTAAAATTTGGTTATTTCTGAGCATAGCAAAGGTTCTCTGAACTGAAGGAGCTCGGAGGAGCTCCGAAACGTATTCGACTAAATAAACTTTGTCCAGTTGACAAATTGAATTTCTACTTTTGCCGTGGATTCTACCTGGACTGAGGGATTCTTCCCACATTTCGAAGCATAATTATTAATCAATTCAGACTGTACTGAACAATGTGGCTTGAAAACACTTTTAAGTGTTTTCAGGTAAATAGCCAAAACAGAGCTGAAATCTTTAATAAAACTAAATCAAGGACAGTAATGTGAAGCTTTCCCATTTTAATTCAGCAGTTAAAATTAGACCAATACTGATTTTTGGAAGCTGATACAGCTACATAAGCTACACAGCTAAACATAACTGAAGTGGCTGATATCAAGAAATCCTACCAATGGCTGGAGAGGGCTGGTCTGAAGGACAGCACAGAGGCCCCCATCCTGGCTGCACAGGAGCAGGCCTTGAGCACCCGAGCAATAGAGGGCCAGATCTACCACACCAGACAAGACCCAAGGTGTAGGCTGTGCAAAGAGGCTCCTGAGACAGTCCAGCACATAACTGCAGGGTGTAAGATGCTGGCAGGGAAAGCATACATGGAACGACAGAACCAAGTGGCGGGCATAGTGTACAGAAACATCTGTGCAGAGTACGGGCTGGAGACCCCAAGGTCAAGGTGGGAAACACCTCCGAAGGTTGTGGAGAATGACCGAGCCAAGATCCTGTGGGACTTCCAGATACAGACTGACAGAATGGTGATGGCGAACCAACCTGACATAATGGTGGTGGATAAGCAACAGAACAGAGCCGTGTTGGTGGACGTTGCAATACCAAGCGATGGTAACATCAGGAAAAAGGAACACGAGAGACTAGAGAAATACCAGGGGCTCAAGGAAGAGCTGGAGAAGGCCTGGAATGTGAAGGCATCAGTGGTGCCCGTGGTGATCGGAGCACTCGGGGCTATAACCCCCAAACTGGAGGAGTGGCTACAACAGATCCCAGGAAAAACATCAGACATCTCAGTCCAGAAAAGTGCAGTACTAGGAACAGCAAAAATACTGCACAGAACTCTCAAGCTCCCAGGCCTCTGGTAGAGGACCCGAGCTGGATGAGAGTGAGAGACCAACCACCGTGGAAGGTGAGGAGCACATTTTATATATGTTTTGTGATTAAATAATATACAATCCCCCTCCAAAGGAACAGCAAGGCAAATTCCCTTATTTTTGGGCTGAAGATCAAAAGAAGAGTACAAGACAAGAGTTCAGAATGTCAGCTTAATTTCCTGGTATTTATGTTTAGATGTGTTAAACAACTAAGGATATATCACAGTTTGTATTACACCATAGCATTTTTAGGTGAGCAGAAGTAAAGGAACAAAAAATCTTAAAGTAAATACAATTTTATATTTGGTGGCAAAACCCTTGCTTGCAATAACTGCCTCAAGCCTGCGACCCAACAAACTGTTACACTCTTCATTTATGATGCTATTCCAGGCTTTTACTGCAGCTTCCTTGAGTTCTTCGGAGAGTTTCTCAATTTCCTCTTCAGGAGGTGAAATGCATGTTCTATCAGGTTAAGGTCAGGTAACTGACTTGGTCAGTCTAAAACCTTCCACTTTTTCCCCATGATGAAGTCCTTTGTTTTTTTGGCAGTGTGTGTAGGGTCATTGTCCTGCTGCTTGATACAATTCTTGCCAATTAGTTTTTGGATGCATTTCTCCATTGGCAGACAAAATTTCTGTACACTTCTGAATTAATTCTTCTGCTACCATCATCAGTTACATCATCAATAAAAAATAATGACTCTGTTCCAGAGGTGGCCATACACGCCCAAGCCATGACATTACCTCCACCATGCTTCACAGATGAGCTCTTATGCTTCGGATCATGAGCAGTTCCTTTTTTCCTCCACACTTTGGCCTTTCCATCACTTTGGTACAGATTCATCTTGGTCTCATCAGTCCATAGGATTTTGTTCCAGAACTTGTGCGGCTGATCTCTGTACTTTGCTAATTCCAATCTGGTCTTCTGATTCTTACTGCTGATGAGTGGTTTGCATCTTGTAGTATGTCCTCTATACTTCTGCCCTCTGAGTCTTCTTCGAACAGTGGATTGTGATACTTCCACCCCTGCACTGTGGAGGTCATTGGTGATTTGATTTACTGTTGTTTTGGGGTTTTTCTTCACAGCTCGCACAATATTTCGGTCATCAACTACTGTTGTTTTCCTTGGCGGACTTGTTCAACGTCTGTTTCTCAGAATACCAGTAGTTTCTTTCTTTTACAGGACATTCCAAATTGTTGTGCTTGCTATATCCAGTGTTTGTCCAGTGTCTCTGATTGATTTTCCTTCTTTTCTCAGTTTCAAAATGGCTTGCTTTTCTCCCATAGACAGTTCTCTCTGATCTTGATTTTGGTTTATGCTCTTTAACAAGAAATGCAGTCTTGCAGCCAAGAAGTAGACTAGTCATGCAGAGAGATTTAATGCTTGAACAACCAACCTTACAGGCAACACCTGGTCAAGGACAAACACCACGTCAGTCAAATGTTCCAATAGTTTTGCTCACTTGAAAATTGGGTGGCTTTAAACAAAGGTTGGTATATCCTGAGTTGTTTAACACATCTAGATGTAAATACCAGGGAATTAAACCTGACATTCTGACCTCATCTCATACTTATCTTTTGATCTTGAACCCAAATGTCTTCAGTGAACAACAAAAATAAGAGAATTTGCCTTGCTGTTCCAATACTTTTGGAGGGGACTGTATGGTATATATTAAGAATTGATGTGAACTTGGCTCATACCTTTTTGAAATTTACTTAATTTAATCTACATTAAGCTGTAGGTATTTTTGCATGATTAAGTTTTGTTTTCATCAATATCAAGCCTTACAGCAAATGACACATACACACCATGTAGTCAGCAAATGTTTGGTTAATACATAAATCTTAAGTGACAATATTGGCTTGGTTCCAGTTCCCCAGGCACTGGGAAAGACAAAATGGACAAAATTATAAATTCAAAAAATATATTAGATTTTCTTTAAAAACAAATGTGTATTCTATTATAATGTGCAGAAGAGTTGTCAAAGACTCAGTGGACGGGAATGGTTTGCTTGCAGTCCAAACAGATTGGGTGCTGGCTGGTCCCTGGCAGCCCAACTGCATGTTCTGTTGTAGAAATCAAAAGTGTGTCCAATGTTATTTCTGTGCATTTGGCTATGAAACGAATGAAAGGCCGAACATCCCCTTCATTTGCTGTATCCAAAGCTGCATAGTATTCAGCTCTTTGCTCTTTGCGAATGGTAATAGGTGGGTACCTCGCTTTCATGAGAACCAAGTTCATAAGTAGTCGAGATGTGCGTCCATTGCCGTCTACAAATGGATGTACGTACACTAGTTTGTAGTGTGCGAGGGCAGCATACTCCACCGGGTGGAGCTGCAGTGCCTCTTCAGAGTTGAGCCACTGCACTAGCTCCTGCATGTGCCTCTGAAGGTCCTGTGGATGGGGGGGGATGTGATGTCCAACAAACACCTGATTGGTGCGCAGCCTACCGCCCTCTACAGGATCCACAAAACCCAGCACACGCCGGTGGATCTCAAGAATGTCATGCACTGCAACGGGTCCAGTCCTGGATAACAGTGTTGTGTTGATGTACTTCATAGCCACATCTACACCAATCGCCTCATTCTGCTCCTGGAGACTCTTCCCTGGCACAGCGTATCGAGTCTCAATGATGTGGCGGATCTCAGACAAAGTGAGAGTGCTGCCTTCTATGGCTACAGTGTGATAAATGTGATGGTAGTAGGTTTCCTCCATTACTCGCCTCAGAGCAGAGTTACCTTTAGGGATCGACATAAGCCTACGTACTTTACTGTCAATAATGCTGAAGTGACGCTGGTCAATCTCCTCCACCAAGGGAAGAGTTCGATCACGGCTGATTAGAGCTCGCTCATTACATGGAGAAATCGCCAGTGCTTTAGTGTAGAGGTGGTCTGCCTGGATGACATCCTTTTCCTCTTCCAGTATAGTTCCCAGCTCTGTTAGGGCTTCCACAAAATCTGGATTCATACTTAAAGCATGCACAAGGAGTTTATGAGCCTTTTCCCTTTTCCCAACCTTTTTCATCTCCTGAGCCTGCTGGAGAGCTGCTTTGGCCTCAAGCACCATATCTGTGAAAACAAGATGCAACTGTCAGCATGAAATTCGATCCAACCGCGCCCTTCATCAAGTCCTTTTGCTCTATACTGATCATGCACTACAGAGAAACACATATACAGAAGGACAAGTCACCTTTGCTGGGCTTGCTCCTCTGAGGTAGCAGGTCCAGGGCAGTGAAAGGGATCGTCAGGCTCGTGGACTGGACAGTAGCAGGAGGTGGGGGTCTACCCCAAAGCTGACAGCGCAAGTGAGCGATCCCTTTTAGTGCAGTGCAGCACTTGTCGTCAACTCCCACCAGAGGCATCAGGAGGCCCACAAGAGAACCGATCAAAACGCACAACAACGGCCCCCAGCCACCCAGAACGCGGCCGCTGGTGTAACGCCACACGGTCAGAGCTGCCATGGTGGACCCCGGGTTAAAGCCTCCATCCTCGGCTAACACGCTCTCATTCCGCCCGCTAGCACTGCCGGAGCACAGATGCCATAACAGCACTGGCTTTGTAGACTGTATTTTAATGACAATTCAGCTTTTAGTTTTCACTGTTCTTAAACTGTTGGAAGAAGGTCGACACTACCTGGCCAGAGAAACGAAATGTCGATTCACTGTATGTTGAACACATATGGCAGAATTGACTTTGATCTTTGACTTCGATCTCTGAAAACAAAAATATCCAAGTGTTGCGTTTCTCCCTCCCAGGTAGCGACGATAAGCACAAAAAAAAACATCAACTTCCCCGGTCAGAGCCGTAAAAACATGATGCAACATTATTGGTCCAAGCCAAAATGAAGATATATTCCTATTGGCTACCAGGATACACGGAGCGGTCTTTGATTGGATAGTAATAACAGCATTTTGCCCTGTTTATAGTCTGCAAGGCAATACTCGCTGTGATTTTAGTTCACTCAAAATTTGATTACATGTAGCCTATTTATTTTTAACACATTAATTGAGACGCTTTCCTGTATTCTGTTGTGGCTGCCTTTCTACTAGTCGAGCCTATATTTATTTTGAAACACATGGTGGCGCCATTGTTTGGGTTAGGGTTAAACAAAACAAAAAAAATACTCCAAACCATTTGCTTTTGTAGATTTGTGTTTTTGTTTTTTGTTTCTGTGCTGAAGTCACAGCATTGACACCTAAGTTGTAGGCTAAGTATAAAATATGCATTTTATAAAACTGTCAAGGCAAGTTTTGCTAAAGGTAGAGTTTTGCTAAATATCTGTTTTTGAGTTGAGATACACAATTAAATGTTGATCTATTTGCACAACTCTAAAGGCCACCAGCTGAAATAAAGTGAGGTCATAGAAGCCAAGGCAGAATGCCAAAGCCAACACTTTTATCCCACCAGATGGGCCTGAGTGACTCTTCTCATAGCTCAAGCTCTCACATTGCTTTAGAGTCCATATAAAAGGACTACAGCTGCCCTGGGGTTGACTAAAGGAAGTTTACATTTCTTCCTAAGTTAAAACCCAATATGAAAATAAAATTACTAGAATAGCCTAGAATCCAGCAAAGGCAATATAAACCAATAGGTTACTCTGTTGCTGCAGACCGGTGGAGAAATGGACAGGAGACTAGAGCATAATTCTGTCTCCACTGAGAGAAAACCATTAGAGACCTCCCTGGGGCTCCTCTCACAGCCTCACTTATTATTGCTTTATCTAACCAGTCTCTGTATCCAATACAGTGGGAGTGCAAGATAGTTCAAATGATTCGAATACTAACAAAACTGTACACATTGTATACATTGCAATAACTCAGCAATGGAGGTCTTTTTATTCACCCACACAGAGATGATGCACGGGCATACGACCCATGTAACTGGTTAACTGGTCTAACTCATTTATTAAAATTGATTATCCCAGGATAACAGAGCTGTTTTGTAACAGACTATGTTACTATGTTATGAAGATCATCATTCATCACCCTGTGTTGAATGTGCAAATGATTACTGTTGGAGATAATATAAGAAATATAGTATGAAAATATAAGATTATACTAGATATTTGGTTCTATTCTCTAGAATAAAAAAAATAAAATAATGTTTTTGACTAAAATAGAAATAAAAAATATGGGGGGAAGGGGGGGGGGGGGTGTCTTGTCATATCTAGTTTGACATGACAATGGTGATGGTGAACCAACCATAAGGAACATGAGAAACTAGAGAAATACCAGGGGCTCAAGGAAGAGCTGGAGAAGGCCTGGAAGGTGAAGGCATCAGTGGTGCCCGTGGTGATCGGAGCACTCGCGGCTATAACCCCCAAACTGGAGGAGTGGTTACAGCAGATCCTAGGAAAAACATCAGACATCTCAGTCCAGAAAAGTGCAGTAGTAGGAACAGCAAAGATACTGCGCAGAACTTAGTACTATTATCAATATTTCACATGTTGTGCTTGTATTTGCAGATGTTCTGGCTCAGTAAGACTAAAGGTTGAAGAAGAATTTATACCCCAATTAACAATCACCCATGTCAGTCATCCAGATGTCACTTTCTCTGCATCACTGGAAACATCTGCAGCAAACCCTATATTCAAATTAGTCTTTCCTTAGGTTTTTCATTTATTTGTTCAATTTGTAGCATTCACGATGAGCTTCGACACAGATTTGTGTGAGTAAACGCACACACATCTGTGTCGAAGCTCATCGTGAATGCTACAAATTGAACAAATAAATGAAAAACCTAAGTATAAAAAGTATATTATAGGTAAATATATTATTAATTCTGTTGTTTAGTTGGGCAGATTTGTGGAGCCATTTGTTTAGTACTAAAATAGATTTTGTTTTGTTGTCAGATTTATTTTTAATTTTTAATTTAAACACTCAAATGTAGCTGCATGTTTTAGTGCTGAATATTTCACAATGTGAGTTTGTTAACCTATTCTTTACTACGTGTTTTTGCTGATATATGTCAACCATAATTCAGTAGGTCAAACCAAAATGTCAATAAAAATAAAAATTCTTCTAACTAAGATTTGTGGAAAATTACATTAGAGATTTTTTTTTTTAACTAAAGGCAGAAGTGAGAGTAGTTGAGAACACTGGTCAGCTGCTACAGAGGTTGAGGATTTGAAATTTCTGCAGACATACATCTGAACTGCAGCAGTGCTGAAGGTAAGCTTATTACTTTAATTATTACATTCCTATAGAGTCCACCTATAATCACACAAAAGATGGCATAGAAAGTTTTATTCTGTGAAAAAAGGTAACACTTTACTAAGTATTTGTTACTCATTAACAAATATGTGTTAATATATTTCTTACTCATTAACAAATATTTGTAAATGTTTTGTAAAATTATTAGTTGATTATTAGTTTATTATTTACGTGTTACTAATGCTTTATAAGCATCCGTTATTATAAATTATTACCAAAAAAGACTAAATTGTTGACATAGTTACATAAAATCTACCTTTATTTGGATAGATGGAGTCATAAGATAAGAGATAAGATAAGGTAAGACTTTATTGATCTCACACAGGAGAAATTTACTTGCCACAGTAGCTCCAGGACAGTTTGGACAAGAAAAAAAAAGTGCATGCAGGCAATGATGGAATAAAGTAAGTAATAATAAAAAATAGTAATAAGTAATACTACTACTACTACTACTACTACTACTACTACTACTACTAATAATAATAATAATAATAATAATAATAATAATAATAATACAAGCATCAACAGGGAGACCATGGAAAAGAGGATATGGCCTATATAGTAGAATTATACAGTCATACTGGCTTTGCTTGGACAGTCAACAGGGGGAATGCAGAAAAGGGCCCTCAAAAAGACAAAAAAAAGAACATATGGCTGCTCTTTATTTCCACCAAATATTTTTACTGCAGTAAGAAGATCCAATATTTTGGCAAATCTGCTCACCTCTGCTGCTCTGCATATGTTTTTCTACAGAACATGGACATGGAAGGGTACGACCGCTTCTCCTTCTACAACTACACAGATTATGGACTGGACTATGTTACTGATGAGGAGCCGGTCTTCAAGCACCAGTCGACCTGCTTCAGCGAAGTCTTGTGTGTGTCTTTGCTGATAGTAAACGTGCTCATCTTTCTTCTGGGCTTTTTTGGGAATGGCCTGGTGATTTGGATTGCTGGCTTTAGGATGAGAAAGACAGTGAACACCACCTGGTACCTCAGCCTGGCCATCTCTGATTTTATCTTCTGCACTTGCCTGCCCTTAAGCATTGCCAACATGGTCATGGATAACTGGATTTTTGGCCTATTTATGTGCAAAGTGATATCTTTTATAATGTTTGTTAATATGTTTGGCAGTATCTTCTTACTAGTCATCATCAGTGCAGATCGGTGTGTGTCTGTAATGTTCCCTGTTTGGGCACAGAATCACCGCTCAGTGAAAAAGGCTTCTGTTATTGTTTTGGTGGCTTGGGTTTTGGCTATAGCTCTCAGTGTCCCTTCGGCTATATACCGCCAAGTGGGCACTCATTTAGGTCGGACCATTTGCTTCAACTCGTACCCTCCTCATGGTCACCAGATAGTGGCCATCACACGCTTCTTTGCTGGTTTTGTAGGGCCTTTGGTCATCATCATAGCCTGTTATTCTGTTATTATCCTCAAACTGAGACATAACAAGATGACCAAATCACCCAAACCATTTAAAGTCATGACAGCATTAATAGTCACATTCTTCACTTGTTGGTTGCCCTATCATGTCTTTGTCCTCTTGGAGCTGAACCATCATACCCTAAACCACAACGTATTAGTGACTGGCCTCAAAGTAGGCACGGCAGTAGCAGCAGCCAACAGTTTTCTCAACCCAGTGCTGTATGTGTTCATGGGGAACGACTTCAGGCAAACGTTCAGGAGCTCACTGCTGAGAAAGATGGAGAATGCGATGGGTGAAGATGGCCGCACCACCAGTAGATACCTCTCTCGCTCCAGCTCCATGGACACCCGGGCCTCCACACACATCTAGGCTGAGCAGTGGTGGATGAAGTACTCAATTTTGTTTCTTATGTTTTGTCCCAGCAACAGGGACAAAAAAGTAGTATCACAAACTATACTATAATTTTGCAGAGATTTTTAGAACAATTAAAGCATCAAATGCAGTGGTAAAGGATTTAGCTGATTTTAAGCGATTCAACAGATTTCTTAATTTTTCTCGCTGTTTTTGTATATTTGTGTATTTGGTTTGCTCAAAGTTGCTCAAAGTTGGGACTAACTCAGTTAAAAATACATCTCAACTTTTTCAGCAGGGCTCAACCCATAAAGAAACTTTTTACTTACATTTTATCTAAAATGTAGTGCAATAGAAAGTACAGTTGCTTTCAAATGTAGTGAAGTAAAAGTAAAAAGTATCGACTGTAAAATGTACTCAAGTAAGGTACAGATACCTAAAAGTTTTTCTTCAGTATTGCACTTGTACTTTTGTAACTTTTTTCTTTTTCTTCATATGTATAATCTGAAAAAAAGAGACAGAAAAGAGAATATATAATATACAATATTAGCAACCAAAGTGTATTGTTGATAAAATTCATACATTTATAATTCATAAGTTTATTTTTTCATGGCATTTTTAATTTAATAATGCAACTATTTTAGTTCATAGCTAATGTGTTAAGGGTTTTTATAATCTGAAGAACAACTAACAGTTATCATAATAGTCAGTTATTATTGTAATACTATTTTAATGTTTATTAGGCATTGGTGTAACAATGTGTGTAATTCATTTTATTTAATTCATTTTTGATTTTATTTTCATTTTTTCATTGCATACATTTATTTAATCAATCAACTGAATACATCAAAAAGTAGTTCATTTTTGTGACATATAATTTTATTTTTCTTTCCTTTGTAATATCTGTGATGTAGCGTTGTAGCAGCATATGTTGTAATTTAGGAGTAATAAAACTGACGCCTAATGCAGGTTTAAAGGTCCAAGTTTTTGGTGGATTGTGTCATCTTAAAATTAAAGAGGAAACAAAACAGGAACAAAAGTCTGGTGCTACTGTTGTTTTGAAATAAAGTGTTACGTCAGGACATTGTCAAGACTACAAAAGGTTTATCAAAGGCCGAAGGGCCAAGCTGTCATTTCTCCAATCAACAGAAAAATCACAATATATAATTCATATTTTATTAGGCCTTCACAGTACAGTCTTCATTCCATATAAAATACATTCAGTGGCACTTGGTGTTAGAACATGCCAGTGTGTAATTATAGTATTTAGCTAATAGCCAAAACTCTTAAAGCATGTCTGAAAAATATACTCTGTCTGCATTTTGCAATATAAAGAATTGTCAATTCTATAAAAATAGAATTATATTAAGTATAGCTTTATACTGAAAATGGAAGTCAGTGTTTCATAATATTCACAAATTTAAGCAATTTGATGAATTATGGCAAAAACATAAAAGCTTTGTTATTAGTTTGTTATTATAAACTAAACCCATTAGTTGAAACAGCCATTGTCTTGACTTACTCCCATTTTTAGAGTTTCTACATCAGTTCAGTTTGAGGAACAAACAAATTAACTTAAGAGACAAAGGCTGTTGAGTCAGTGCTTTTGAAAAGAATAAGATAGCTTGGATTTGAGAGTTTCTATAAATAATATAATAATAAAATCGCAGGTGTCACAGCCCATATTTGGTAAAAACCTCATAAGGCTTTTATAACATAGCAGCTAAATAGTTGGTTGAAATTCTATGCCAGGTGACATACAGGCTCATGCCATTTTTTTTAGAAAACTGTGTAAAAGTTGCATTATTTTACATATATTTATATAAATTTGAATTTGGATGTGAAAATATGTCAAGCCTTTATTTTAATGTGAATGTGCCATTCTAATGCAATGAGATACAGAATGGTTTGGTATTGTTTGCAGACTAGTTAACTGTACTGATGAGTCTGTATTCACAGCTGTTCCTTGTTTAAGTTAAGGCACATGGCCACATTGCACATGTGCATAGAAGTGCTTTTCATCATAAAAAACTGAAAAGAAACTCCTACAAACATCTGAATAAATAGAGATTAGGAATTTGACAAAATAAGGCAAGACACTACACATAAAAGGTGGCCTCACATTTCCCTTTTCAGCAGTTTGGGATCCTTACCCTGTTACTAAATTTAATAAACTGCCCAGTCTATTTGTTTCATCAATCTTTGGCATTTGTATAATAATTTGCTCTTTTACAAGACTTTTTCAGATATCCAACTAAACAGCATAAGTAAAAATACAAAATAAAATAATTTCTGATTATTATCTTTTTCTTTTTTTTTTTTGTATTATTTCCCAAAATTAAATACAGCCAATTTATGGATAGTGACTTGCCATAAAACATATTGTCTACAACGCACATCTATATTTTAAAGCATCAAACCCAATTACTACATGTATCATCTAGGCCTGTACTCCTCTGGAACCCCTGACATGTGCTTTTTCTTCAGCGCTGCATCAACAGTTCTTATAAGTTCATTGATGTGTGCTCTCATCTCTGCTGTATAGGGGTCATAATCCAGTTTGCGAAGTCCAGAGCGCTTAAAGTTTCCATCCTTCTGTCCCTCCACACAAAGAAGGCGCTCCTCAGACACCTCCAAGCCCAAAAACTGCACCATGCCTTTAAGCTGAGCAAACAGGTCCCTCTTCAGCTCCTCAAAGTGAACAACATGTACACGCCGCCCGTACTGCAACCAGTCCAATGTGTGCGATGCCCACCAAGGGGCATAGTTTTTCACAAACTCAGGCCACTCTGGGAAGAAAAAAAAAAATAAGCGCAGGATTATTGTCTAATATTTGACAATTGGCTTTAAATGGTGGAAAATAGAAATAACAGAAATATTTGTCATTTGTTCTTTTGTCTGCTGTAGTCATACATGTCCTAGGGGAGACTGATGGCCACTTGGCTTTGACCACTCCAAGTCATGCAGTCACATTGACACACTCATACAAAGGCAAAGTGGGAGAAGTGTCTTTGCAGGGACATAAGAACAAAATGACAAAGTTTGAACTTGCGACAACCTGGCTGATGGACGGACCTTTACCCATAGTGTTATTTTGCCCCAAAATGAAAGAAGAAGAAGAAGAAGAAGAAGAAGAAGAAGAAGACACGCTTTATTCATCCCCGTAGGGAAATTATTTCTCGGCATTTGACCCATCCTTCAGGAAAAGTGGGCAGCTCATCTTTCAGGCACCCAGGGACCCATCTCCATGATCTTATTGCTCGGCTTGGTCAGGACCTAAGCTGGAGGATTTTACCTATGGCGCATATTTAGATTGGTGGGGGAAACCGGAGTGCCCGGAGGAAACCTATCCAGACACAGGGAGAACATGCAAACTCCACACAGAAAGGCTCGGGTGACCGAACCCAGACCATGCACGCAGGCCTGGGCGACCCGGGGATCAAACCCGGAACCTTCTTGCTGTGAAGCATGAGCGCTAGCCACTCAGCCATCGTGCCGACTAAACTCCTGTCAGGTACTTTAATGACTTGCTAAAACAGTTATTCTGGCCTTTTATGTGTGCCATTGATTGAGTCAGAGAAAACAGCACCTTCCCTAACACCCACCTGCACTATTCACAGAGAGGCTCTTTAAAGTTTAAAGAAAGATGCTAAGTTTGCACCACTGAGGTATTGCGTAACAAGAAGCAAACACCAGAGAAAATGGAAAGAAAAAACATTAAACAATAATATTGTACTAATGTTATAAATACTTACAATAGTAATATTAATGTTTGTACACATGTTTGCTGATTTTAAGTAAAATAAAATGATATGAGGGCCTAATTAAACAGAAGAAACTGTCTTTATGCTATGACAAAGGGTGTGCTTCATGGTATAATGACACCTCTGTAACTGTAACTAACTGTGGTTCCCTGAATGCTGACTCAAACTAAAGCCTGTGTCAGGCACACAGACCTCAGTTGTCAAAGCAAGTCCAAAACATCAATGTTCACTGGGAAAGTCAGGTCAAAATGTGCTAATGTTTTCACAACGGAAGCAACTGCTGGCTTGGCAACTCTGCAGCACAGCAAAATCGATTAAGGGCCAAGTTGGAGGAGGTGGGCCAAAGCATGGCACGGTTGCTCATGTACGCGCACACGCACGACTTAGGGGGACATAGAACCTACAGCAATTGCTCTTGAGTACGGCACATTTCTAAAGTCCTAGTGTGAGTACACCCTAAGACAGCTCACAAAAAACAAAATCACAGCTGTTACCATGACAACCAAGAGACATCTGATCCAAGTTCAAGTCCAATAAAATAATTTATTATTATGCTGAAGGCCAAATTCATTTGGATGGTTTTGAATGATTATAAAGAGCTACTTTAAGACATAGATATTTGAGACAAAATAATGAACATAGGGCAAACCAAAGTTGTGAGTTTAAAGGGGCAGTGTGTAAGATTTTTACCTGTTAATTACATAAATTGAAGATACCCATTCAAAAATACATTGTTTTCCAAGCCTTTTCACTTCCATCATGACATCAAAGTATTCTTTTGGACTTAGATATAGTCACATAAAAGGGGGATCTTCCCCATATAGAGGCAGCCATTTTGAATACGAGAGCCGCAGAAGGACATTTGGGCTCATCCTTTGCCTCGGCTCCTGCTAGCAGCTGCTTAGCCGCGCTGCATTTGGGAGCGGAGGAGCGAAGGAGAGAAGGGGAAGGGGAGGGGGAGGGGGCGAGCCTCGTGTAAAGAAGCATGCTGCTGTATCACACTTGTAATGGATCTAAGACGTATTTTGGACTAAATTGTTTTACTGGATTTTATTCGCTGGATCCTTATGGACAGATTGAGGCCAAGTTTATGGTGAAATACAGAGTTTGACCTGTGCAGAGCCTTCAAAGGTAAGCTAACCTCGTTTTGTGCTTTTCTGTATAAAAGCCCCATGTGCTCGGGGAGTGATTGTTTTGCAGGGAAATGAATTGCATAGTCAAAAAGAGGAGACTGTAAGGTTTCATTTGATGTGTAGATTGTCATGAATCATGATCGGGATTGTGTGTTTTCATGCGAAAAAAAAAAAAAAAGTGAACGGGGAACCGTATATACGTGTATACAGCGGCGCGCGATTCGTGTGCGGGCACGCGAGCTTTCGGCGCTACAACGCGCCCGGGTGACCCTCGAGGTCTGCCGTAGCCAAAAGAGGAAGTGCATGGTACCTACACCACCTATGCACCACGAATCCTACACACTGTCCCTTTAAAATAGGCCTGTATTAAAGGAATAAAAATGGAAAGGAAATATTAGCTACTAGAACTGAACGATTTGGGAAAAATATATTTTTTATGACAATATTCAATTTATGTTTGAAGATGTGTGCAGAATCTCTCAGTCGTCCAGATAGAATCCATGGCAAAAGGAAATTCAATTTGTCAACTGAACAAAAGTTTATTTGGTCGAATATGTTTTGCAGCTCATCCAAGCTGCTTCTTCAGTTCTGGTCAGACGCTGGTGGATATCTGCCTGAAGGGAAGAGCTAAGTGAAATTACTCTGAGGCTACTACACCTGTTTGTTTACAGTTTCTGTTAGTTAGGTGGGCCTATTAGATATGCAGTGGGAGTGTAGTGGGGGGGAGGTCTTAGCATAACCATTCAGGGCCATAATGGGTATTTTCACACCTCTGGACCTGACCTGGCTAGCCCTATTGTTTTCTTTGTTTGTTTTGATTTAGGTTTGAGGATAGAGTTATAAATGGGAGACAAATGATGTCTGAGACCTCCATTTCTGTTTAAGGAAGGATTCTCTTTCTTGACAAAAATAGCCTCTTTAACTCCCCTCTCAAACCAGTTCTTTTCTCTGGCCAAGATCTGTACCTCACTGTCCTCAAAGGAGTGGCCTGTGGCTTTTAGGTGGAGATGTACGGCAGATTAAGGACCACTCTGGCTCTCCTGTCTGTGTTGGTACATCCTCTTGTGAAGTGGATGTTTTGTTTCTCCAATGTAGCGCTCACTGCAGTCTTCACTACACTGAATAGAGCAGACCACATTGCTTTGTTTGTGGCTCGATGTTTTGTCCTTTGGGTGGTCCAGTTTCTGTCTTAAAGTGTTTGTGAGTTTGAGATAAGAGATAAGACTTTACTGATCTCACACAGGAGAAATTCACTTGCCACATTAGCTCCAGGCATTTTAGTGCAAAAGAAAGTTTGAACAGAAAGTGCATTTAGACAAATAGTAATAATAATAAAAATAAGTAAATAAGAGAGTATAAAAAATATTGCACTTTTGGACTATACAGTGAAGTTAGCAGTCTGATAGCAGTGGGGATGAAGGATCTGCGGTAGTGCTCCTTGCACTGAGGGTGCCTCAGTCGCATGCTGAAGGAGCTGCTCACCTCCTCTACAGTCCGGTGCAGAGGGTGAGAGGTGTCATCCATGATGGACGTGAATTTGGCCAGCACCCTCCTCTCAGCCACCTCCTCTACAGAGTCCAGAGGACAGCCCAGGACAGAGCTGGCCCTCCTGACCAGCTTATTTCTATTCTTTCTCTGTCCCGCTCAGTGCTGCTCGGGGCCCAGCAGACGGCAGCGTAGAGGAGAGCAGAGGCCACCACAGTCATAAAAAGTCTTGAACAGAGGCCTGCACACTCCAACGGACCTGTCTCCTCAGGAGGTGGAGGCTACTTTGGCCCTTCTTATACAGGCCGTCGTTGTTGTGGGACCAGTCCAGTTTATTGTTGAGGTGAACACCCAGGTACTTGAAACAGTTAGACTGGGATCGACTGGGATTTCATGTTGTCTGAAAATCCTCTGTAGTTTTTCAGAAATGCCAGCCAGATAAGGAATAGTTACACCCTTTCTCCTGGGTTCTGATTCTTTGTTGTCTTGTTTGTTGTCCGTGTCTCTCTTAGTTTTGTTGAAAGCCTATTTAGGATATCCACAAACAGAGACGGCTTTCTGCACATGTTGTTCTTCTTTCTCCTTTCCCTCTGTGCTTGTGGGAACCACTTAGGTAGTTTCAAAGTAATTTCATTGTAGCTCCTCCCTTCAGGCAGATATTGGCAAGTGTCCACCAGCGTCAGACCAGATCTGAAGAAGCAGCTTCAATGAGCTGTGAAACATATTTGACCAAATAAACTTTTGTCAAGTTGACAAACTGAATTTCTCCTTTTGCCAAGTTATGTTATAATAACATTTTTATAATATCTAATATGATTTTGTTCAAGGTCCACATTTAAAACGTGCCCAGAAGATAAGACTTACATTTAAAATTTCAGAACATGTCAGTACAGATCTAAATCACAGGTTTAGTGTTTTTTAAGCAGAATAAGAATTGCAGGCTTTGCGATTTGCTAATTGCATCCATTCAAATTGAGATTTTGAATAGATTACGATTAATCTTAATTTACATTAGCAGTTTGTCGAAATATATTGCTTGAACCTTTGATTTAAAATCTCCAAAAAGATCTACTTAAGTTTCTGTTAAATAAATGCTTACAAAATGCCAAATGACTCACTCACCCATTTATAACTGTGTTGCTACTCATTTCATAAAACAGGAAAAACTGAGGAACAGATTTTAGATATGTGGATCAACATGACTCATGAGCAGACCAACCATAATGACGCAGTGTGCGGTTGGGTTTCATTTCTCATTAATTTTCATTGAAAAAAGTATTTGAACCACAACAACAGAAGTGTTTAACCACAAAACTGCCACATCATCTGCTGACCATTCGGTGGTTTTCCATATCAAAATAATTCAACTGATCAGTAAATACAAACTCCTCAACTGGCATCAATTTGTTGGTCTTCCTTTTAGTGATAACAGGAGAAGTTCAATTTGTCAACTGGACAAAGTTTGTTTGGTTGAAAACGTTTCGCCGCTCATCCGAGAGGCTTCGTCAGCTCTAATAAGAATACTGGTAAGACACTTGCTTATATCTTGCTGTAGGGAGGAGCTACCTAGCTAACTACTTTCCGGAACTATCTCATTGGTTTCCGTCTTTTGTTTCTCTGGCGTCTAGCTGACGATCCCTATTCATCCCTACACGCCTGTTTTTCACACCTCTGGCCCTGACCTGGCTAACCCTATTGTTTCCCTGTTTGTTTGATCTAGGCTTAATAATGGAATTGTAGATGGGCTGTTAACAAAACCAAGAGAGACAAGGGCAAGAAACAAGATAATAGAGAATCCGAACCCAGGAGGAAAGGGGTAGCGATTCCGTACCTGGCCGGCGTGTCGGAAAAACTACAGAGGATTTTCAGACAATATGAAATCCCAGTTTATTTCAAACCCACAAACACTTTAAGACAAAAACTCGTCCACCCAAAGGACAAAACACCGTGCCACAAACAAAGCAATGTGGTCTACTCCATTCAGTGTAGTGAAGACTGCAGTGAGCGCTATATTGGAGAAACCAAGCAGCCACTTCACAAGAGGATGTACCAACACAGACGGGCGTGCCAGAGTGGACCGTCTTCTGCCGTATATCTTCACCTAGAAGCCACGGGTCATTCATTTGAGGACAGTGAGGTTCAGATCTTAGCCAGGGAAAAGAATTGGTTTGAGAGGGGAGTTAAAGAGGCTATTTTTGTCAAAAAAGAGAATCCTTCTCTGAAGAGAAATGGTGGAGTAAGACATAATTTGCATCCCATCTACAATTCCATTATTAAGCCTAGATCAAACAAACAGGGAAACAATAGGGTTAGCCAGGTCAGGGCCAGAGGTGTGAAAAACAGGCGTGTAGGGATGAATAGGGATCGTCAGCTAGACGCCAGAGAAACAAAAGACGGAAACCAATGAGATAGTTCCGGAAAGTAGTTAGCTAGGTAGCTCCTCCCTACAGCAAGATATAAGCAAGTGTCTTACCAGTATTCTTATTAGAGCTGACGAAGCCTCTCGGATGAGCGGCGAAACGTTTTCAACCAAACAAACTTTGTCCAGTTGACAAATTGAACTTCTCCTGTTATCATGGATTCTACCTGGACGACTGAGGGACTTTTCACGCGTCTTCCTTTTAGATTACTCATATTTCAACTGTTCCCGTCTCTTTCATCTCTCATCATCTCTCTCATCATTTACCTTTATGGCCTGGAGTCTCTGCACAAAAATCTATTCTATTACAGCAAGTATATTTACATGGGCAGTAAAAATCAGAATAATCAGACAACAGATTTAACTGTTTACATGGCATTTAAATAACTTGATAACACAAATCAAATGATCAGATTTTAAAGTGTAGAAAGTGTCTGTCTGGCACTTAATGAGGCTGCTTTGACGCTCACCTTTCCCTTTCCAGTGGGCCTGAGAGGCAAACCCAATATGGCCTCCGTACTTGCGGTTGAACTCAGCCATGAGGGCCTTGTAGGGGTTACGGATCATGAGGATGCCTGCGTCAAAGGCTTCAATCTCCTTCCTGCCGCTCTCATGAGTCTTGATGCAAATTGTCCGTCCACTTCTCCAATGGTCGCGTTCACCTTTGAACCCTGCAAACAGCCCACGATTAGCTATTACACTGTACACTAAACACTGACTAGAAGTCATTTTAAGTTAGTATTTTTTATTTGTTTTAATATGAAAATTCAAGCCCAACAGGTTGATCTCAATTGCAACAACTACTTATCTGTATTCTTACTAATTGTAGACAAAAATATTGTCTTTAAAATCGAGTTATGTCTAAATCGTAAACAACCAGCATATTATCGTCTCACAACTATTGTTAGAAACAAGCCTGCAATTGCAAATATTGTTCAGTGTGACAATTCAATGTTCAGTGTATAAAATAAAATCCTTAATAGCATCATACACAAAAACAACAAATAAAACCCAAACTGCCATGGTTTAATGAATCAAAGTCTCAAAAAGAGACTTTGCTCTAAAGAAGTTTTTGAAGTCAGGTCTCACTACTGATCAGTTAATTTATAAAAAATTGTAGAAATAAGGTTGTTTCACAACTTAGGGCAGAAAAAGCAAAATTTGTTCTAGATATAATTAAAGAAGCAAAAGGAAGTAATAAAGTTTTGTGGAAAAATAAAGATAAACTTTCAGGTAAGACAAAATCACAGAATCAGATCATAAAGTTAAAAATCAATAGAGAATAACAACATGATAATTTGGTTGTGGCAGAAAATTTTAATGAGTATTTTTTAAATTCTGTTTTAGAATTAAATACAAATTTTATTTATTTTATAAGTGAATATTCACATCAAAATGTAGCTAGTACAGAAACATATCTGAGCCTTAAACCTATAGATGAATTGAAGGTAAACAAAGTGATTTCATCCTTCTCAAACTCTAAAGCTAAGGATATCCATGGACTTGACACCATATTTCTTATAAAATACAAAGATTATTTATTACTTCCAATTACCAGAATAATAAATCGTTCCCTTCAGGAGTGTACCTTTCCCACCGCACTAAAATCTGCTATTGTAACTCCAATTTATAAATCGGGCAATAAACAAGTCATAAGTAACTATAGACCAATAAGCATACTGCCTGTTTCTTCAAAAGCAAAAGAGAAAGTGGTTGCTGAACAGCTAACAATACACCTCGAAAATGAAGCCCTGCTACACCCTATGCAGTTCGGCTTCAGAATTAATCACTCTACTGAAACAGCGTGTTGTTATTTAATGGAGTCAATTTAATCAAGCCTTGACACAGAAAAGGTAGTAGGTGCGGTATTTTTAGACCTACGCAAGGTTTTTGATACAGTTAATCACGCTGTATTGCTATTAATATAAACTGTCCGTGGATACCCTTAGCTGGTTAAAATCCTACTTAGCTTGGCGCTCTCAGTGTGTCCGTGAAAATGGGCAAGTGTCTGGAATGAGAGAGTGTACTAAGGGTGTCCCACAGGGATCGATTCTTGGGCCACTATTGTTCAGCCTATATATTAATGACCTCCCATCCATGTGTGACGAAGTTGGTGTCCAGATGTATGTGGACGACACCGTCATTTACACGGATGGGAAGGATCATGAACACGTGGCAGCCAAACTATCAATGGCAAAGGAAAAAAATTCAACATGGTTGAAGGACTCTTGTCTAACACTGAATGTTGGTAAAACAGCAACAATGTTTTTCTCCACAAAACAAAATAAAAGAACATATCCTTTAATCACATTAAACCGCAAAACTATAAAAAATATTGATGAATACAGATATCTTGGCATCATTTTAGATAATAGACTAAGTTTTTAAAAACACATTAAAAAGGTTTGCCATAAAATAAAATATAATCTGTCTACTTTTAGATCCATACGAAATTCCCCTGACAAAATAAGGAGCAAAAATCTAAATGCAATGATACTATCCCATTTAATTTTTGGTGTTTCATGCTGGTCACAAGCCAACCAAACCACAATAAAACCTTTAGACTCTCTTTATAAGCAAGCACTTAAGATTCTAGATCGGAAACCACAGAAATACCATCAGTCAGATATTAAATAAACATAAAATGCTCAACCTTGATAATACAATTAAACTGGCCAATCTAAGGTTATTATTCAAGATTATCAATAATGTGGCACCACCACCATTGAAAAAGTTTATCTATTTAACATCTGATCAGATGGTCAGAACAACCAGGTCAACGGTCAGTGGCCAATGTGCAATACCAAAATGGAAAACATCACTAGGACAATCAGCATTTTCATTTAAAACAAACTCAGAATGGAACAAACTTCCAACTGAGCTAAAATTATGTAAATGCTTAAAAAAAATTTAGCCTGGAAATTAAACAGTGCAGGCGTGTCAGCATTAAAGACTAGACATGAGAAGGGGGTACAGGTACTGGGAAAAGAGTTTTAATTATTTTTTACTAATTGATGAAATGTATCACCGCCACTGTAAATATTTGAATTGCATTGTTTTTATGCTTTATGTTCATTGTTTGTAATGTTGTTTGTAATGTCTCAGGGACTGCGGATGGAAATTAGCTCTGAGAGCTTAAGTCTGGTACAAAACATCTTTTCATTTTTTGTGATTAATGCTCCTGTACATTGTCCCTGTCAAATAAATCAAATAAAGTAAACTAAACTAAACTAAACAATACTTGAGCAACTAAACATTGAGCAGTCAAGTTAAAATTCACCTCAAATGCATGCAGCAGTACCTTTATTATAGAGAGATCCATCAAAGTAGTAGCTGCCAGTGTAGAAGCCGGTAGCGAGCTCGATCAGGTGACGTGCCCAAGTGTTGCCTGCTCCGGGGAAACTGCTCAAAGCAAACAGCTGCTTGGAACGTGTGGGAAGAAAGTGGCGGTCCATGCAACGGTTATCTGAAAATACATCCATTTTGTTTTTGTTCATTATTTGAGCTATGTACAGTGAACCCTCGCTGTATCGCGGTTCACTCTTCGCGGCCTCGCTGTTTCGCGGATTTTTTTTTCCAATTTTTTTTTTTTTTTTTTCAATTTTTTTTATAGTGTAACTTTTTTTTTACAGTGTAACATTCTGTCCTGCGCCCTGATTAGCTAAGAGACTAGACCAGGACTAAACCAGGTCTAAAGCAGGTCTAAACCAGGACTAAACCAGGTCTAAACCAGGACTAAACCAGGTCTAGACCAGGGATGGTAGGGACAGAGTCTCTGATTTCCTTCACGAGAGCGCCTGGGTGACAGGGGGTGTGGCCTTTGTTTACTTGCACGAGCCATGGAAGAGAGTGCGAGCCGGACCATGGAAGAGCCAAGAATCAACATGGACTCTTCCAAGAATCAACATGGACGGGCCCGCTGCGGCGTCCGGGGGAGCCGCAGCGGGGAGAGGACACTCGCGCGCACTGTGGAGACAGTGGCTCTTCCCCGTGAGAGGACGAGAGGACGAACCCGTCCTAGAGAGCTGTGGAGTATTGGCGACGCATTGATAGCGGACTGATTTTGGAGCCGGGGTGAAATGCAACCAACTCTTGTGAGCGCAGGTTAGTCTTACCTGGTCTTGTGGTGCTCAGAGGCGTCTGTTAGCGGTTTGGCACTGTTAGCAGTGGCTTGAGTCTTGCCCAAAATGATATCCAGGTCGCTTTCCACTCGACTTTCGCACATGGCATGGATATGTGGTACCAAAACAAACGCACGTGTCCGCGCGCACATGCCCGCGCGCACGTGCCCGCGTGTCACGTGCCCCCGCCCCACTATTAATATATTTTAATGAAAATCTACAAAAGTTTGAGTGTTTAAACAAGAGAAAAATGTGAGAAAATGTTAATACCAGTCTCAGAAAGGTGTATAATGTGTCTGGTGAAGCGTTTTCAGCCTTAAAACATGTAGAATAATTGTAAAATATAAAATTGTCCTACTTCGCGGATTTCACTTATTGCGGGCTATTTCTGGAACCTAACCCCCGCGATAAACGAGGGTTCACTGTATCTCAATTACCGGCCACAAAAATCTATGCTAACGTTAACGATACGTTTTTGTATAGACAAAAACAACAACAAACATCAAAAACTGATACTGTACATAAACTGATCTTGTATAGATTTTCTCTTCTTAAGTTTAATTAATAATTTCCAGTATATTTTGCTGCTTGTATATGCAGTCACGAACGGGAAGTGACTAGATGTATTGTTTGCACTAATATCACCGCTCTCCAAACCTCGGCTGACACCTAAAAGCATTCTAAGTGCCTCCTGTCTATGTGGCTACACGAGCTCAAATCATTTATTCAAAATAAGTAATCAAGTAACTGATGTGTTTTTGGCCAAAATCCTGAATTGCAAGGAAAAAGTGCAATGGTTGGAAAAGGATCAACGGTTATATAAAAAGTTAATCTTTAAACTGTAAATTGCTTTAACATCTAGTTCAAATGTTTGCATTTCTGTGTTTTACTCTACCTTGCACCTGTGTCTGATACACCACAAAGTACTCGTCATTCCCACAGCTCTCAAACTCCTCGCCTTGGCAACGGTAAAGACACAGGTCCTCCTCCTCCAGGTCATGGAGGGGGAAGAGAGGAGTGGGGAACCCACAGTGACAGCTATCTCCAGCCAGCACGGCCAGGGTCTTCTCCTAAAAACAGTATTTGATTTATATGGTGATAAAAATAAAATGGATAGCATTTTTATTTCTTATGTGATTAAAGGTGCACCATGTAACTTTTATGGCACAAGGTCTGCCACCTGCTTGTCATTTTTTCAAAATTCAATTTATTGTCATTTTTATACACAAAATAAAAATGAAATAATGTTTCGCAGAACCCCTTAAGTCAGTATAAAAGTAAACACGTCAATGAATATCGATAAATAGTCATTTAAATAGTACATTACAAAACATAAATATAATAATTATCTTCATGGACATGTCATTGTTTTGCCTTGGTTCCACAGTATGGCACTAATTTAGCTTAACTTATCAAAACCAGGTAAAGTTACATGTCAGATCTGTGGAGAGGTGACCTGGCTCACAGTAAGATTTTTTTCATTGTATTTTTTTTTTTTTTTTTTTTTTTACAATAAAAACACCTTTAATAAAATACATGCAAGACTGATAAGTTTAATGGTATACTGTGAAACATTCCAGCAAAAGCAATAAAAGCAGATACTGTATTCAGGAACATTAAGTGATGCAAAATAATCAATCATTCCAAAACTGTGACTGATGTATGATGCATTTCACTATCTGGAGTAAAGCTGCTGTAGTACTGAAGTATATAAAGGCTTACCCTCTCTGTGCACATATCCACACACTTGTCTACAGACATGTTTTGGATCACAGCGCTGAAAGGAAGGGCCATGGTGACGTTGTCTGGTCTGTGGAAACAGCCCTTGAAAATGGCACTACCATCTGAAAAAACAGACATAGGACACAGAAGCTACTCAGAAAGGAAAACATCATACAGTCTGTTTATGTGGTTACTGGGCTTGGCAGATTGGGGCTGTTTCCATTGACCCTGGGTAAAGAGGTCCCACTGGGAGGGTCCTGGCTATTCTATAGGCCTGACTTTCTACTGGACTCTGCCTATAGCAATGCTCTGTTATGATGAACTTTGACCCTTTGTTCTTGCTTCCTCTCAGATGAATGGAGCATAAATCAAAACAGTGGGTATAGCACTAGGCTAGGGTTACATGTTTGATTATAGTTGATTATAAAACATGTTAAACAAGAGATGAAAATGCATATTTATATTAGGTTTGACAATACTTTTTTCATTTAATTGTGTGTGTATTAGTTGTACTTTTTTACATTGTAAATAAAAATAAATAAAAACTCTTTAGAAGAGTCTAGAATCATTAAGATACTAAAAGATTTTTTTTTTTTACAAACATTTGGAACATTACATTAAGGAAATTATGTTGTGAAACAGCTATTGGTGAGCTCATACTTTTTAATGTTGAATCAAAAACCATTTAATGCTTTTGAGAGAGTCAGCTTTAACTAAATAATAAATACAAATGGTCTATACGGAGCTGCTTTCTGTGTTTTCAGCAATCCTTTAATACCTGTGTGAAAAGTGTGTGCATTGCAGCTAGCTTATGTTTTATTTATCTGTGACCTTATGCTTGGATTAAACCTGCATCTTTGATATTTCCCTGCTCCCATGGGATTCCTTTACACTACTCCATTCACTCATGAAGGAAGATCACTGAAAAGGGAAATCGCTGAACCAAAGCGTTAACAGTGAAACCACATTTGCCTTCTCAACACAAATACTAAGTTCCCTCTTTAGTTTCAGGTCTTCACGTGCTAAATAAAAGTGTCAGGGGTTAAGTCAACTGTTAATGGAAATAAATAAATAAAACTAAACAAATAAAAGAGCAGAAAGTACTTCCAACTAAACAGTGAATTTACTGACATGCCTCCCTTATGGGGATCAAAAGGCAAGTCAGCATAAGATCAACATGATTTAAAATATGATATGATTTTAAAAAGATATGGGGTAATTTGGGTTGAGGTTACGATTAGCTTAATGTTACTCAAGTAATTATGGTTAAAGTTGTGATCAGTTTCCAGAAAATGAATGTAGATCAATGCGTGGAGCCCCTATATGCGTGTGTGCATAGTGTCTAACCTTCCATTATTGCATTAACTATACTTCGTATCAAAGTGGTAATGAAGTACAGGACATTTATGATATTTGTGCATGAATTATGTGTGTTTAAAGGTAATTGATTAATTAAAGGTAAGATGTTTTATTATGCAATCACATTTTTGGTACAGCTCTGCTCTTAGCCTGCTGTGTGTCTGGGCCTGTGGGGGGAGTGGGACTCACATCGCCGCGCCGACTCCTGGCTCAGCTCTAGTCGGTAGATGGACAGGCGATTGGCCCCTCCACAGAGGTTGCTCTTCTCGCCCTTACACTGCATATTGCACTCAGACTCAGAGGCATTAGCTGCTTGTATCTTGTGACCGCAGTAACACTCTGCACCAAACTCCAGGCCTGCAAACATGTAACCTCTGCAAAAAATAATGGTGATAAAGAATGATACATTTTTGTCAAATGGACCTCAATGTAAAGGACAAGAATTATGTGAATAATTGCAAACTAAATTGGTTATAACATTACAGATATGAAAGACAGATGTAAAAAGGAGGGATATATTAGACAGATATCTTTTCATGACTTATTGCTGCCTCAATTGCCAACAATTATGGTAATTCATGTATAAAATATGCTCCTCACTTCTTTGACACACTCTTCAAAATCTGTTTAACTGTTATTATGGTTAGCTCAATTGTTCATTGAAAACCAACTAAAATTGGAATCTAACTGGAGTAGCACCTGTGGAGTAGCTCCTGTGCAGTAATTTGTGTAAAACTATGTTAACTACAATTACAATTGCACTCATATCCTGATTGAAAATATTATCATATTATTACCCTATCACCTGCCCCGGTGGTAACTTTCAGAACTCCAGTAGAAGCTAAAACACACAGAGCAAAATATCTTGGGGTGTCAATCAAACACAACGCTCTACTGGGTGCAAGGTGTCACTGCTTCCCATTTGTTTGTCAGCTTTTATTAACCTGCCGCAAAAGGTGGGGTATAGGTGACAGAAGAGAGGAAACACACTATAGGAGCTGCAAATAAGAAAATGCAAGATCTCATAGCTCCTGCTTTGGCCTGACAAATCATTGATGTGCGTAATTTAAAGGTTGCCTGGAAAAATCCAGACTCATAGCTGTACCAGCGGCTAAGAGATATCCATCTGGATTTCCAGGCAAATTTATAGGGGGTATACAGTGTTATTCCACTGGGATGAGTAAAGGTTAGGAGAGAGTGAGAGGCATGGATGAGAGACGTGAACAAAATGACTAAAAAAGGCCACAAGCACGGGGAATGCTCATGGATGACATACTGTTCATTTGGCATATGTCAGAATATGAATATGAACCAATTGGATGATATAAAATTCTTTCTGTTCTCACCAAAACAAAACCTCTCCCTGTGGGCAGCTTTTTTAATACATGAAAATGATATATGTCATTGATTTGATTGAACCATCTTCATTCAATCAGTGATCTTTTGTGGCTCGGTAATCATTTATTAAGTGAGCTGTTACTATCAGCATCCAAAGGCAAAAATAAATTGACAAGTAAAAAAGTTCACTATAAATACATATATTATGTAATCTTTTCCCTCCATAATTATACTAAATATAATTACTTAAAATGTAAATTTCAGTTACAGTGGTCCCTCGCTCTATCGCGGTACACTGTTCGCGGCTTCGCTGTTTTGCAGATTTATTTTATTTTTTTATAGTGTAACATTTTTTATAGTGTAACATTGTGTTCTGCATCCTGATTGGCTAAGAGACTAGATCAGGACTAAACGTGCGGCGCGGTGGTTCGATCTCGTGTGTACGCGGTGTACGCGCGGCCTCGCACCGGTCCTGCTGCTCTGTCACGGATTTGACACGATGAGGGATGCACGTGTCGCGCACTTCTCCAAGGGGTTGGTGCGCGTCGCGTCCCGGGACGTGGCAGTGCTCCTCGTGCGTCCGGCGGGGCTTCCGGGGCCGTGTCTCCCCCCACGCTTCACTATTAATACATTTTGTTGAAAATCTATGAAAGTTTGAGTGTTTAAACGAGAGAGAAATGTGAGAAAAGGTTAACTCGAGTCTGAGAAAAGCGTATAATGTGTGTGGTGAAGCATTTAAAGCCTTAAAACATGTAGAATAATTGTAAAATATAAAGTTGTCCTACTTCGCGGATTTCTCTTATTGCGGGTTATTTCTGGAACCTAACCCCCGCGATAAACGAGGGATTACTGTAACATTAAAAGAAACATATTTCATTTATTTAAAGTCAGCTTTATTTATTTTTTTAGATGAAGGAATGTGATAAGGTGCTTTGTGTAAATTGCTTGACTAGGTTCTTGTTGCACACATCAAAGTAAATTGAAGAAACATTTTTCCAGTGTCCAGGCTTGGGACAAACTGATTGAGTACAATGAGAACTGAGACTGGGTGTGACTCTTGTTTACACTTGGACCTTCTAAAAACAACAGATTTACATGCCTAAATGTCAATAAGGTTATTGTAAACACCATTATTTTTGCCTGTATGTGACTTACGTATGCATAGAGATAAAGGCCAAACAATACCTCAGGGACAAGTATACTCCTTTTCTTATCTTGTGCCGACATTAAAGAACATAACAGCTGGAATGACATTGATTTGTGAATGTAATTGTAATTGTAATCTCAACCTCAAAGACCTCTTGACCTCTTCACATGTTTAATTTTAATTACCAGCAGATGTATGAGCAATATAATTTGGACTTCAAAACCATCTTAAAGGTTTAAAGAGATTTACACATGTTTAATTTTAATTACCAGCAGATGTATGAGCAATATAATTTGGACTTCAAAACCATCTTAAAGGTTTAAAGAGATTTTGATGGGAGAAGACAGAGGTGACATGGGGAAAAGAATATTTTCAATTTTACCTTTCTGCACAGTTGTCCTGGCAACGGAACACAGTCATTTTTTTGTAGTCGAAAAAGGAAACTCCTCGCAGCGCTCGCCTCTGAGTGTCATCCACATAGCAGCCAATGTACTTTGCTGAAAACAAAACAAGGTTGATATATGTCAATACTGTGTGATGTCAAAACAATATTATATTCATAAGAAGGAAGAAAAACACAGCCACACATTCATATGGTCTGTACAATGTAAGTCAAATGTTGCAAATAAAAAAATGATATTATATTTTTTATCTTTCTGCAACATATACAATTCTGTGCCATCAGGGTCAATGTTTGTTTTCCACAAATCCCATGTATATGTCAATCATAAAGAATCTCAAATCAATAATTTCTTAATGAGTGAAGCCTGTGTCCAACAAAGAGCAAATCCTAATCCAAGTCCTAATACTTCTGAGTCAAACCTGAGACCTGGATCCACATTATTATACATATTTTATCTTAATTTCACTACTGTGAAATCCTAAAAGGTTCATAGAATAACTACACCAACCAGGCAGCTGTATTTTTGTTTAAAATATCACTCACATACTTCTAAAATATCTATTACAAAATGTATAATAGAAGTTGTTTCCTGTATGTATAATATAAAGTTACTGTATTGCAGCAAGCTGAAGTCCAAACTGGGACATGCTGCTCTTATTTATTTATAAGGGCACACATCCCCTTCTAGTGGCGTATCTCTGTAGTAGCAGGCATCTTTCTGCATTTTTCAGAAGAGGGAGGGGGATTGGACAAGTGACTATTATACATACATATACACTCAGTAGCAGCTCTCAGTCTATCACTGTCTATCTTTCAGCCTTTGCCAAACAAACCTCTGGCCATCTGCGCATAGCCATTATCCCCGGGAGCTTTTGTTAATAGCTTCATGTGCATTGAGCACATGAGCTCCACTGCCCTGCACCACTTTAATTGTCATTGTCTAAAGGCGGCATTTGGAGCCACGCTAATCCTCCTAACTACTGCTGCACTAGAAAATAATCTGCTTTATGATGAGGAGAAATGCTGATTTTTAATATTTGAAGTGTATAAGAAAGCAGATATATATAAGCAGAAACATTGCTTAAACCAGGTCTAAACCAGAACTAACAAATAAGCAGTATTCAGAATGAGATTAGAGATAAATCTTGTTTTCAGAGGTGATTAAGTATCTTTTCTGGTGGATGGGTAAAATGCCCACTTGTCTCCATGGAGATTTTACTGCTTCAGCTGAAATATTGCACAGTGTGGCTAAACTCATTATTGTCTTTGTTCAATCCTATGGTTTTATAGCTAAAAATGCAAAACCTTGCATTCTTAACATTAGATGGCTTGCCTCTCCACAGGTCTGACCTGTAAATTGGCCTGGTGGCATAGTCTTCTTAACTCCGTGGATTGCTGCGTAATGTGTGTAATATTGTGGAACATTCATGGGCAAAGGAATGTAGCCTTACATCGTTACACAGTGCACCTTTAATATATTTATTAGGTATTTATTTGATAGTTTTCTCACATGAGAAAGATAATGCTATTGTTAAAAGTAATACTAATAGACCCATTACAGAAATATGTGCAGCCGTGGTGTGTGCAGCCCTGATTCTGAGCATCTCATGTTGCTTTCATACCATACAGTTTAACTGTTATTTTTTCTGGATTGTGGCCATCTAATGAGATTTAAGACTGCTTGTAAAACAATGGAAACCAGTAGGGGGATAGCATGTCTTACAGCTCAATCATAAGCTGGTCTGCAGTGTACTGAGGCAAATGAGCACTTTGAGGCTATTAATTACTCTATGATCAAGTCCCACTGCAGTTTGAGAAGGTTAGAGAGTTAGGAAAGAACGATGAGAGGAGATACCCGGAGACCTTGGCTCCATCAGATAATCCTGAGTTTCATTCTGCTGTGTACAAATGACTGTTTCCCTGACCGTGAACTGGGATAATAGCCCAGGGTTTCAAAATCAAAGCAGAGAACCACTGCATTTTGTTTCTCTAATAACTGAACTTCTTACATAGGATTTGGCCTTTATTTTGAGGTGTTTAAGCATAGTCATAATATATAATAAATGTAACTAAATCTGTATTAAGCATTCAAAATTTGTACTCAAGTACATATTGATTTTTGTGGATAAAATAAAAAATAGCACTCAAAATAGCACTGTCATATTTTTTTTTTACTTTTGACATTTTCAATAATTAATTGTCATTGTTAAGAGTGTGTAGAATCCCTCAGTCGTCCAGGTAGAATCCATGGCAAAAGGAGAAATTCAATTTGTCAACTGGACAAAGTTTATTTGGTCGAATATGTTTCGCAGCTCATCCAAGCTACTTCAGAACTGAAGAAGCAGCTTGGATGAGCTGCGAAACGTATTCAACCAAATAAACTTTGTCCATTTGACAAGTTTAATTTCTCCTTTTGCCTCATTGTTAGAGACACTCCTACTTCTTCATGGGTAGGTTTGTGTTCTTAAAGGTGCACTATGTAACTTTTTGATTGGGGGTCCATCACCTGCTTGTTTCTATGGGTTTCTATGTTAACATTCTGCCTCATTTCAATTACAGGTGGTTTTATAGCTCAAAAATAGCTAAAAACAGGCATTCTGACTGGGGATGCCTCTCCACAGAGCTGAGCTAACCAGTAACTTGGTCTGGCTTGGACTCCATAAAGAAAGGTTTAATGCCATATTGTGAAACATTCCTGACAAAGCAATAACATTCCCATGAATTAAAGCATTTGATGGACCAGAAAAGTTACACAATAGACCTTTAATAATTCTTCAAACTGATTTCTGAACAATGTTATTTTCTATTCTATACAGTACCAAATGAAAAACAAAACAGTGCTATTCAATGAGAACATGCTTCAATCTATGTCCCAAATGCCATACTTGGTTTTTCCTAAAAAAAAAATAAAAAAATCTAAATCTGTTTGTCTCCATGCCATGTTTTAATTGTGTAGTTGTATTGTGGAAATCTTGCTTTATTTTCATGTGTAAACCAAGATTTCCCTGGGATCAGTCTCCTAATCCAGTGGGCCAGAGAGTAATCTAGAAAAGTTGCTCTTAATCTCAATTATTTATACTTGATCATTGTAGGCCGGGGACATGGAAGCACTCCAGAGCCCACACGAGTAAATGATACCACAGCCTCACTCAGGTTTCTCGTAAAGGGGCACAAGTCAGCACATTCGTTGCTGTATCTGATCTCCTTGTCAATGTCTTGAAAATGTTATCACTCACATGTCATGAGAAGTTTACATGTAAACATTTGTGAGGGGATTACACCATGCGCTCTAAATCCTGTTACGGTCAAGCTGTGATGTGGGTGAACATGAGGCACAAAGAACATGAAGCAAATACAAGGACTTAAATCACACTCAATCAACTAATTTACCCTTAAGAGATTTTAAATGTCACAAATTATGCCTGCTTATTCCATCCACAAAATAATCTAGTGCAGTTATAAATATACGTAATTAAGTATGTGAGTTTGATAGCAATTATACTAATAGCCCCATATTATAATCTGATGGATATACCAGTGAAAGCTTATTTATAATGAATGTGCATTTAATATTAACAAGAAATCAAGCCTTGAAACACAGAAGCATAATGTGGGGCATGCATTTATGAATGAATATAGCAGTAATATATTTGCAAACACTAGTATTTACAAAATATATAGGAAAATGTAATTACTCAAAAGTTAGTAGATTTAAGACATTTAAAATCTTTCACATAAGTAAGTGAAAAGTATATAATGGAGGAGCTATGCCAAGTTGAAAGCTCTGCATAGATTATCTGTAGCTCCATGTTGTATCTCTAAATAAAACTGAATTAAATGTTTTCTATGACTATAATAATAAGGCAATAACCTTACGGTATCAAGAAAATTAATCCATAGCACAGAAATGATAGCACTTTGTCAAACTAACCTCTTCCATCCTCCATGTCTTTGGCGTTGCGCCCTTTAAGGGCCCTGTTCCAGTTGCTGGTGTAGTCCTTGCCTTCCGCCTCGGTTTGTCGGTTCTTCTTCCATGGAGTACCAAAGCGGCGGCCCCCCACCTTCCTGTTGTCTTTATTAAACACCCTGCTCATCAGCCCCAGTCCACGGATGTGCAAAACCGTGGTCCTTCCTGCCATCTCCGCAGCAACCACAGAGTCCCCTCGGGCTTCTCCTCTGCTGGAGCTGGGACTGTCCCACATAATGCCTGAGTGCAGGAAGACCAGGCTCCCCGCCGTCAGATACAGCAGGATGAGTGAGAAGAAGCGCACCGGTTTTCGACAAAAGTAACGGTGTATTTTGAGAAGAGGTTTGACCATTGTCCTGCAGCCACTGGACCACACTATCCCACTGGTGAACACAATCAAGATCTGCAAGAGGGGGAGAGCGAGGGTCATCCAAGCATGGCTCTGCCCCGTTCTCATAAGCTAGACTCATTACATGACTGGACCTCCTGTGTTCTTATCCATTGTAAATAGTGTCCCAATGTAGCTCTGAGAAGCACCTATGGGTCCCTGGCATGTAAGTGGAGCACCTTTGTGTGAAACAAGATCACTGCAGCTTTCACTTCGGCCTTCAGGACACTGCAGTGATACGGCAGCACTTTTACCGCTCAGCCTCAATTGTGTGCCTGTCTCCACACAGTGCACTCTGGTTGTTGTACCTATCCCACAGCACAGCCCAGGATAGAGGGGGGCGGGGTTCACCATCTGTGGAGAAGAGAGAAAATACTGAGCAAGTGAACACCTGAGTAAGCTGGGGTTCAGGGGTCACAAAGGAGCTCGCCAGCAGGAGGCATAGACAGAGTGGGTTTGGTAAAACAAAACATTGCACAATGCCACTGCTATAAAGTATAATGATTTAACGTTTGAATGTATGATAAGGAAGATTACTTTAATTAGTAGAATAATACCTTTAAGTGAGTAATAAAAAATAATATTCAGTTTAGCCTATTTAGATCTCTTTAGTATTGTGTGAGTCATGACTCTATACTGAAACAAGCTTATATTTATATAAGTATCTTCTTTTGGGGTTAATTTTTTCCCAAGTCACATGACTATAACTTGTGCTTGACGCTTAGTGTACTTTAAAACCAGAAGTATTACAAGAAGGTGCATTTGATCAAATTCAAAAGCACTGCTAAACTTGTTAACTTTTGCCCCTCATCTTTCTTAATCTTTCTTAATTACTATGTGCAGACAACTGTGTGAATTTCAAGACAGACAGAATCCCTGTCTCAATGGGTGCACTGTTTGAATGTGAGCCCCAATCAAAAGGTGTAATACTAAACTCATGGGGGTGAGGGAAACTTCTAGAATGTTTGATGGGACACTCGCTCCTGTTTGCCCGGGACAGATCGGGAGGACTATACAAGCGTCACCTGAGCCCATGTGTCGCTCCCAGAGTCCTGAACACTCCTACCTCCACATCCACACACAAAGACACTCTTCATCAGGTCTCACTTTCCAAATACTCAACTGCTAATAGTCAACTGCTTCACAAGAGCACCTTTGAAATTAATGAGACTGCAGGCTGGACTCAGGTATTGTAAATTAAGTCAAATCACCGTACCACATGTTTTATGAGAGTGGTAAAGTGCCTGCTTTTTCAAAATGAAGGGGGACAATAACTCAAATTATCCAACAATAAATGTTGAGAAAGAAGATGAATGCAATTGCCTCTTGTTGCTGCAATACAATTCCCAAGCATTTTCTGGGATCAGAATACAGGGGGTCCTCGGGTTACGACGTTGATCCGTTCTTGATCCGCGTCGTAACCCGAATTTCGTCGTAAGTCGGATTTTGACTTTGATCTTCCAACCAAAGCACCAATAACTTTTCCATCTCAATAATTAGACCACTACGCTGCTTGGTTATCACTGTCACTTTCATAGGAGCAGATCAGAGCCCACATCAGGTGCTTCCGCCCACATTGGGCACGCACACGAGGCTGTCTTCTTCGCCCTACAACCACAACAAAGCGTATTCTTCCACCGTGCGCCCCGCGCCGTTCGCGTTTGTTTACCACGCTAAACCGCGTAAGACGGAATGACGCGTAATATTATTAATTTTTTTTATGGGGGCGCGTTCGTAACCACGAAACGTCGTAAGTCGAGACCGTCGTAACCCGAGGACCCCTTGTATGTGTCTCTCTCTTTCTCTCTCTCTCTCTCTCTGTAGCTGTAGCCTATTATAATTATAATCATTTATATTTACAAACAACATACTAAAATAATATTTTGCCATGATGAGCTTCATTTTTCTGGAGCCAAACATTGTGGGTGATGTCACACTCACTTATTCCACTTCTATATACAGTCTTTGCATAAAAATTACCTGCAAGTGCATGCAATGCCAGATATTTGATTGAAACATCAGCCGGACTGCAAGGGAGTTCAGGAGGATTGTGAACATGACTGTAGATTTGGCTGGCTTTGTCCATATCTCTGCATTACATCTAATTTATTATTCACATTTAGTATTAAAGCTGTGGTTTTGAATACATTCTACATTCAGTGTACATGTACATTTATGGTCTTAAATGGTCAATGTTATTTCTATCTTTTTTCTACAGAATAGTTACTTGTCAAAAGCTTAGAGAAGACTAGGACACAGCTGTGGTCAGACCCTCAAAAGTCATGACCCCAATACCAACAGTATAAGAGTTTCACATACAATATGGAGTACCATATGCTGTCTATTTTCATTCCTCCAAACATTTGGAGCCAAAGTGAGTTGATTTTGCTGGAACAAGGGTGAGGCATTTCTGTGAGCCAAACCTCACAATCTTCAGTGCAAATCCCTGCAGCTCAAGTAAATCATGCTGATGCCCTCTCACTGTTTCACATTACTTTCTTTGTTTGTTTTTTTCAGTTAAGAGACAAAAAAGGTGTGTAAAAGAAATACAGAACAAACAGTGCTTAACAACAGGTATTTTGTTGCCTTGGTGTATATCTGTCATATCAGTTTAATTAAATCAGACTAATCACCGATTTAGCTTGTTTTAGTCCATTGGAGATGCAACTTGAGGCCAAATATTTCAAATATTCTGAAATGCTTGAGAATGAGCAGTTTAGCAGTTCATTTCCCCACATATTCCCAACACTTGAGAGGCAGAATCAATACAAAATCTGCACCAGAGAAGAAATTGTCTAAATAAATGTCTGATGTGATTTGTCATAATGTAAACATGGGAAGTGTTTTTGTTAACCGCAGTTTTCTTGTACAAAAGAGGCAGCTCAAATAAAGCCATCGGATGCCAAACCCGTTTGACTCGACACACATGAGCAGCCATACAAGTGTGGGGTCTTTGTGGGCTGGTGAATGGGCAATAAAAATAGTGTCTCATTGTGCCAGAACACTTCCTTCTGTCTCCAAAATCAAACAAATTATCCAATGTATGGGCTACAGTCATGCCTTAAGTTCAAAAACTATAACTTTGCATGTGAAGGGTCTGCCACCTGCTTTTCACAGTATGGCATGTGTCAATATCCATGGAGACAAGCAGGTAACACCACCAGGTCAAGTTATAGGTCAGAGTTGTGGGGCGATGATGCCCCCAGAGTAGGAATGCAGGTTTTGTTTAGTAATAAAAGTTTAAATTGAGCAAATTCAAGATACATATGTTTAATGCCATGCTGTCAATTATACCAAGCTTGTCTCAATGGAGGCAAGCTGTGATCCCTCATTAAAGTTGGATAGTGCCCCTTTAAGATCAGACAATAAATATTATTACTGTATTTGACAAACAAATTACCTGAAAAAACAAATGCAATGCTTCTAAGGTAGACACTGATAATGCTGCTGTGGTCCTTTGTGTGAAAAGTCTGAATTATTCCCTGTGTAATATTCATGAGCAGGTTGTGTTTCACTGGCGCTCTAAATACATGACCCTTTTTACTGAACAAACTGACCTGAGATCAGAAAGCCCTACTTAGTGTACACAGGGCCTGTGCAGCTTAATGATAAAGAGATCATGGCTAGTATCATGAAACAATTGCTGTTTTTATGTCATCATAAACATCGCTATGACTGTGGTAATTGCACAGCTTCATTTGGTATAAGTGACTTGATCAACCAATCACAGAAAGAGTTTAAGGCACCGAAGCTTAAAAACAGATTTCAGGACCGAAGGGAAAAAGCACTTGTAATCCTGATAATATGCAACAGCCCATTAAATTCAATACTGACATTTTATTCTGAACAGGAAGGGGTAATATGCAACGGGCTAAAAATAATGTAATCCTGTTCTTTGTGGGCAATCTCAATGAGCTACAGTATTGTAACTGAGTGACTCATAATTAATTTTGTTGTAAAGTGGAGGTAAGTAACTGGTAATCTCTGTACAATGAACAGGATAATCACTTACATAAATGAGGACAGTATTCTCTACTAGTACTTTTGTTTTGGTTTGATGAACAAAGTTGAAAGAAACGTGTAGTATGCACATTCAAGCTCTGTGGTCCCAGACTAAAACCTGAGCCAACCTTCTGCATTGTAAACAAGGAATGAAATCACTGCTGTCAAAGGCAGTCTCCTCAAACTCACTTCATTTTGTTCTCAGCATCTGTGTTCAGGCATCTGCGTTTAGGCTCAAGCAATTGACCAATCACAGGGCAGCATTAGGACAGCCCAATCAGTATGAAGTATTCATTTGGATCTTACCCCTTTTCCTGATTGTTTTCAATTGGATCTGTAATGAATTGATTTTGTGTAGACTTAAAAGTGCTACACACAGCAATGTGGCATCTGCCAGGTTAATTCAACATAATAAATTGCAGATTTTTTCCCATACAAAGCAAAGATGTTGCAACATTTTATTTATCCTCAAATATATTAAAGGGCAATAGAACAAACTGTTGGAGCATACAGTCTGGACAGCTAGTGAGACATTAACAAGACAATTGTTCTTTCCATAGAAACAGACTGAAAGAAAGTGTAGATTACTTGGAATATGTTAATTATATATTCATTGCCCCTGGAGTATGTCACTTGATAGCATTGTTTATTATAATGCTTTTTCTGGAAGTGCTCACTCAGACATGTAAGATTACAGGACCAGAGACTGACTGACAAATTGGGGTGGTTTTAAAATCAATGATTAAATGGTACCTCAGTTCTTTCCCTCAGATGCTATTCAAGGTTTGTGTTAGTACAATCAAAGAAGTTTGACAGCTTGGCCTGTCATGATAACTTACTGTATTGTTCAATATATGAAAGCTGGGAACAATATAGTTTGGGGCTTAAAATTTATCGTGTGAACAATTTCTTTATAAAAGTAGGGAGCTTTGGGGTAATTTTGTTGTTATATGATAAAAATTGAACTGTAGTGTTGAAAAAGTAACTTCTGTGGCTAATTATTGCTTCATTCTGCTATTTATTTGCTGTAGCTCATGCCACATAATGATATTATCTATTTAAAAATGGTTTACAAGGATTATCATGCATTATTGTTATTGTGTCAGTGGCATAAAGTAGTTTCAAATTTATTGTTTATTGCAATATATCTCTGCAACAATATATCGTGCAGCAATTTTTTTTTTTTATCGTGACAGGCCTATTGACAGCGTAGATGCATAACTGGATTGACTTCAGAAAGCTGGGAACAATATAGTTTGTGGTGCTCAGAAGCAATGTAAAAAAAAAAAAACAACTATGTACTTCAACCATTTCATAGGTGTTGTGGCAAAACTGAATTCTCCAGCATAAAATATTTTAAAATGCATTTTGTGAAAATTAAGCTTTTAGGCAAAATAATATCAGTTTAACCTTATCTGAATCTTCCTTACATCTAATTGATAAACAGCCCTCTATATCTATTTGTCATCAGCCATTGGTAGCAGGCTATGATCAAACACATTCTGACAGGTGTTTTTCATGCTTGACTGTATAGAAAATAGTGTGAAATTGAATGTATAGTGCAGGGAATAAAATAATTAATTTATGAATAAATTTTATTACGCAGCCATAACACACTAACAGAGCCATCCATCCTGCTCCGTCCACCTACACACAATAAACCCGATTTCAGCACATTTAACTTTCTTTCTTACTTGCAACAATGACAGCCACATCCCTGTATATGATGCCTAAAGAGAGCTTATAGAGCTGGCTGCATGGGCCAGTATATGCAGGAGATAAGCTGGGCGCATGTAAGCATGAGCAGAAAAATGTTTAGTGAACTGTGAGCCTTATCATGGCCATGCATACCAGTCCTTAAAGGTCAAGGAACACCAAAACGCTTCCTGTTAGTCGACCATCCTTTTCCCCTCATCATAGAGTTGATATGATACATATACAGCACTGATACTGACTGCTTTTATTGACGCTGTTGTGAGTTAGTATATAATGACCTGATATGATATGCTTTGATACAATATATTCTTCAGGGGCTCAGTAAACCAAAATAGGGAAGAAGTTTTCTTCTTCCCTTGTCTTCCAAATTATTTTTGTAGGACAATTTGAATCAAAAGATAATGTATTTAGTATACACAGACACTACTTTTTGTCTTTTCTTTTTGTACTTACATTTACCAAATCCATACAGAAATAGAAAGGCATTTATGAATTGCAAGCAACCAAAAATGAAAAGACGAGATACTAAATGTTGTGTTTATTCATCCCTAAATATGCACTTTCAAGATTTTGTCCAAAATTGTAAATACTGAAACCATAGCAAACATAATTTACAATTTGATTTGATTTGAAACAACAATAACAATTAAAGCTGCAAGCGGCGTTGACGGGCCCTCGCACCTGCGGCCTATGGGGGTGGGGGGGCATGCTCCATGCCAGCAATACAAAGTATTTTCAGCCGCACAAGATGTCATGTCAATCTAAAGCACAGTAGCAGTTTCAGTGCATTCCAATGGTGGGTGGGGAGTATTCTCCACGCCTGCATACAAAGTATTTTCAGCTGCACAAAATGTCATGTTAATAGAAGCAGCTTCTGTGCATATTTTACAGTTCCCTTGTCTACCACATGGTGGCGCTATGACATACGGGCAATTCATTTGCATAAAAATGTTTCCTCTCAGCATATCCAAACCTACCCCAAACTTCGTGTGGCCGGCTAAAGCGGTATGAACCTGAACCAATTTCCAGTTAGGGGGCTCATTTGCTGTACATTTCTTACAGTTCACCTGCCTAACACAAGATGGCGCTGAGTGTGCTGAAAAGATAGAAATAAAGAGGAGGCAGTGGATTGTGAAAAGAAAGTGTATTTATTCCAAAAATTGTTCTGCACACGCTGTCAATTGCCTAGCAACGCACCTAGCAACCTTTGATCTGTCTTTGATGTGTCTGTTCTGACAGGGTCTAACCCTGTCAGAACAGACCCTGTCAGACCCTGTCAGACTCTGTTAGACCCTGTCAGACCCTGTCAGACCCTGTTAGACCCTGTCAGACCCTGTCAGACTCTGTCAGACCCTGTTAGACCCTGTTAGACCCTGTTAGACCCTGTCAGACTCTGTTAGACCCTGTCAGACCCTGCATGTGGCCTACATGCTGAGGCTTACATGAACCTTTGGTGCTTGGCCCCACATTGCTGCTTGCAGCTATATCAGATCAATGGTACATAAAGATCAAAGATCTTTGATCAGGGCGTTGCCTAGCAATAAATACCTCCCATTCATAACTCATAACTCCCATTCAATAAATACCTAACTTTATCGATCCGCCGTATCGTCATATTACCACCTATTTGAAAATCCTTCGCAATTTAACATCTCCAACGTCTTAAGATTATGTTCACCAACATTTAAGCCCATCTGAGGTACGGTGTAGGAGAAGTGTTTCAAATTCCATTGTATGTCAAATACCACAAAATCACACAAAAGGCCAATTATCTCACTTCCTGTTGAGCGTGGCCATGACATTGCAGTGAGGCGTTTGTTCGTCTTATTGAGATACACGTCCCTACCGAATTTCGTGCGCCTATCTTAAACGGTATGCCAGCCCCGAAAGACAACGCGCTAGGTTGCGCTATCGAGCTCCTGGGGGGTCACCGGGGGACGGGTCTTTTTGTGGTCGTACTGGCCTCACTTTGTGATGCCCGTGCAACGTTACATTCGTTTTGAAGCATGGGAACATGCTCAAAATTGCCCCAGCGAGTGTGAACAAGAACGAGAATAATAATAAGGAAACAGAGCAACAATAGGGTCCTACGCACCTTCAGTGCTCGGGCCCTAATAATACTAAACACATATGTATTGTAGTGTCACCTATATGGCAATATCCCCTAAACATGTAAAACACAAGAGAACTGAGGTATTTGGTGCAATAGCACTGGTTGGGTTACAGACAGTAAAGATAATTGTATACAATTAGATGTAATGTGAAGAAATAGGGGAAGTGTCGTAGGTTTACTGACAGCAGCTTGCTTTGAACTTGAGCAATAAAACCCCCGCCCTAGCTCCATAATGTATCAAATATGGCCATCACAATCACATACAGTCAAGTGTCCTCCCTCTGATGCAACACAGAACAACATCTCTGGAGCAAAGGGATGTGAAAAGTCTGGAGGTGTTAGCTTGTGTTTATCACTGTGCACATCCATGTAAACAGATACGTAGCAAAGGTCTCTTTTCATAATAAAAAAAAAACAACATAGAATAAAACAAACAACATGGCAACCTTTCATTTCCTGTGTGTTGGCAAACCTGGCCCTAGAGTACAGTTGTCTCATCATTTCTTTTACATTCACTGATTGTTCAAAAATGAATATGCAAATACAAGGATGAATAAGATGCTTTGAAGGAACAAACAGTATATATTGCTCTGATCTATAATAAAATCACACATAAACTTGTCTGTGTAGCCTGCCTTGAATACTGCGTCAATGCATCACCAACTCTGTCCTTCAACAAAGCATTCTGTGTTCCCTGTCTTGTTCATATTTAAATTGTGCTATCTCTGTAATTCATAAAACTTTTAATGTGGATCTGTAGGATGCCTAGGAATTAGACTGCAGTAGGCATGAAACAGGAGATACAGAAGACAGGAGGCAGAGCTGGAGATAGCAGAGTTAAAGATGCTCAGATTCTCTTTAGGAGTGACAAGGATGGACATGATCAGGAATGAGGTCATCAGAGGGACAACACAGACAGGAAGGTTTGGAGAAAAAGCTAGAGAAGCCAGATTGAGATGGTTTGGACATGTTCAGAGGAGGGACAGTGGATATATTGGTAGAAGAATGTTAGAGATGGAGCTACCAGGTAGGAGACAAAGAGGAAGACCAAAGAGGAGATTTATGGATGCAGTGAGGGAGGACATGGAGGTAGTTGGAGCCAGAGTAGAAGATACAGAAAACAGGGCGAGATGGAAAAAGTTGATTCGCTGTGGCAACCCCTGAAAAAGGGACAAGCCGAAAGGAGAAGAAGAAGAAGAAGGCATGAGACAATAAGCAATAATATAATTTATCTTGATAAAAATAAAATAATTGTTTCTGGGACCTATCCATCCATTCATTTTCTCCCGCTTATCCGGAGCCAGGTCGCGGGGGCAGCAGTCTAAGCAGGGACTCCCAGACTTCCCTCACCCCGGACACTTCCTCCAACTCCTCCAGGGAGACCCCAAGGCATTCCCAGGCCAGCCGACACACATAGTCCCTCCAGCATGTCCTGGTTCTTTCCCGGGGCCTCCTCCCGGTGGGACATCCCCGGAACACCTTCCGAGGGAGGCGTCCAGGAGGCATCCAGAACAGATGCCCAAGCCACCTCAGTTGACTCCTCTCAACGTGGAGGAGCAGCAGCTCTACTCCGAGCTCCTCCTGTGAGACTGAGCTCTGCACCCTATCTCTAAGGGTGCACATAGCCAATCTGTGCAGGAAACTAATTTTGGCTGCTTGTATCTCTGTATCTTGTACTTTTGGTCATTACCCAAATTACCATTGGTGAGGGTAGGAATGTAGATTGACCGGTAAATCGAAAGCTTTGCCTTTAGGCTCAGCTCTCTCTTCACAACGGTCTGATACAGCAACCACATCACTGCCGACACTGCACCGATCCGCCTGTCAAACTCACACTCCATCCTCCCTTCACTTGTGAACATGACCCCGAGATACTTGAAATCCTCCACTTGAGGCAAGGACTCTCCTCCAAATCCAAGGCCATGGTTCTTGACCAGAAAAAGAACCAATGAACAGACCGGTGACAAAGGACAGCCCTGGCGGCATCCAACATGCACCGGAAACAGGTCCGACTTACTGCCGGCAATGTGAACACAGCTCCTGCTCCGGTCATACAGGGACTGGACAGCCCTTAGCAAAGGGCCCCGAACCCCACACTCCCAGAGCACCCCCCACAGGACCCCACGAGGGACACGGTCGAATGTCTTCTCCAGATCCACAAAATCACACTCCTCAGCCTCCCCAGTAAGGTCCATTTCAGGGTACTGGAGCGGAGAATCCGACTGATAGTTGAACCTCAGATTCAGGAGGAGCAGTGTGGTTTTCACCCAGCAGCGGAACACTGTTTGTGGGACATTTTATACAATCGTGATAATTGCCATAAATCACCATAAATCAACAGAATGTGCAGAAAAAAGATACTTATTCATTTTGTTTTCTTTTTACACTATTATTAGTCTCTTTAATCTGAAATTCACTGTATTCTGTATCCAGATCAAAATATTTTCAAATTGCCAAGCCTGCCCTAAAAATAAACTATAACTATTCCAAAACAGCCCTCTGCATTCATTCAGGCCTGGGTCACAAAGAGTACACTGTTACCATCAGTAAAGCACATGCAGTCAAAAGCCTTCATAAATCGACTCATAGACTTTTGTTTTGTCTTAGACAGTGTTAGACTTGAATGGCTTTGCTGAGTCACACTGCCCTCAACCTAAATCAGAGAGGCTCCACAGACCAGTCAACCGTGCTTCCCTTAACCCTGATAACTCCAACTCTCACAGCCAACTTGGGGCAAACCACTCTGCAGACAGATGGAGCAAATTAACAGTGCGGAGGAGCTCAAGTGCAAAACCCCTGCTCACTGCCAATAAGAGGCTAGTATGGAGGCTGATGGGGCTATCTCTGTAAAGTACTAGTAGGGCCGAACGGTTAATGGGAAACAGGAAAATATCCTGTACAGAAGAATTGACAAAAAAACCTCAGACCAATATAATAATTACATTTCTGAAGATGTTTGTACAGCTCTGAATTATAGTGCTAGCAGTTTTTATGCAGAATAAGACAGGATATTTTGTTGTTTATGGAGGAAATGATGGTACATCAAAAACATTTGCAGTTTGTTAATTGCATCAATTTAAATTCCAATTCTGATTTGATTGTGATACATTTTGCAGTAAATTAATAGAATAAGATAATTGGATAGGAATAATACAGTTTACTTTGAGAATATACATACACTATATTGCCAAAAGTATTCACTCAGATCACATCATGATCACATAGATCATTCCATGGTGGTATAGGGGGAAAGCAATATCATATCCATGGAAACTACAAGAAATGTTACATAAGGCTTTACGGTATGTAGTTCCTGCATCTATGTATGCTAAATGATAAAGTAGTATTAGACCTGGGTAATATAACACATCGGTCAGAGGGAATCCCAGAAGATCCAATTATGGAGCAAAGCATATGTATGAGAATGAGCTACATTTAGGCTTTAATGACAAATCTCACAAAGGACATAAATAAAAACATAGTGTTTTGCTAGCACTGCAAAAACAGCAGTGTTGCTTGTATCTTGAAGAAGCTTTGAAATAGTCTATTAAAATACAATAACACAATATAAAATAAATACATTTTAAAAATCTGACAAGGAATTTTTCAAACAATATGGAAAAAATGCCAAGCAAGTGTGACAGCCTAATTGAGTCCAAACCCTAAAGTGGCTTCACAGCTTTGAGACATGGTGATAAAATCTTGTCTTGTGCAAAAGGAGAAAAGTTCTCTTTGCACTACAGCCAAATATGGAAAGATTAACTATATCTATTGACCTTTTATATGCAATGAATGAATGCATGATTTCGAAATGAATTGTCATTCAAAATATGTAATATTTAGTTTTAAATTGCTCTGGCAATGGTCCTATTTTTTCCTGAAACCCATGGCTAGTCCTAACCTTGCTCAGCAAGATAAATTCTCGCGATATTTGTGAGTTCACAAATTCATGAGAATCCATCTTGGAGTGCACCCTGTGTGCAGTTAATTGGGTGGTTGCCCAATCACAGAGAAACACTGAGGTGCGGAAGCCAAAGGTCAAGCGCCCAAACAAACCAAAACTAACATGGCGGCAGGCATACTTCAGCCTATTTTAGCATGAAAATGAGCAATTTTGTTTGTGAAAAACATGCAGAAGGTGAGAGCTTTGTGCATTTGTGGACAGGAAAGATGCTTTTCTCTCAACTGAATGCAACAAAAGTTTGATTTTTTGGCTTGTTCTGCTGTTTTGACGCATCATCAGATTCAAATAATCATCATGACGCTCCAGGTTTTCCGATCGCTTTCAGGGACAGTTGTTCCGGATTGATAATGTGTACAACTCAATTCAGAGTGACACGCAGATCAATCTGGTGTGAGCCAGGTTAGGATAGTCCAGTGTTTGTGGCCAAATTTGCAATCTAAACACCAAATATCTGCAACTAATTGTGAAATGTGTTGATCACTATGCTTTGTCGTCTATAAACAGGAAGCTGTTACCCATGAACAAAAAAAATGCTTCCATTACAGGTAAAGTGACATCTTTGCTAGGCCCACTTAGTTCTTTACCAAGAACATTCTTATAATTATTACATAAATGTTATTATAAATAATTGGAGCCTTTGCAGTTAGATAAATGTGTCAACTGCAATTTAAATTCTGTTGCAATCCTTATATTTCTGAAAATGTTTACACAAAATAGACCTGTATTCTCTTAAAATATCCATGAACGTTAAGGCTGCAGAATTGGACTTTCCTGTATATTGACAGTAGTTTAAAGATCCCATGACATGGTACTTCTTGATGCTTTTATATGGCACCTTAATGTTCCCTAATACTGTAAATGAATCCTGCTCCAAAATCAAGACTCAGTGCATGAGAAAGACACATGTACACAGTCAGAGTCAGAAAATCTCTCTCTGAACAACTCATTCTGGGCCTTGTTGCTTGAATGCAAATGAGAAGGACAGAGATAGGTTAGAGGAGCGGGTGGGGGGGGCAAATGTGCCGCTGGTTCCTTGTTTTAGCGGTGCGCTGTGTGCTGGCCCCACTTCCGTGTGTATAAGCGCAAAGGAAGAAAGGAGAGGCGTTTCAATGAAAAAAAAACACATTTTCACAGAAAATAAAATTAAACCACTGCTGTTTCAGATGTCCAGAGGCTCAGATAAAGGACTTCCGAGCCTAGAAACACTTGCACGTGCCTCCAGGCAAATAAAAAAACGCATTTCGCATTGCGTAGCTCATTCGCGGTCCAAACTCTCTGGGCGTGATTTACAGAGACGGTGGGTAGACATCCAGACAGGGGGTGGAGCTGCATTTTTCGATTTCGTCGTGTTGCCTTGTTCAGAATCGCCCGTTTGAGCTGTGTTTTTTTCAAACGCAGAAAAGGACCGCAAATGCTCAGTTTAGACATTTCGCAACTTTTAGCCATGGGGATGGGGGGGGGGGGGGGGGGGCTAAACAGGGTAGGGGAGCTCACATCTTGGAGTGTGTACTCCAAGATGGCGGCGCGTGAAGACGCAGCGGCCCCTCGTCCGGCCGATAGCGTAGTGTTTTCACCGTCTTTGTCTAGTCTATCTTGTCCGTCTTCAGTGTTTTTTAACAAGTACAGTAGGCAGTTTCTGCTGGACATAGGCAGAACTGGCCAGCACAACTCCCTGGACACTGTACTAGAGGAGAAGCTGGCGCGCTTCGGACTACTCCGCCGGCCTGCTGCTAATGCTGCTAACGCTGCTACACCGGACTCGCCTGCCGCCCCCCGCCCGGAGAGGAGACGCCGCAAGCGGTGTGAGAGGAAGCAGAAGCGAGGCAAACGCGGCGGTATCAGAGCTAGGCTAACGGCTAGCCCGCACCGGCCGGCCATTCCATCCATTCTCCTCGCCAACGTGCAGTCTCTGGACAATAAAATGGACTACATCAGACTGAGGGCTGCCCAGCGCGACGTGAGGGAGTGCTGTGTTTTTGTTTTTACGGAAACATGGCTCCATGACAACATCCCGGACTCAGCGGTGCGCCTGGACGAGCTAACATGCTACCGCTCGGACCGAGCTAGCGGTGTCCCCGGAGTTAAATCCCGCGGAGGGAGTTTAATAATTTTTCTTCGGGACACTTATTGTCGGGACGCTGTGGTGGTATGTAGACACTGTTCACCCCTAGTGGAGTTTATGATTCTGAAGTGCCGGCCTTTTTATCTCCCGCGTGAAATCACGGCAATATTGCTAGTGGTTGTTTATGTCCCCCCATCACCGAACAGCGCTGATAGAAGGGAGGCACTGTATGAGCTGTATAACTCTATTAGCGAGCAACAGACTGCTCACCCGGACGGATTTTTTATCCTTGCCGGGGATTTCAACCATGCAGACCTCAAAACTGTCATGCCACAAATGCATCAGCATGTTGATTTCCCAACCAGGGGAAACAACATTTTGGACATGGTTTACACTACACACAAGGGAGCATACAAGGCTTACCCCCTCCCCCACATAGGCCTCTCTGACCACATCTCTGTTGTGCTCAGACCGGCATACAGACCCCGTGTAAGGGTCTCCAGGCCGGCTCTGAAGCAGATCCAGGTGTGGCCAGAGGGGGCCTCGTCTGCACTACAGCACTGCCTCGGTACAACAGACTGGGCAGTGTTCAAACAGGCCGCCACATACAACAATCACACTGACATTGAGGAGTACACTGTGACCTCCTACATCACCAAATGCATTGGTGATGTCACACACACAAAAACCATCACCACCAGGGCTAACCAGAAGCCATGGCTGACAGGGGAGGTTCACAGGCTGTTGAGAGCCAGGAACGCTGCCTTCAGAGCTGGGGATGTCCCACATCTGAGGGCAGCAAGAGCCAACCTGTCCCGTGGCATCAGGAAAGCCAAACACAGATACACACAGAAAATAACCGGACACTTTAGAGACAGCAGGGACACACGGAGTCTGTGGCAGGGCATCCAGAACATCACGGATTACAAACCCTTGCCACAGACCTGTGACAATAATATCACCCTGCTCAATGACCTCAACAGCTTCTTTGCACGGTTTGAGGCAGGAAATGACACCCGGCCCCAAAAAACTCCACCACCTCCCCACGACCAGCCCCTGTGTGTGTCTGCAGCCAGCGTGAAGAGGACACTCTCCAGGATCAACACCCGCAAGGCTGCAGGCCCGGACAACATTCCTGGTCGTGTGTTGAAAGACTGTGCAGAGGAGCTCAAGGATGTCCTCACAGACATCTTTAATGCTTCTCTGAGCCAGGCTGTCGTTCCCTCCTGCTTCAAAACCACTACCATCGTTCCCGTGCCAAAGAAGCCCACTCCGGCCACTTTTAATGACTATCGCCCTGTTGCACTGACCCCCATCATCATGAAGTGCTTTGAACGGCTAGTCATGGCACACATCAAATCCATCCTCCCCCCACCCTAGACCCATACCAGTTTGCATACCGGGCCAACCGCTCTACCGAGGATGCAATCTGTTCTGCACTTCACCCGGCTCTCACCCACCTAGACAATAAAGACTCATATGTGAGAATGCTGTTCATAGATTTCAGTTCAGCATTCAACACTATAATCCCTCAGCAGCTCATTATCAAACTAGACCACCTGGGGCTTCAGACCTCACTCTGTAATTGGCTGCTGGACTTCCTCAGTGAGAGGCCACAGGCAGTGCGGGTCGGCAGAAACACCTCAAGCTGCATTAGACTGAGCACAGGAGCCCCCCAGGGCTGTGTGCTCAGTCCGATGCTCTTCACTCTGCTGACCCACGACTGCTCACCAGCGTTCAGCACCAATCACATAGTGAAGTTTGCGGACGATACGACTGTGGTGGGTCTCATCTCTAATAACGATGAGACAAACTACAGGAGTGAGGTGAGCCTTCTGACCCAGTGGTGCAGCAATAACAATCTCCTTCTTAATGTTGAAAAGACCAAGGAGATTGTTATTGACTTCCGGAGAGGCCCCACCCAGCACCCCCCACTGTCCATCAATGGTGCTGCTGTAGAGAGGGTGAGCAGCACCAAATTCCTGGGGGTGCACATCAGTGAGGACCTCTCCTGGACAGTGAATACTGTATCACTGGCAAAGAGGGCTCAGAAGCGCCTCTATTTCCTCCGCAAACTGAGGAGAGCTGGAGCCCCTCCACCCATTATGACCACCTTCTACCGAGGCACCATTGAGAGCGTCCTGACCAGCTGCATCACTGTGTGGTACGGGAGCTGCACTGAACAGAACAGGAAAGCCCTGCAGCGCATAGTGAATGCAGCTGGGAGGATCGCTGGTGTCTCTCTCCCCTCCCTCCTAGACATTTTTAACACCCGGCTCACCCGCAGAGCGTCCAGCATTGTGGGTGACCCGAGCCACCCCGCACATAGCCTGTTCAGCCTCCTGCCCTCGGGGAGAAGGTACCGGAGTCTCCGGGCCCACTCCACCAGGCTTTCAAACAGCTTCATCCACCAGGCTGTCAGGAGGCTGAACTCACACCCGAACTCCCACCTTACCCATCTCCCACCCCCTACCCCCCATATTGGCATAACCTGTATTCCATAAAAGACATATCACTCTAGACACTTTAAAAAACTGCTGCTAAGGACGACCGTTGCACTGTTGCACATTTACATTTACTACTGGATTTTACTACTGTTATTGCACACTTACATTTACTACTGGAATTTTTAGTACTGTTGTTTACTCCTGTTATTGATTTTTACCCGCGTTGCACTGCTGTTTACTACTGTTATTGCACATTTACTACTGGAATTTTTAGTACTGTTGTTTATTCCTGTTGCACTAGAATTACTACTGTTGCACATTTATTTTTATTTATCTTAACTCCAATGCACATTCTACTGCACATGACCAATTCACTGCTGTATCTTCCATTGCACATTTTGATGCACACTGCACACTTTGGAAATCTGTATATAGTATAGGTTATTTGTTATTTATTATGTTGCACTGTTTTAAGATTTTAGACCGTAGACTTTAGTTTTAACTTAAATCTCTGTCTTAGATAGTTTTTGTTGTGTTTTGTCTTCATATTGTATTTTGTACACTGTCTTTTTGCACTACCTGGCCAGAGAGAAACGAAATTTCGATTCACTGTATGTTGAACACATATGGCAGAATTGACAATAAAGCTGACTTTGAACTTTGAACTTTGAACATTAACATTCAAAAACCTCAGAAAGTGAAAATTTCATGCCATGGGACCTTTAAGGTTTAAGTGCCCTTGATAGACTAAACTGGGTGCTTATATCATGGTGCAGTGCCAGTCTGGGGCGGTGTGGTACAGCAGGTACAAGGAAGCTGCAGTTTAACTTGGACAAAGACCTTTTTGTGCGGCACAGGTCAGGTTGGAGAAGGGACACCAGGGTTTACTGCACAAGGTGAGCAATTACAGTGAGATGGGTCTATAGGTTACCAGGACAATGTTGACAGCACTCCTATAACAACTATGGTAATCTATACAGTAGGGTTTGGATATGAAAATCAAAAACATAATTGTTTTTAGTATTGATTTCATGAACATAAGCAATACAGTCTGAACTGCTCCAAATCACATGTTTTTACTGGTTGGCTGTAGACCTCTCGATAAAAAGACCCATAATAATGATAATTAGACATGACTGAATCTCGAGCTCAATCAAATTTGAATAATGGGGCATGGGATGTAGCAGAATAGTTTAAAGATCCCATGACATGGTACTTCTTGATGCTTTTATATGGCGCCTTAATGGTTCCCTAATACTGTAAATGAATCCTTCTTCAAAATCAAGACTCAGTGCATGAGAAAGACCCATGAACACAGTCAGAGTCATGAATATCTCTCTGGAAGACTCCATTATGGGCGTTGTTGCTTGAATGCAAATGAGGAGGACAGAGATAGGCCAGTGCAGCTGGTGGGGGCGTGGCCAAACTCTCTGCTCTTTCGTCTTTAGCGGTGCGGTGTGCTCTGGCCCCACTTCCATAAAATAAAATTAAACCACTGCTGTTTCAGAGGTTCGGAGGCTCGGATAAAGGACATCCGAGCCTGGAAACACTCTCACGTGCCTCCAGGCAAATAAAAAAATGCATCTCGCATTGCGTAGCTTGTTGGCGGTCCAAACTCTCTGGGCGTGAGTTCCAGAGAGTGTGGGTAGAAACACAGACGGGCGGTGGAACTGCATTTGCATTTTTCCTTGAGTGTGACGTCAGAAACTTCCCTTGTTCAGAATCGCCCGTTTGGGCTGCCTTTTTTTCAAACGCAGAAAAGGATCACAAATGCTCAGTTTACACATATCGCAACTTTTAACCATGGGGGGGGGCTAAACAGGGTAGGGGAGCTCACATTAACATTCAAAAACCTCAGAAAGTGAAAATTTCATGCCATGGGACCTTTAAAAAATAAGACAGTCACTTTTTTGTCTATTTTTGTTTTGTTAAATATTCAAATCAAATAGATAAAAATAAGACCATCACACTGATGTTGACAGTGATCAGTGAATCTATGGCAGCAAAGTAGGTTTTTGATGTCACAGCATTGACAAGCCATGGCAAAATTGTGATGCCTTTTTGACAGGCATAAATACAAGTTTTTGTATTAGCAGATGGAAGTATAAAGAGCCATGGCAAAAGGAGAAGTTCGACTTTCGGCTTGGCTTAACATGGAGTAGGACGTGGCTAACGGCTCCTGCGCAGATTGTTATTATCCAATAGTTTGGCACATTTTTTTAAACTCCTAATACGTGTGTTTCAAGCATACCTAAACTTAAGGTGTGCATTTTTCTCATTTTTATTGATCAAGATGTCACACAAGGACAGAAACGCGAATGTGCCTCCGCCTCCTCAGTCGGGGCCTACTATTAGCTCCGCATCCCTGCCATCTAGTATATCAGTGCCCGACTTGTTCGAAGACTGACGTAACTGTTTTGAAGATTGAACATCTGGATGCTTTTCAGAAAGAGATGAAATCACTTTTTAAAACCAAATTGCCAGAAGCTTTTGGTGCACATTTGATATCAGTGAGAAAAGAGCTGTGTGTGCTTAAAGGTCCCATGGCATGAAATTTTCACTTTCTGAGGTTTTTGAATGTTAATGTGAGCTCCCCTACCCTGTTTAGCCCCCCCCCCCCCATGGCTAAAAGTTTAAAAGTTACGAAATGTGTAAACTGAGCATTTGCGATCCTTTTCCACCTTTGAAAAAAAGACAGCCCAAATGGACGATTCTGAACAAGGGAAGTTTCTGATGTCACATTCAAGAAAAATGCAAATGCAGTTCCACATCCCGTCTGTATGTTTACCCACCATCTATGGAGCTCATGGCCATAGAGTTTGGACCGCAAACAAGCTACGCAATGCGAGATGCGTTTTTTTATTTGCCTGGAGGCACATGAGAGTGTTTTCAGGCTCGGATGTCCTTTTATTTTCTGTGGAAATGTGTTCATTTTTCAATGGAAATCGTCTCATATCTTCATCTGCGCTTAAACGTGGAAGTGGAGCCAACGCACCGCACTGCTAAACGAGGAACCAGCCTACATCACAACTACATAGCCAGAACAAATAGCAGCCTCGCTCACAACATTCATTCGTAACAAGACAGCGACCATGGCGGACACCATAGTAGCAGTAGTAGTAGTGCTGCAGTCACTGCTAAGTTTACTTGCGCTATTGAAAGAAAATGTAATTCACTTATACCAACTAGGCGAGCAGCAGAGACGCTTACAGCACACCATGTGCCAGATTCTTTTAAACCCGCCTCGGCGTGTTACTAGACGTGCCAAAAGAAGCAGATTTTGGGTGAGACCTGGAAGAACAAGTAACTGGTGGGACAATTTTGTGAATGGCATTGTCGTGGACGCAGAATGGAGAGAGAACTTTCGGATGATAATAATTATGACTCACCCCGTGTTGCAGTATTTTCGGATAATTCGCGTATCTCCACGTGTATGCGCGTATCGTGTGTTTTGGAGCTAAATCGCACACTGTACACAAGCTCCGGAGAAACGGACGTGTCCCGAACCTGTCCCGAAGGTCTCCCGAACGTGTCATGTGTCCAAGTAGAAGTTAAAAGTCCATTTTCATGTCCTTTAGTGTCCTGCAGTGCCACTTACATATGCACGAGCTCCTCACAGCTTATCAGTGAACAAGGAAAACCCCCTCGGCGCTCCTCGCAACGGGATTGGCAGGCGCGCGAGCATGGGAAAATACACGCCCCCTTTTCAGCAAGTGTTCCATTGCCATGTGTACGTGATATTTTACTGATCCATTCCCAATGTGGACGTGATATTTTTTTACCCGGTAAGAAAATATCCTGCGTTGCGTTGCCGTGTGGATGTAGCCTCAGCCTTCCCGGACTGCACCACAAAACATGCTAGAACCCGTGCAACTTTTAATGAGGTGTACCGCCAGTTACAGGACTTCCAGGGAGTCCGCTATGGCATTCTTCACCCGGCCAAGTTATGTATCACCTATGAGGGAGTACAACACGACTTCACTTCTCTGGAAGAGGCAAAACTGTATGTCAAGGCAATAATAAAATAGAAATCCCACGGACACTAACACTATTGTTTAGTAATGCCGCTGTAGGGTAAGTTGTGCCTCAGACTTTATATTGTAAGTGAATCACTTAAATGGTGTATTTGTTGTTTTTATATTTACTTTATTTGTGCTAGACGTTTTCCAGTTATTAAGCATTTTAGATTGCTAGGAGTGAGATTTCTGAGGAGCGGGGGGGTGCGAGCAGTAGTCAAGTTATAAAATGAAACCGGGGGGATGGTGGAAGGGCAGGGCAGAATTAGAAGGTACTTTGTTAATATGGAAATGCTTTTATAACTAAAAGTCCATATTATCATTCAATACAGGATAATATGTTATCACACACAGTCTTGGTTTAGTCCTGGTTTAGACCTGTTTTAGACCCGTTTTAGTCCTGGCTTAGTCTTGGTTTAGACCTGGTTTAGTTTTGGTTTAGTCCCGGTTTAGTCCTGGTTTAGACCCGGTTTAGATCTGGTTTAGTCTTGGCTTAGTCCTGGTTTAGACCTGGTTTAGTCCTAGTTTAGACCTGGTTTAGTCCTGGTTTAGACCCGGTTTAGATCTGGTTTAGTCTTGGCTTAGTCCTGGTTTAGACCTGGTTTAGTCCTGGTTTAGTGCTGGTTTAGTTCTGGTTTAGTCCTGGTTTAGTCCTGGTCTAGTCCTGGTTTAGTTCTGGTTTAGTTCTGGTTTAGTCCTGGTCTAGTCCTGGTTTAGTTCTGGTTTAGTCCTGGTTTAGTTCTGGTTTAGTCCTGGTTTAGTCTTGGTTTAGTCTTGGTTTAGTCTTGGTTTAGTCTTGGTTTAGTCCTGGTTTAGTCCTGGTCTAGTCCTGGTTTAGTTCTGGTTTAGTCCTGGTTTAGTCTTGGTTTAGTCCTGGTTTAGTTCTGGTTTAGTCCTGGTCTAGTCCTGGTTTAGTTCTGGTTTAGTCCTGGTTTAGTTCTGGTTTAGTCCTGGTTTAGTCCTGGTTTAGTTCTGGTTTAGTCCTGGTCTAGTCCTGGTTTAGTTCTGGTTTAGTCCTGGTTTAGTCCTGGTTTAGTCCTGGTTTAGACCTGGTTTAGTTCTGGTTTAGTCCTGGTTTAGTTCTGGTTTAGTCCTGGTTTAGTCCTGGTTTAGTCCTGGTTTACTTCTGGTTTAGAGCCGAAATAGATGCAGAAATAATCTGATATGACTCACCCATAAAAACGCAGTCACTCGTATCCATGTATGCACATGTCACGGTCTTTAATAATCCGGAGCTCCGGAGAAAAGGACATATTCCGAACGTATCCCGTGTCCCGAGACGAGAGTTCCTTCTTACGTAGCATTAACGTAGCAAGTTAAGGATTCTTCTCTTGGAAATGCCGCGTAAACATTCACGCGGCTCGCTCACAGCTGTGCGCGATCGGCCTCACAGCTGATCGCTCAACTCGAGTACTGGTGTGCCACTGACTTTTTTTTCGCTGAAAACACGCGGTGCCTGCATTAACTTACCGATTTTCTGGGCACAGAAGCGCTGTGAACAGTGGCTACAGTTTTGAATTGCTTTAAAAAAATTCAGCGTGAGAAATACCATGTGTGGCGTGTGAGTCGAATTGCGTGTGTCACACTCTCAATGCGTGAGACTTGAGAGCCCTGCTAATGCTCCAAGTCAAAATGTAAACAGTAGGCCTATTAATGGCATTAGATTTTTGACTTGGAATGTAAAAGGTTTAAACAGCCCCATTAAAAGTAAAAAAAAAAGTTCACATCTAAAACGCCTCCAAAGTGATGTAATATTTCTCCAGGAAACTCATTTAAGAGACAGGGACCATGTCAGGCTCAACTGTTCATGGGTGGGACATGTTTTCCACTCTTCATTCAATACTAAGGCCAGAAGAGTCGTAAGGCAAAAAACTTCATGGGTTATTAACAAAAATTGGTGATATAGATAATCAGAATGTTGATAACCCCTCTTCTGATCTGCATAAACAGAGAGTTGATCTACAAACTGAAATTGATTTACTTTCTACTTCTGATGCTGAATGACTTTTACTTTGTTCGTGTGCAACTTATTATGAACATGGGAATAAGCCAAGTATACTTCTGATCCATCAGTTAAACGACAAGCAGCATCAAGATTAATATCTCAAATTAAAGACAAAACACATAATTTGGTTTCTGATCCAAAAGTAGTAGATTAAGTTTTTAAGGGATTATTTTTTTATTTCTTTTATTTCTTTATACCAGTCTGAATCCACAGCAAGTCTTTCGGAACTCTATGCTTTTCTTGAAAACCTTGCTGCTCCTACTGTGGACCCTACTGTGGCTTAGATATGCCCCTTCAAATTAAAAACAAATGCACAATGGCAAGGCACCAGGCCCAGATGGGTTTTCAGTGGAGTTTTTCAAAAAGTTTACGGCTAAAATAGCGCCATAACTTCTTTTGGTCTATATTGAATCTTTTGAGCAAGGCATTTTGCCTCCTACACTTTCTCAAGCTGTCACTCTTGCGCTTCATATAGGCCTATTTCCCTTAATGTCTTACTTAATGTCGATGTGAAAATACTGGCCAAAGTGTTGGCAAACCATCATGAAAAAAATTCTTCATTCTGTTATTTCAGAAGAACAAAATGGCTTCATTAAAGGTCGCCAGTTGTTTTATAATGTCTGCACACTTTTTAATGTTATTTTATCGCGTCACTCTGCCACCTGTTCGGAAGTTGTTATTTCATTTGACACTGAGAAAGCGTTTGATTGTATGGAGTGGCGCTATCTTTTCGCTGTCTTAAACAAATTTGGCTTTGGCAAGCGGTTCATTTCATGGATTAAATTGTTATATAATTCGCCTTAGGCCAGTGTCCATACGAATGATGTTACCTCTCCATACTTTACTTTATCGAGAGGTACAAGACAAGGGTGCCCTTTATCTCAGTTGCTTTTTGCTTTTTGGCTATTGAACCCTTATCAATAGCCTTGCGCTCACTGACTCAGTTTAAAGGTATTTCACAGTCTGATGTTAGTTTGAAATTGTCACTCTATGCAGATCCCATGTTTAGTATTCCTCCAATTATTTTACTGCTGAAAACATTTGGTTCCTTTTCAGGTTACAGAGTGAATCTCCTTAAAAGTGAATGTTACCCTATAAATTCATTGGCATTAGAACTTAAACAGACTGATATTCCTTTTAGACTCAGCCCTTCAGGATTTATCATTTTTAGGTTGAATTAATTCAATAAAAATGAACATTTTGCCACGGTTTCTTTTTCTTTTTTAGTGCATTCCTGTCTTTTTGCCCAAATCGTTTTTCAAAACATTGGATCAGCTTATAACTTCTTACAAGAAGTCAATTATATCTGTAATATATAAACAGCTTATAGGTTTGGATGTTTACTCAACGGCTAAGATCAGAAGAACTTGGGAACAGGAACTAGGAATATTTTTTCCAGACCAGCAGTGGAATAGGGCTGTATCAAGTATTTGTTCTAGTACACCCTCTCCAAGATTGCAGCTTATTCAATTTAAAGTATTATACAGAGTTCATTATTCAAAATCTCGCTTATCGGAAATTTACCCACAGGTTGCAGATTAATGTGAGAGATGTCATGCAAGCCCATGTAACTTGAGTCACATGTTTTTCTTGTGTCCAAAACTACTGAACTACTGGAGACAATATGCTGAAAGAGCGCTCTTAAAGTTAAAGTTGACCTTAACCCCTTTTTAGCTATATTTGGTCTCCCAGTAAATACCTTACTAACAGTACTCATTTCAAAATACTAGCTTTTGCATCACTTATAGCTAGACGCAATATTTTGTTTCAATGGAAATCTGCTGCAGTTCCTTTAATATCTAAGTGGTTTTGTGATGTTTTAGGATTTCTTAAATTGGAAAAGATTAATATTGCAACTAAGGGCAATGAAGAAAAATTTGAATAGAAATGGGGTCCATTTATGGAATACTGCAAATAATTAAAAACACTGCCTTTAGACTGATAGACTGCCCCCCCACACACACACACATACAATTTCTTCTCTTCTCTTTCTCTACTTCTCTCTCTTTACCTTTTTTTATTTTATTTTTTCTTTCATCATCACAGTTATTATTGCCTTTTAATTGCTTGCCTTTATTTAAATTTTTATTTTTTTTTAATTTGACACTTATTAAAAAAAATTTTTTTGAAAATAAGAAAAATGTAAAAGGGAAAAAAATGATGTGATTTGTAAATATTGTATGAGTAAACTGTGATTCTTTAAAAAATATATAAAAAAAAAAAAAGGAGAAATTCAATTTGTCAAAGTTTGTTTGGTCGAATATCTTTCGCATTTCATCCAACTGCTTCTTCAGTTCTGGTCAGACGCTGGTGGACACTGCCTTATATCTGCCTAAAGGGAGGAGCTAACTACAAAGAAATGACTTTGAAACTACCATACCTATTTGTTTACAGTTTCTGTTAGTTAGGTAGGCCTATTAAATATGCAGTGGGAGTGGAGTGGGGGGTCTTGTTAGCATTCAGGGCCATAATGGGTGTTTTCACACCTCTGGATCTGTCCTGCCTAGCCCTATTGTTTTCTTTGTTTGTTTTGATTTAGGTTTGAGGATAGAGTTATAAATGGGAGACAAATGATGTCTGAGACCTCCATTTCTGTCCAAGGAAGGATTCTCTTTCTTGACAAAAATAGCCTCTTTAACTCCCCTCTCAAACCAATTCTTTTCTCTGGCCAAGATCTGTACCTCACTGTCCTCAAAGAAGTGGCTTTTAGGTGGAGATGACACTGTAAACAAATACGCACATGGACAGAATTGTTGGTACCCATCGGTTAATGAAAGAAAAACTCACAATGGTCACAGAAATAACTTGAATCTGACAAAAGTAATAATAAAGAAAGATTTTATTAAATTTAACCAGTGAAAGTCAGACATTGCTTTTCCACCATGCTTCAACAGAATTATTTAAAAAATAAACTCATCAAACAGGCCTGGACAAAAATGATGGTACCCTTAATTTAATATTTGTGTCCCACCATGGACTTCAAGCCCTCAAGTCGACATTACAGATTCTCAGAAAATGCGTTTTTTGTGTTTGTTTGTTTTTTCTAAATTTGTGATTTTCGTTTTTTTGCAGAATGTGCTAGTTGAGATCACGAAGAAGCCTCTCCATGTTTCAGATAACAGCATTTGTGACGTTAAAAACATACATTTTTAATTTCAAAAGGGCTTGTTTTTGAGGAATGAAACGGGGCGTGTATAAATCAACATATTTCCCCAAGCTCGCACACCCACAATCCTGTTGCGAGTAGCGCCGAAGGGGGATTCCCCTGTACGCCGATCAGCTGTGAAGAGCTCGTGCATATGTAAGCGGCACTGCAGGACAATAAAGGACATGAAAATGGACTTTTAACTTCTACTTGGACACATGACACGTTCGGGAGACCGAGGTTCAGGATACGTCCGTTTCTCCGGAGCTTGTGTACAGAGTGCGATTTGGCTCCGAAACACACAATACGCGTTTACATGTGGAGATACAGGACATGTTTAAATACTAATTCAGCTGTCGTGTGGCGATCAGCGGACCGCGCTGTGCGGCTTCTCACTGCATATTGTGGCTCTGCGGATCTCCATTCACAATGCGGCTAAGCTCATGCTAACGCTAGCATTGAAACAATGCTGTGAGCGCAATCAGGTTAATTTCCTCTATTTTTGTTTATATAAAAGCCGAACCTTTTGCCATAGGCTATAGCGGTAGAGAAATACTTTACTTTGATTCAATTTGACCCGTTTTGGTACTTTTGTAACTTTTTTTGACTTGGTGCTTATTTAGCCATGAGGGTTTGAATGGAAGTTCTTATGGGACGAGTAGCATTTGAACCTTAAAGGGACAGTGTGTAGGATTCGTGGCGCATAGGTGGTTAGTAGCTATTCCACTTCCTCTTTTGGCTATGGCAGACCACGAGGGTCACCCGGGCGCGCCGTAGCGCCGCCAGCTCGCGTGCACGAACCGCTGTATACATAAAACACTTTTTTTTTTTTCTTTTCGCATGAAAACACACAATCCCGATCATGATTCATGACAATCTACACATCAAATGAAACCTTACAGTCTCCTCTTTTTGACTATGCAATTCATTTCCCTGCAAAACAATCACTCCCCGAGCACATGGGGCTTTTATACAGAAAAGCACAAAACTTAGCTTACTTAGCTTACCTTTGAAGGCTCTGCACAGGTCAAACTCTGTATTTCACCATAAACTTGGTCTCAATCTGTCCATAAGGATCCAGCGAATAAAATCCAATAAAACAATTTAGTCCAAAATACGTGTTATATCCATTACGATGTGTGATCCAGCAGCATGCTTCTTTACACGAGGCTCCCCCTTCCCCCCTCCCCTTCCCCTTCTCTCCTTCGCTCCTGGCTGCATATGGGAGCAGAGGAGCGAAGGAGAGAAGGGGAAGGGGAGGGGGGAAGGGGGGAGCCATATGCAGCGCGGCTGAGCAGCTGTTAGCAGGAGCCTCGGCGAAGGATGAGCCCAAATGTCCTTCTGCGGCTCTCGTATTCAAAATGGCTGCCTCTATATGGGGAAGATCCCCCTTTTATGTGACTATATCTAAGTCCAAAAGAATACTTTGATTTCATGATGGAAGTGAAAAGGCTTGGAAAACAATGTATTTTTGAATGGGTATCTTCAATTTCAGTAATTAACGGGTAAAAATCTTACACACTGTCCCTTTAAATGTTTTCTTTTTGTAACTTTTTGAATGAATTAGGCTGCAAACTAACGCTTCTTAAGTGTGCAGCCTTAGTTACGGCAAAACACGCTGGAGAGGTTATGGGAATTGAAAAGGGTTCAATGTGCGGAGCGCAGCAGATACGGAGCAGGGCGCGCACGTCTTCACGTGCTCTCCCCGATGACAATGCTCTTAGGAACGGACCTGCACCGTCACATTTTTGGGGCCAAGCACCGAAGGTGCTAGGAACCATAGTGTTTCTACTGATTCTTATTGGGGACAAGCACCGAAGGTGCTAGGCACCATAGTGTTTCTACTGGGGTTAAGCGGGTAGGGCAGCTTCTGGATGCCTCAGGCAGGTTTGACGTGGAGGAAATCAGGGGCAGGTTTATGAGGATTGGGGCCAGGTTTCGGAGAGCCGAAATCCTCAGGACGGCAAGTGTTATCCAGTCCTCTGTCCTGACGAGGTGGGGGGACCTGTTTGAGACGGGCCCCTTGGACCCGGGGGAGGTACATGGGGAGGAGACAGGCGAGTGTTCTCTGGATTTTGATGTTGTATGGGGAGAGAGGGTGTTGAGGCTGTCGGAGGCGAGGGTGCGCATTTTCTACAGGCTGTTAGTGGCCGGGGTCGCTCGGCGCCCTTCTGCAGAACTCAGATGGTCGCAGACTTTTCCCACACGTGACACTGCCTCCATCTGGGCTCACATATATAATTGGTACACCCCGCCCCAAGTCAGTAATTTTGACTTTAAGTTGAGGCACGGGATCATTTACACTTGTACCAGGTTGCACGCAATACACCCTGACAGGTACGGCTGTGACTGTCCAGTTTGCGGTGAGGCGCCTGAGGACCTCCTCCATCTGACCGCCCGGTGCCCTGCCGTGCAGCGGTTCTGGACCCGGCTACTGGACCTTCTCGCTCGGAGGCTGGCGTTGAGGCTCCCACCTCCGGCGGCCCATGGACTCGATGACCCTGGACTCTGGTTCTGCCTCTTCGGCCCTGCCCAGCAGCAACCTCGGGGGCCGGATGCTCCCATAGTCAACTGGGATGCCGCCCGCCTTGTCCTGTCTGTGGCCAGATATTCGATCTTCGCGGCACGGAACCGGCGCCTCCACGACGGCCACGCAGCGGAGCACTGGCCGCTCTTCACGGCACTCCTTCGCGCCCACGTCCGCCGTCTCCACAACGCAAGAGAAACGGAGTTTCGCAACACCTTCATCCCAGACAATACGCTTTTCTCCATCTCCCGAGCTGGCTTCCCTCGGTTGGACTTCTGACCCCTACCCCCCTCCGCTGTCCCCCCTGGTTCCTGGCGCCTGGGCCTTCCCTGGCGCCCAGACCCCTTTCTTCACCTGGGGCAAGCCCCTTGGTCTTCTACACTTCCCCTGTTCCTCTCAGCCCAAATGCCCGGTGGTGCTTATCCCCGTACCCACATCCCCCGATGTGTCCTCTGAGCGCTTTGCGAATGTATGTACCTTGTGGTGCATTTCCGTACCACGGGGTAAATCTTTCTGAAGAGAGAAAAAAGAAGTGCTTTGTGACTGTTACTGTGGTGGTGAAATCTGTACTATTATGTGCCTGAAATGTGTATTATCGTGTACCTTGTAATATTAAAAGATAAAAAAAAAAAAGTGTTTCTACTGATTCTTATTATTATTATTGGGGCCAAGCACCGAAGGTGCGAGGCACCATAGTGTTTGTACTGATTCTTATACTTATTCTTCTACCCATGGGAGTCTATGGCAACCCCTAGAACCGTCTGGTAAAAAGTTGTGAAATTTTGCATGCACATTCCAGCCAGTCTCCTCATTACCCACAGCAATTTATAGGCCCCCACCCCCAACCGTCTAGTGCCACCAGCAGGTCAAAATTGCAGGAATTTTCAGGAATTTGCTAGGCAACGCAGAAATGTACCATTGAATGTACCACTGTCTTTGATGTGTCTTTGATCTAGCCGAAGTGAGCTCATATCTCGGGAACCCTTCATAGGAAGCCTGGGAGCCTGGCTAACAGACCCTGTCAGACCCTGTTAAACCCTGTTAGACCCTGTCAGAACCTGTCAGACTTTGTTAGACCCTGTCAGACCCTGTTAGACCCTGTCAGACTGTTAGACCCTGTCAGACCCTGTTAAACCCTGTCAGACATTTCTGCTTATAACGTAGCGTTTGATTGGCTGTCATGACAAAACGGTAATACATGCTGAGTCCTACATGCACCTTCGGTGCTTGGCCCCACATTGCTGCTTGCAGCTATATTTATAAATAAACTTGCCGCTCAAAGGCCCAGCACGCCAAATTTAAAATGCGTGCATAATTTTTATAACGTGTTGATTAGCAGTGTAATTAATTAATCAAATTAACAAGTTAAACTGACAGCCCTATATATATATATATATATATATATATACACACACATATACACAGTGGTACCTCACCTTACGAAATTAATTAGTTCCAGAGGTGGTTTCATAACGTGACTTGCTCTTTAAGAGCGGGGTCTGGTTCTATGTGACTTCCATAGCCTGGGGGCTGACACTGTGAGCTAACAGGCCGAGAAAGGTGCTCTATCGGCGGGCAAGACCGCGGGGTCTCGCTCGGGGCGGGCTCTGGTTCTATGTGACTTCCAGAGCCGGGCGGCTGACACTGTGAGCTGTGAGCCGCGCGGGCGGGCCGAGCCGCGCGGGTGGGCCGAGCCGCGCAGGCGGGCCGAGCCGCGCGGGCGGGCCGAGCCGCGGCGCCGTGTCGACGTCGCTTTTTGATCCTTCGATGTCGGCTCTTCCTATCATTGTGAAGCAGAATTCACCAAGCGTTGGATTGTTCACTCACTAAGGGAACGTGAGCTGAGTTTAGACCGTCGTGAGACAGGTGAGTTTTACCCTGCTGATGATGTGTTGTTGCAATAGTAATCCTGTGTCTCCGCTCCCCTCACACGTTCGGCGCTATATTGAGCCGTGCCCCCCCCCCCCCACGCTTCACTATCAACACAATCCATTGAAAATCTATGAAAGTTCGAGTGTTCAAACGAGAGAGAAATGCGAGAAAAGCCCAACTCCAGTCTGAGAAAAGCGTAGAATGTGTGTGGTGAGGCATTTACAGCCCTAAAACATGTAGAACAATTGCAAAATACAAAGTTGTCCTACCTCGTGGACCTCTCCCACCGCGGGCCACCTCTGGAACCTAACCCCGTGTGTGTTGATAAAGTGTATTTACGTTTTGGGGCGTGCATCTGAGCGCGCATTAATAAAATTTTTGAGATTTCGCGTTTCGTAACTTGAATTTTCTTTCGTATCTAGAGACCAAAATTTACTGTGAATGCGTTTCGTAACTTGAAATTTTCGTTTGTTGGGTCATTCGGAAGGTGAGGTACCACTGTGTGTGTGTATGTATATATATATATATATATTAGGGATGTCAACAATTAATCGATTAACGGTTAATTGTCGATTAAGACATTGGTCGATCAAAATGCATTAATTGTAATTAACCGCTAACCGCGGACACGCGCACCCGAAACAAGGCAACCGCGCTGCGCCAAGATCGACTCACAGCCGACCGCAGGCGCCAACGGCACTGCTCAGCAGCCCCGGGTGTACGCGCGAGGCGAGATCGAACCCGGAATGCGTGCCGCTGCTGCTGGTTTCGCCGCGGCTCGCTCGCACGTGGTGGTTTAATCCTGGTCTAGTCCAGGTCTAGACCCAGTCGAGTCCCGGTCCAGTCCAGGTCCAGTCCAGGTCCAGACCTGGTTCAGACCTGGTCCAGTCCACGTTCAGTCCTGGTCTAGTCTCTTAGCCAATCAGGACAGAACACAATGTTACACTATAAAAAAATGTTGGATAGAGCGAGGGATTACTGTATTTTGTTATTCAGCATCAATACATGTGTCTGCTTTTTACTAAGGAATAATTAATTGAGGAATATACAATATAATAATACTATGATATATTTTTGACTCAGTGTTATGTATACTATAGCTTATATTCTTAAAGACCCTATTGAAACACTAAAATTCAGGTGAAAAACGCCGCTTATCAGTTAATCGTTAATCGATCGATAAGGTCAATCAACTATCAGTTAATGAATTAACCGATAATTTGCATCCCTTTATATATATATATAAAATGCTATATTATGTGCAGTACGAAATTCATTTGAGCAGTATTACCTCCTGTGAAATACTCTTTAAATACCTGTACCTTGGTATTTTATTACATATTTTATTACTTTTTAAAAAATTATATTGGTTACTTTGCTATGCTATTACTACTTCCTGACTATAAGTAAATTTTGTAGTAAACTTTGACTTAACATATTATCCTGTGTATTATTAAATTATTGAATGATTCTGACCTGCCTGGACATTAACACACCACAGTGATAGTCATGATGGGGGAGGGCTTAGCTTAATGTCATGCAAATTAGGCAAGGAGGGCTGAAGAGAGGAAACTTTGAGAGCTTTGTTCAGGGCTTTCGAAAATCTACTGTGCCTGCTTTCAAATAGCAACAACTTCTTTAAATATGGTCAGATTTTCATGTGTAAGACATCATTGGAAAGCTTAGAACCTGTACTTTCAGAATCTGTGAATAACTCAAAACGCCTCCGGGAGCCAATGTGTCCTGAAATCGGTCCTGAAGTCGGTCACATTTTGTTGCACAACCTTTTGAGGCAATCACTGCAATCAAAAGATTCCTTTTAACTGTCAATCAGATTTCTGCACCACTCAGCAGGTATTTTGGCCCACTCCTCATGAGCAAACTGCTCCAGTTGTCTCAGGTTTGAAGGGGGCCTTTTCCAGACGGCATGTTTCAGCTCCTTCCAAAGATGCTCAAGAGGATTAGATAGAAGGCCACTTTAGAATAGTCCAATGTTTTCCTCTTAGTCATTCTTGGGTATTTCTAGCTGTGTGTTTTGGGTCATTGTCCTGTTGCAAGACTCATGACTTGCGACTGAGATCAAGCTTTCTGACACTGGCCAGCACATTTCTCTCTAGAATCCCTTGATAGTCTTGAGATTCCATTGTACCCTGCACAGACACCCTGTGCCAGATGCAGCAAAGCAGCCCCAGAACATAGCAGAGCCTCCTCCATGTTTCACAGTAGGGACAGTGTTCTTTTCTTGATATGCTGTGATCGTCTGTGAACATAGAGCTGATGTGCCTTGGCAAAAAGTTCAATTTTTGTCTCATCTGTCCATAGGACATTCTCCCAGAAGCTTTGTGTCTTGTCAACATGTAATTTGGCAAATTTCAATCTGGCTTTTTCATGATTTTTTTTCAACAATGGTGTCCTCCTTGGTTGTCTCCCATTAAGTCCACTTTGGCTCAAACAATGACAGATGGTGCGATCTGACACTGATGTTCCTTGAGCTTGAGGTTCACCTTTAATCTCTTTAGAGGTTTTTCTGGGCTCTTTTGTTACCATTCGTTTTATCCGTGTCTTTGATTTGTCATCAATTTTCCTCCTGTGGCCACGTCCAGGGAGGTTGGCTACAGTCCCATGGATCTTAAATTTCTGAATAATATGTGCAACTGTAGTCACAGGAACATCAAGCTGCTTGGAGATGGTTTTATAGCCTTTACCTTTAACATGCTTGTCTATTATTTTCTTTCTAATCTCCTGAGACAACTCTTTCCTTTGCTTCCTCTGGTCCATGTTGAGTGTGGTACACACCATGTCACCAAACAGCACAGTGACTACCTGTAGCCCTATATATAGGCCCACTGACTGAGAACAAGATTGTAGACACCTCTCATGCTAATTACACCTTGGATTAACATGGTCTCATTATTTTCAGTCTTTTCTAGGGGTACCATCATTTTTGTCCAGGTCTGTTTCATGGGTTTATTTTTTAAACATCCCATGGCATGAAATGTTCACTTTCTGAGGTTTTTGAACGTTAATGTGAGCTCCCCTACCCTGTTTAGGGCCCCCCCCATGGCTAAAAGTTGCGAAATGTCTAAACTGAGCATTTGCGGTCCTTTTCTGCGTTAGAAAAAAACACAGCTCAAACGGGCGATTCTGAACAAGGCAACCATGTTACGTCACATCGAAAAAAGAAATGCAAATGCAGTTCCACCACCGTCTGGATGTCCACCCCCTGTCTCTGGAAATCACGCCCAGAGAGTTTGGACCGCGATGGAGTGACGCAATGCGAAATGCGTTTTTTTATTTGCCTGGAGGCACGTGCGAGTGTTTCTAGGCTCGGAAGTCCTTTACCCGACCCTCTGGACCTCTAAAACAGCAGTGGTTTAATTTTATTTTCTACGAAAATGTGTTTTTTTCATTGAAATTCCTCTCCTTTCTTCCTCCGCGCTTAAAACGTGGAAGTGGGAGACAGCGCACAGTAACAAGGAACCAGCGGCGCATTTGCCCCCCCACCCCACCCCACCCGCTCCTCTAACCTATCTGTGTCCTTCTCATTTGAATTCAAGCAACAAGGCCCAGAATGAGTTGTTCAGAGAGAGATTTTATGAGTCAGACTGTGTACATGTGTCTTTCTCATGCACTGAGTGTTGATTTTGAAGAAGGATTCATTTACAGTATTAGGGAACCATTAAGGCACCATATAAAAGCATCAAGAAGTACCATGTCATGGGACCTTTAAGTCATTCTCTGGAAATATGGTTGAAAAGCAATGTCTGACTTTCATTGGTTAAATTTCATAGAATTTTTATGTATTATTACTTTTGTCAGATTCAAGTTATTTCTGTGACCATTGTGAGTTTTTCTTTCATCAACCGAAGGGTACCAACAATTTTGTCCATGTGTGTAGGTGTGGGAGTCTCAGAGTAATTTCATTGTAGTTAGCTCCTCCCTTCAGGCAGATATAGGCAGTGTCCACCAGCGTCTGACCAGAACTGAAGAAGCAGCTTGGATGAGCTGTGAAACGTATTCGACCAAATAAACTTTTGTCCAGTTGACAAACTGAATTTCTCCTTTTTGCCATGGATTCTACTTGGACAACTGAGGGATTCTATACACATATAAAGAGACATGTATCCCCACAATGGCTCAAATTAGCTCAGCAATAAACCAATCCCTCAGTGGGGTGTTTGTGTAGCTGTCTGGACCCTGGGCCAGACCATGTTTCAACATATTCAAACAGGCCAAAAACACATTTCAACACAGTTTTCCATTCATAATTCACTAGACTTTAGCTAAATTATACAGTGACACAACTTTAGCTTTTTAAAGTTTGTCTGGAGTTAACTATTGCTCCAACAACAGCAGTCTATGTCATGATTAACTAGATCTGTCTTGGTGGAAAATGTCTGGCCTTGTTAATAATCCGCTCATAAGCTGCAAATCTTGAGGCTGCATCCCTTGGACACAGCCGTGCCATATGATCCCAACACTCTTAATGCTCTTATCTTAGGAAAGAAAATAAAGTAGGTGACTTCATGCAGCAGCCAAGAAACTTAAGACAACATACATTTCTGGCAGTATTTGGCATGCTATTTTTACTTGTGTTTTATTGGTGCTGGTTTACCAAGAGAAGCACACACCACATTGGTACATTGGTATAAAATAACCCAGCAAAAGAGAGGACAAGTAAAGTAAGTAAAGTAGTAAGTAAAATTACTTACACTTCATTTCACTCCTGATAATAAAAAGTCCCAAAAATAAATAAATAAATAAATAAAAATAAAAAATAAAAAGTCCAATAGATTAAAGACATTAAACAGCCTAGTGCATGGTATGAACAATATACTTCAGAATAATATGAAGTAGAAGTAAAATGCATTTTGTGGTAAAAGTATTTTAGAGGTACAGTTAACCCACTTTTCACTACATATCTGCATATTAGACTAAGGAAGCAGGTGTCTCTAATTCGTGCTTTTCCAGAGTGTCCTCACATCTGATCCGAGGCCAGTCTGTAAGAGGATGAAGCTCTGGAGGAATTCAAAGCCTAGAAGTTCCGCAGATGACCACCCCAGCACAGGCCCTCACCACCCCCTGACCCTCTCACCAGCCCCTCACATCTGCAAAACTAACAAAATGAACTCACTATTTATGTTTTTGATAAATAATAGGATGATAGGGAAGCTTGGTGTAAAAGTTGCATAAAATTAAATAAAGATCTTTCATATTTGTTTTCTTTTTAAATAAAATCAATTTGTTTTTCCTCTGATACATATTTAAATGGTATTTTAATAGTTGATTTAGATGTATTGATCTATGGATTAAGGTCGAGGAACAGTTGTACAGTAGCTGCAGGTGTAAACATCCAACATCAGGGGAAGCGCTGCATTTTGTCCAATGTACAAATATGATTAGAAGCACTTGGCATATTTCTCTAGTGCCTCTCCTCTGTGCCTTAGGGAGGTCTGAGTACAGCCACATTCAAAGCTCTGTCAATGTTTGTCTTTTATTTGGAATAAATAAGTCCTCTAACATGTCCAAGGTGATCAGCTTTACTGACTAATGGGACAAAAAAAATACTTTTATAAGAACGAAACTGAACAAAAGGGCTGCAAAATGAATAACTATGCAACCAATTTTATAGCTGCTTTTAACTTGCAAACAAATCATAACACACACACAAAACTTCCAACACATCAATGCCGTTTCCAACAGCAATTATTTCATTTTGAATGTCTTAATTGGAAACTTAACATAAGTCTGAATGCTATTTTTTAAATTTTTAATCAGAAATGATAATTAACCACAATAAACTCAACACTGAAGTCAGTACTGGGGAAATCAAAAAGACGCATCAAATCATGCTGAATGTGCATTGTACCCAGGAGCTATAATGATCCTGTGCAGTGGGGGTGAAGTTACAACAGAGGAGGAAACTGTTCAGACCCTGTGAATTAGCAGCTCTGGTTAAAAATTAGCAAGAAGGGTTTAATGAAAGTCAAACAACATCAGAGGCAGAAAAGGGATTTGAATGAGAGGACAGGCCATGTATGCAATAATAATGCAACAGCCCACGGTTCTCAGACATTACATCCTACTCACTAGCTCATATGAGGCAGCCTGTCATTTTATATAGGGTAATTCATCACATTATTATATAGCATGATCATTTGACTAGCCTACTCTGAGATTATCCCTGTATGTATCTCCAAGAGGTAAGCATTTTTCAGACTGCAGCTGCATTAGGCTCTGTGAATCTTTGCAATCATCGAGCCCTGAACTGGTGCATGTAGAGCTGATGTAGTCATCTTACCTAAGTCACGATGGACGCTGGTGCCGTTCCCGGGACGCCTCTGGAGATGGAGATCTGAGGCTTGAAGCTGGCGTGAGGTTCACATCCGCGATGATTCACTCTCACATAACTCTCAACATGTCGAGTATCATTTACTTATGCGTCTTCCGCAGGCTAGCAGCAATTCAATTAGCTCTCCGAGAGTATAGTGTGCCGCGCAGTCAGGTCTGATGTAGGAGCGCACACTTGGCACTGTCTGCCCAGGTCCTCCGGAGAAGTGAACGGTCACCGCGTCATGATGCGGCGGAAGACTGACCTGTCCTCACTGTTGCTTGTCCGCTCTGAGCGAGAAGACAGGCTGTCTGCAGAGAAGCTCTGCTCTGACACGACGGGACCAACAGCGCTGCCTGCTGTACTTAAAGAGACACGGCACAAACCCAGCAGAGGCGCAGCCACTGCCTCCGAGGAGACACGTGACACAAACATGCGTTAACAGCGTCTTGTGAAGTCAACATGTTTTTTGTTTGTTTGTTTGTTTGTTTGTTTTAGCTCACATGCAATAGTCCCAGTAGCTACAATGGCACTAATAGGCTATTTAACAAAAAGACAGAAGGTTATTCAATTTTCCTGCTGCACATTTTTGAAATCCCACAGACAGCACAAAACAAAGAAGTTCATTCAACGCTCCCATTTTAAGACAATCAGATCTTTCCCATCAGGCCTTGAGTCAAAACAAGCCAGATATGCTTGTGACAAAATACATATTTGAAGTCATATTTTTGCTCCAATTGTGTCCCCTGTTAATGTTTATCCTATGAAGAACAATCTTCACTATAGTACAATGTTCACTTCAGCAAACTTAGGCTTACCACCTGAGGCAAGTATAATGGTAGACTTGACTATTTCCACCTCTCTTTCACTCCATAACATGCACCAGTTATTACTTATTATTACTTATTACAAGCTCAAGCCTTTCTTCTTCTCTATCATCAAGAGCTCATGTGCTCATCCAGGAATGACGCTGCTGGTTTGAAAATTGTACATTTATGAATCAGTTGGTTGTCTGCACCATCACCAAGAGCTGTCACCAGGTTTGAGGAACGGTCCACAGATTACTGCTGGGAGCCAAACAAGTGTGTTCAACTGTGTTCATTGTTCTGCAGGGTGAGAAAGACAGACATTCTAGTCTTTTTCCAGGTGTTTATTCATAATAGCACTGTAAGAGTACAGTGTGTGTTGGTGTGTGCGTTAGTTATACACATTCAAAATGATCAGCTCTTTGAAATAATGATCACTTGAGTGTGAACAGCATCAGGTTACATATACAGTTTTGTACATCAGATTTAAAGTCCTATATTACCAAAAAAAAAAAAGACTCCTGTGACTTTTTGCCATTTTAGAATGTTACTTCCTTGAAAACATACAGGAGTTGTGTGGATATTCTGCACATAAAATGTAGAGCTGAAGCAAAGACATATGACAGCACCTTTTAATCACATTTGCTTAGAAACAAGAGAGATAACTACTGTGTCGCTGTGCAACTCACCTGATATTTTTGTTCCATTACGTTCTGAGAAGAAGAATGGTAGTAGATGTTGTATGTTAATATATCTGAGCAGATTGTTTCTAATTTTTAATGTTTTGTATTTTCCTTTGGCCAGGTTGCCTTACCCAGCCATGTGCACACTGTAAACCAAGAATTACTGTAACTCTATAGCAGGCTGCACTCTTCCTGCTGTCTACAGCAATTGGTGTATATAGGACTCCATCCCACATGTAACAGAGAGGAGTAGGGTGAAGCTTCTCTTATCAAAAACAACACAAGAACACCTCTAATGTTACTGTAAACATATGCAGCTACTTGTTTTCCTCAGCCATAGCAATATTTGTGAATTAAATCAAGGACGCATCAAACAGTATGTCTTTATATAATCCATATTAGTCAAGAGGCAAATAGTGCATTCCAGTTGTGATTCGATTTTGATTTATGTTTTAATTGTATAGTTTTATTCAAAGTTCACATTTTAAGCATGTTCAAAAGCATTACCATTTGAGTGAAGACTGAAATATGAACTGCCAATCTAGTACCAGACTCCCATGTATTTCAGGAAGAGTTTGTATCGTGGTCTAAACTACAAAGTTAACAGGTTTTGTAATAGGACTAGATATTTAGTTGTATGTAGAGGAAATCATGACATTGTCTTTAACATTTTCTAATTGTAACCACTGAATCTTGCAGCCTAATCTGTTGCTATGACAAAACACATAGATGTTCATGTCTATGGCGATGAAGTAGTGCCACTTTCTAACATCAATCAGTTGATAATCACGTGTCATGTTTATTGATCTGCTCAGTGATTTATTATCTGCCCTCCAGATCCAAGACCCAGGGGACCAATCAGAGCACTCACATTCATTGAGTGGTCGCGCTCTTTCATTTGGTCACATATCAACATCACTTGTACAATGTGTTCAGTACAGTTACACTAGCAACATGTGGAAAAGTGTGCATCAATAAAGTACTGACCTTTAAAAATAAACTATTGCTTCCTTGTCCTTTGGGATGAATTTAGCCTATGATTACAACTGTGAGAGCGTGAAGTACATTTTGTCATTAGTGGTTCCAAAGTAGAACTGGTAGCAATGACCTTGCTTATTGTATTTGATTGTAATTGAAATTCATGAAAGATAGAATTTCTACAATTACTTTCCCCTTCATGATGAAATACTTAAGTTGCCAAGTGAGAGTCTTGTGTTGCTCATTTCAAAACTGGCTCTGAGGCTATAGGTGTATGCACCCTACTGACTTCCTGCCCATGAAAGCAATGCTGAAGTTTCTGACATTAAAAAATATTGTATCTCTGTGTCTCTTTCGCTTGTTGGTGGATGTTCTGTGGGTGGCTTTTTAGACAGAAAAAAATCACTGCAGCACTGCCACTTTATAAGGGGACTGTTTGGTACTAGTAGGCTAGATATTGCTGAAAAGTCTTAAAATATGTTAGAAACCCAAGAAACATGAGAGAGCATTCAAGGCCTGAAGCAATCATTATTATGGTGCTTCATGTAGTCACATTCATTATTCATTATAGTTGGTTGAAAAACAGTGCATTGAATAATCTTACAGACCACATTAATTATGTTGTGTTTGGTTAAAAAGGAGCATTTTTATTTCTTTTCATCAGTCACTATCTTGTAGTCAGTGATCTTCCTGTACAGATGTCACGGTCACCTTTTAACCTATAATGAGGTTTACTATGTGGTATTTACAAATCCTTTATAGCATGGCATGCATCTTGGTTTGTTATGAGTGCAAGATGAAGAGATGAAGAGATTTCATTAAACCATGTAAGATCCTGTTTTATGTTATGTCTGTATTAAAAAAATAGTATAGGTTAATAGCTAAAAGTGGCTAAATATATTTTTCTGAAGTTGAGATTATTTCTTATAGTTACTTTAAATACTTTTCCTTGTTGCTTTTGAGGTACAATAAACTAAAAATAAAAAAGATCCCATGACAAGGTTAAGACATCTGCTATTCATAGACATATTGTATGAGCTCCCATGTACAGAAATTACATTTTTCTCTTATGATCCTCAATTCATGGCTTTTCTGAAAAGAGTTTTTCCTGTGTTCACTAATACATAAAATTTGATAATTGGTGCTTGTTTGAGAAATGGTGTCAAACTGCGAAGGCACAAGAGCCACAGTCCCCATAATTATATTGCACACAGCCTCACTGATCTCAGGTCTCTAATCACAGTCATTCACTTGGGCAAGTAAAATAATTACTTTCATTATATGGTTTTTACTCTGATTAGATATATCACCAAAAAGAAAGAACAAAATAATGAAATAAATGCCATACCATTCAAATAGGAAAGCATACAGACTTGACAAATAACAAAATGTACTAGTATATGATTAAATGACTGGGTTGCATCTTCAATGATTCTCGGGTGTGGTTAATATTTCTCAAGTGGTCCAGAAGTTTGCAGTTGTGTTGGCATGACAAATATGGCCACCAATAAAGTGCAATGTTGTTTTTCCTTATGTATGTTATAACTATCTTTGAATATGAGAAAGTTTAATATTCTATAACTCAAACTGAGGATTTGTATTTCGAGAGAGCCCAGGAGAGGCGCCCCATTTCTGTCCTCAGTGTCATTCACCACCCAAACTATTTCACATGATGTCATACAGAAAGGCTCTTGTTTTGCTGAGCTGTTCACCCACAAGTACAAATACACAAAGACTGATGTTGCCTAGTATGACCTTTTATTTATATAGATGTGAAAAAGTGGTATTGGATGCTGTCATGCTGAGAACAACAGGCTGTTAAACTTTTTCAGTGCAGGGTTCAAAGGTTATTTTGCTGTTTAAAATTCACATCATCATAGCAACTATCTTTGATTGTTTTCTTTGAGGACTGCACCACAGGGAGAAAGTCTGGACCAGAAAAAGTCGAATGAATAACTAGCACATGTCACCGGGTGTGCACAAGTGGGTTGGTGGTTTTAAAATTTTTGTATTGCGTGGTGTGTATTTTGTAGTATTTAGTTTTCCTCTGGTTGCCCTGGCAACCCGATCATGTGACATAAACATTGTGAATAAAGGGCAAGCATACTACTTAGTTATGCCAATAAAAAATAAATAATAATAAAATTATGATAATACAATTTAGTATTTGTCACTGGCAGTCATTTGGTCACTGGCAAACAAAAGACAAAATTATAATTTGCACCTAGATTACCCCCTGACCTGAAAGTTGGTAGTCCCCCAAGTGGTACAGCAAACCATCCATGATCTTCTGTGCCTCCATATAATCTATGTACTCTGCATATATGTATATATCGAGTGCATGCTTGTATGTTTTTTCCTTTCAGGGCCCAATAAGGGGAATAACAAAGGTATATATTTATATAAATATTGGTTTCTAAATGACAAACTTCAGAACACAGCATGAATACAGAAGCTATGCATTTACTATCATCTTATATTGCACTGCATTAGAGCTCAGCAGAGATACACTATAGTATCACGACCCAAAAATGTCATAGTAACCAAAAGCTATTTCACACCAGTCAGACATATGCTGCTAGATCAAAATCATCTGCATACAAGTAGCTAGATAGTGGCCAGAAGAGCTCAAAAAAAGAAGAAAATATATATGAAGAAGAATGTATGTATTTTACAAGATAATCTAAAAATAACATGCAACTTTCAATGAAATTACTCCTAAAATGGAGTATACTGTATATGCACAATACCACTGAGCTGTCAACCATTTATATTTATAATAGAAATGGCATGAAACCACTTAAATTCTGGTGAGATAAAGAAACGTTACAAAAAGGTAATGTTCAAAAAGTAACAAATTAACGGTAAAATATGCAGTCATGTCTTCCCTTGTTTATGCACAATACAAAACAGATTCATGAAACTGGAATAGTATCAAATGTGCACCGACCTCAAGCAGGATTAAAAGAGAGCACACCATAGTGTCCATAGATTTCATCCACATTGTTTTCAATATTGTAGTCAATATAGATTAGTTTTAAGGGCAACCCTGATATCTTCTCTCCCACTCTCCCGATGTCAACAGAGCCATGCAATCATATCTAATCTGTTCCGTTTACTTAATCACCTCCGCACACAAACACGTCGACTCAAACTACAACAGATGTTTCCTTGTTCCCTCAACACCCAATTTAACAAGAAGAAAGACAATATAAAGGAAAGATACTGTAAAATGCATTATGCAGTTAGACTGTGACTGTTTGGTTTGATTTGTTGTAGGTCTAACTGAAAAGATTAAAGCTGGCTTTTTGGACTGCTTTTGTTTGTGCACTAGGCTAAATAGTGTGTGTGTGTGTGTGTGTGTGTGTGTGTGCGTGTGTGTGTGTGTGTGTGTGTGTGCGCGTGTGTGTGTGTGTGTGTGCGTGCGTGCGTGTGTGTGTGTGTGTGAAGATCTTCTGTCACTGTTTCGAGAGCTGCTCCGTCTATTACTACTGATCAAATCACTCGGCTCATGATCATTTGACCGCAGCATCACTGTAATGAGGAATATTTTGTTTTTTATTTATTTGTGAAAAATTATTTAATTACTTGAAATTTGTATATTATGTAAAATACACACATAGTCCCAGAACAATACTTTTATTTTACTCAAGTAAAATAATTTAGTTACCAGTGGTCACGGGACGCTAATGAAACTGTGTTACGCTGCTGCCTCCCAGTGGCCATATGATATTCAAGACCGTGAACAGTCCTATAACATCTTAAAGGTCCCATGGCATGAAATTTTCACTTTGAGGTTTTTGAACGTTAATGTGAGCTCCCCTACCCTGTGAGCTCCCCTACCCCTACCCTGAGAGTGTCACACTCTCACACTTTGAGAGTGTGACACACGCAATTCAACGTGTTCACACGCTCACACGGTATTTCTCACGCTGAAATTTAGTTACGCAATTCAAGCGCAGCGCCCAGCGCTTCTGTGCCCAGAAAATCGGTCTGTGTGGCTCAGAAGAGTTAGTTATGCACCGCGCCGTTTTCAGCGTAAAAAAAAGAGAATGTGACTCCAGGTAGGAAGTTGAAAAAACAGGTTAAAAAAAAAAGAGGGGGGGGGTCTCAAACTGTGGGCGAGGGTCCAAAAACGGGGCACAGAGTGTTTAAGTGCAGTGCAGTTTGCTTAGCTTATTTTAAGATTAAAATGAACATTTATCAGATAAAATGGTGATAGATTTATGAAAACGTATTAATGTGAGTCAGCCTTTTCCCACGTGAAGATCATCAAGTAGGCTACTGTTCCACCATGACTGATGATCATTTAGAAATGTGCTTGAGTCTGGCTGTCAGCAGCTCCTGTCCAGACTATGCATCCCGAGCTGATTCCATCCAGTGCAAGTCACATTTTGTGAGAAGTTAGTGCAAAGTGGCTGAAATGACCCCAGATTGCATCTCAGAGCATCTACAGTTCAAAAGTTTTCCGGGGGGGGGGCATGCCCCCGGACCCCTTTTCAGTGACTCTCAGCTTTTTCCATTACTGGTCACTTTCATCCCTGTTGATATTAATTTATATAGCATTAAGTTAAGTAGGACAGATATTTCTTTTATTCTGTTCATTTTGTTATTTTGTATTAAAAATAAATTGCTGATAATTATTTATTTTCCCTGTGTTCATATCACTCAAATATGCATCTAATTAAATTCAGGTTTGAGTCAAATATACTCAACAAAAATATAAACGCAACACTTTTGTTTTTGCTCCCATTTTTCCTGAGATGGACCCAAAGATCCAAAATTCACTCCAAATACACAACACTACCATTTCTCTCAAACATTGTTCACAAATCTGTCCAAATGTGTGACAGCGAGCACCTCTGCCCCGCCGAGACAATCCACCCCACCTCACAGGTGCGCTACATCAAGATGCCGATCCGATATCATGACCAGTGCACAGGTGCGCCCCAGACTGCCCACAATAAAAGGCCACCCCGAAATGTGCTTTTTTTTGCTTTATTGGGGGTCTGGGGACTCAGAACCAGTCAGTATCTGGTGTGACCACCATTTGCCTCATGCAGTGCAACACATCTTCTTCGCATAGAGTTGATCAGATTGTCAATTGTGGCCTGTGGAATGTTGGTCCACTCCTCTTCAATGGCTGTGCGAAGTTGCTGGATATTAGTGGTAGCTGGTACACGCTGTCGTATACGCCGGTCAAGCACATCCCAAACATGCTCAATGGGTGACATGTCCGGTGAGTATGCTGGCCATGCAAGAACTGGGACATTTTCAGCTTCCAAGAATTGTGTACAGATCCTTGCAACATGGGGCCGTGCATTATCTTGCTGAAACATGAGGTGATGTTCATGGATGTATGGCACAACAATGGGCATCAGGATCTCATCACGATATCTCTGTGCAGTCAAAATGCCATCAATAAAATGCACCTGTGTTCTTCGTCCATAACAGCCTTTGAAGAGGAGTGGACCAACATTCCACAGGCCACAACTGACAATCTGATCAACTCTATGCGAAGATGTGTTGCACTGCATGTGGCAAATGGTGGTCACACCAGATACTGACTGGTTCTGAGTCCCCAGACCCCCAATAAAGCAAAAAAAAAAAAAATGCACATTTTGGGGTGGCCTTTTATTGTGGGCAGTCTGGGGCGTACCTGTGCACTGGTCATGATGTCGGATCGGCATCTTGATGTGGGACACCTGTGAGGTGGGGTGGATTGTTTCGGCGGGGCAGAGGTGCTCGCTGTCACACATTTGGACAGATTTGTGAACAATGTTTGAGAGAAATGGTAGTGTTGTGTATCTGGAGTGAATTTTGGATCTTTGGGTCCATCTCAGGAAAAATGGGAGCAAAAACAAAAGTGAAGAAAATTGAGCAAGTCACAGGTTCGAATCTAGACCAGAGCGAGAGCAAATGAACAGATTTAATTTTTAAAGTTGCTTATTTTAAAATCTGTTATTTTAAAATAAGCTTATTTTAAAATCAGTTATTTATCTAATGTTTTGTCATTTTTCAGGGAAATTATTAAAAACTACCATATTGTAACTCTAAAGTTTCATTCAAACTGCAAGCAGCTTCTTGATATTATAAGTGCTTCTAGAATTCACTGTAAATTAATACAACACAATCAGTTCCACAAAGAAATATATTTATTAACACAATAGTATGCCCAAAATTTCACATTTTCTTGGCAGTCAGTAATTTCAGTCAGGTCAGTGATTATTTCCTAACTGAAAAGGAACCAGAATATAAAAACATGAATTTTAGATTCATAAAGATATTAGAAACATAAAGATATTGATATACAAGACCCACAATAAGTACATAGATAAATAGGAATAGAACAGTAATAGGATAATAATAATTATAATTGGAATAGAACAGTTATTAACACTAGATGGTAATAAAAATATTTATTAATATTTAAAGTAAGTAAAGCTAACCCAGTATTCTCATACATTGAACCCACTCCTCTTTTGTAACTGGCTCTGTGTTTGGGCAATATACCTTGCCTTTTTACTGACTGTGACTGTTTCCACGGTGCGAAACTGCCCACATTTATGACATATTTGAGGTCACAGTCATGCCTTACAAAAACAATGGAATGGACATATTTTTAGGTATTTATATTTTCTAATACACTAAATACCAACAAAAGCATGCAGAAGTATTTCCTCAGACATAAGCAAATAGGCAAATATTATTACTTGCATGTGAGGATAACTCTAAACTCTGATCGATGGGCCCGGTCCAACTGCTGAAGCACAGCATGACACCCTGGATCTACATCTGGTGCAAATGAGGGTTTTCGTGATCACGTGGCATCCAAACCAGCAGCCGTTGGGCAAAGAAGCGGTCTGGTGTTGGAGCCTGGTGGTACAAGGTAGCTGGTGGTGGGGGGTGGTACCACAGGTCTCGGCGGACTTTCAGTTCCAGCTTCCCTTTTGCACCCACCATAAAAAGTGTTTCTGCCGCCTACTTGCGGCCCTGCTGTGGGATGGTCTGTGGCCATAGTAATGGGAGGTCCGCTGGTTCTGGCTATACAGTGGTACCTCACCTTACGAAATTAATTCTTTCTGTTTCTGTTCTGACCCTGAGAGCGAGCAGACGTCTCTCTTTTTCCTCTCTTATCTATTGCTCTTGTTGTCTGCATGCCTCTCTTGTTTTCGTCATTTTCTCGCTTTTTGGAGCAGATTTTCCAAATTCCAAAAATATGGATGTGATCAGCTGGACCCTCAGCGCTATTGATACTCTTTTTTCACGGAGGAGTGCTGCTCCGGGAGAAGCGGCGTGTCCAGATGGTACTTTTGCTGCTGGATATGCGAGGGACTCGTATCGTGCGTGGCAAGTCGTATGTTTGGCACCAATGTACCTGGAGGATGTGGAGGATATTTACGTATTTGGATTTCTGATAGCTGGACATCTGTTAATTGGCCTGGGATTGTCCATGATCTATCGCATAAATTGTAAGCTGGCAGCTAGTAAAGAATCCCCTAAGCTGTCTGCAGAAATTTCGAGCCATTGTGAAGGCGTTGGAGATCTCGTGAAAGGATTACATCAGAAAGTGGGACAGGTTGAGGTCCTTTTGGAAGGATTTCAACCAAAGGAAACATCTCGACGTTTGGATATCATCACGGGGATGGTGACAGAACTGTGTAAAGCCAACGTAGCGCAGTCTGTGCGCCAAGAGGAACTAATGAGATCTCTCATGAATCTTCATGGCGATATGAAGATGGGGGTCTGGCACAACTCGAGCCCAGTCTAAATTATTTACCTGGGTCTCTAAAAATGTATTTCATCAATGCTAAATTAACCCCCCTGGATTATTCTCTCCTGTGAAAATCTGTCTCAAATAGTTATCTGTGTTTTGACTTCGCCTCCCTGCATAAACACTTCCAAGGCCACGAACTGTGGTTTGTTATCTGGACTCTACATAAACATGGCACACACTCTTACACGGTCACTGAAAATAGAAATAATAGCAGAGATTCCCTGTCTTTAGAAAGGTCTGTCCTCTGCTCTCGGTTCAATCAATTTCATCGATTTCCAATTTGACCCCCCCCACATCCTTCCTTATGTTACCAACAAAAAAGATCACCTTATGTTATATCTCCAACTGTTTTTCTGTCATTACATGTTGTTAAATTGTCACTGATTGTACTTGTATTGCATCTTTTCTACTCTGCATCTCCCAGTCGGCGGCGCGCGCATGCGCAGCGGCCCCTCCCCTAGCCCACTCTATCACTGTCCTGCCTGGTTAGGGGGAAAACGAAATTTCGAATTCATTCTATGTACATGTACATGATTGTTTTTCGACAATAAAGCAAACTATGACTACTATGACTACTACTACTAATTCGTTGCAGAAGTGGTTTCGTAACGTGAATTTTTCGTAAGTTGAGTAGCCATTTCAATGGAAAAGGCCTGATTCGTTCCAAGTTTTTTTTTTAAATAGTGTAACTTTTTTTTTTTAATAGTGCAACATTGGTTCTGCGTCCTGATTGGCTAAGAGACTAGACAGGACTAAACGTGGACTAAACCAGGTCTAGAGTCTAGACCTGGTTTAGTTCTGGTCTAGACTCTAGACCAGAACCGTGCTAGACCAGGTGCCGTGCTCCTTGCCGCGCGGTGCTCCTTGCCGCGCGGTGCCGTGCTCCTCGCCGCGTGTCTATGGAACCTGTGAAGTTTCTAAATGAAAGAATATTATTATTACGTTTTAGTGAAATAAAGTGGTATAAATGTGGCGGCACGGTGGCTGAGTGGGTAGCACTCATGCTTCACAGCATCCCCGGGTCGCCCAGACCTTTCTGTGTGTGTTCTGTGTGGAGTTTGCATGCATGGTCTGGGTTCGATCCCCGGGTCACCCGAGCCTTTCTGTGTGGAGTTTGCATGTTCTCCCCGTGTCTGGGTGGGTTTCCTCCGGGCACTCCGGTTTCCCCCACCAACCGAAAACATGCCCCATAGGTACCTCCAGCTTTGGTCCTGACCAAGCCGAAGCAAGAAGATCATGGAGATGGTCCCCGGGCGCAGTAATGTGCTGCTCACTGCTCCTGATAACAGGATGGGTTAAATGCAGAACTGGAATTTCCCCACTGTGGGACTAATAAAGGCATAGCTTTCTTTCTTTCTTTCTAATTATGACAATTTAATTTACATGTACTTAATTTTCAGTTAAATAAAATGATATTACCTGAGGGAGTTTCCTCTGCAGACAAATTTGGCTTGACCACATGTGAGCCCCCAAATCTCTGCTTTTCAAGCTGTTAACAAAAGGGTCATTGTCAGTCAAATTTATGGGTCTAAATCCTGCACCACTGCTGCAGATATGCGTGTGTGTGTGTGTGTGTATGTATGTATGTATATGTAATAACATGCTGCTAACCATGGATAAAGTCAGACTGGGTCTTTTGGACTGCTCATTGCTCCTGGGGATAGATGGTGTGGGTCTTTTTGAAGGAGTAGACAGCTCACTCCTGGAGGTGGAGGGTGTGGGTTCTGCACTCAGCTCTCTGCTCCTGGAGGTGGTGCAGGATGAGTCTAAGCCAGGGGTGGCATCCACTTTAGGTGGCAGATGACCCTGTGATAAGTGCATGAAGATATACCAGACAAATAGTAGGCCTATTTAGGACACTAATATATTCTATATCATGTCTAATCCTGCTTCTTTTTTTTTTTTTAAAGAAATGTAGGATAAATGATGGCACCTTATGAAATCCACATGAGCATGTATGAAGTGTGCTCCAGAATGGTCTGTCTACCCCTACTTGAAAGCAGAGGGCACTTTTCTATCTGAAATCATAAACAAATATTATGCATATAACTAGTTTGTGTGCCAGAAGTCCATACATATACACAGTATTACGTTAAAAATGTATAATTTGTATTAAGTGAATCCTTTACTTGTTTTATCTGCACACAGATAACATGGAATATCACAAACAGTTCCATATTAAATGCAATAAAGTTGAATCAGTCTGGTACATCTCATACCATCTTTTTTTGTCTGGGAGCAGGTCTATTGCTGTTTATCTGTGACGTAATTACCAATGAATTAACGTAATCATTACGTAGTGTCTGGTAGCTATTGAAACAATTAAACTAAGCCACTGCATTGATGAAATATGTAAAACCCACCTGTTTTCTCAGTACGGTGACGTTACGGAGCTATTAGCCAACTTTTGAGAGCGGCGAAGCACATGGGATTGTTGTCAACAGTGAGACGAAGATAGAAAGACGGCAAGATGCGCCAAGCACATCGATTGGCTTGCAAATGATTCAGCTCACAGTTTGACTGGACTCACGCCGTGGCCTGATTTGCTCTCGTGAAAGAAGATGGAGTTGCGGATCTTATTGGAAGCGCAAGTCTGCTTGGCATATTACTTGAAGCTTACTATTTATATACTTGAAATATACTCCTTAAAGTACTCTCAAAGTTTACTCACTGTATGTACACAAGAGTGTGATGCCTTTACAAAATCACAAGACATAATGTTGAAAACAAGTTTGATATATTTTCAAACATACAAACAAACAAGACCTATGAAATCAAATAGTTCCTTACTAAAGAAAATAAAAGGAAAAAGTGCACACAAGGTGCATAAAGATAATGCAATTGAGCACACATACTATATACTCTTAAGATGCGTGAAAAGTCCCTCAGTCGTCCAGGTAGAATCCATGATCAAAGGAGAAGTTCAATTTGTCAACTGGACAAAGTTTGTTTGGTTGAAAACGTTTCGCCGCTCATCCGAGAGGCTTCGTCAGCTCTGGCCCTCATGCTGGTTAGACCCTGTTTAAATCTAGCTGCAAGGGAGGAGCTAACTACCCTGAACAAAGCTCTGAACCTTGAGAGTAGCGGGGATAGGGTCAGAGCTTTGTTCAGGGTAGTTAGCTCCTCCCTTGCAGCTAGATATAAACAGGGTCTAACCAGCATGAGGGCCAGAGCTGACGAAGCCTCTCGGATGAGCGGCGAAACGTTTTCAACCAAACAAACTTTGTCCAGTTGACAAATTGATCATATATACTCTTAAGTTTTAAACTCCAGCATTATATTATATTAATATATAAATTAAATGCTAAGCACGAGTCAATGACTTGACTAAAGGAAAAGTATATGTTTTTGTTTTAAAGTATAAGTGTAAGTCTTAGTATAAATGTACTTAGTCTTAGACTTTGTTTATACGTTTCAGTATAAGCCAAGTATACTTTACTATACTATTCTATAAGTATATAAAACATAGTTTATAAAAATTCAACTTCAAGTATACTTCCTCAGTTTTAGTATAAAATAAGTATACTCATAGTAAACTTGAATAAACTTCTTTTTGCTAAGGGAGAACACACAAATGGCTGACACTCTTGGGCTCTGCAATCAGATTCATTCTTATTATTGGCAGCACGCTGTAGGATGCACAGAGGGAAACCATCATGTGAAATCCTGTCCAAATGCTTTGGGATAAAAATAAGGAGTAAAGTTGCTATAAGATATCGATTGAACACTGAGCATTGGTTGAGCCTTGACAATTCCATTCTTAACGTTATAATCAATTGTTAATATTATAATTAATATTATAGTTAATATTAAAGTAATATTTAAGTAAAACTTTACTTTAATTAAGTAAAAAAAAATAAAATAAAAAGGCCCAGGCGGAATGCCTATAAAAAAGTCTTTAATGGATCCATAATTTATATATATGATAAAATATTTATTTTAGTGTACAAAGTTCAAACTGCTCTTGATTCTTTAAAAATGGTTGATTTTACAATAAATATGAAGGTTACAGCTTTCCAATAATCCAATAAAGTTTCACATTCTAAGGAAATTGATATTTTTTTGTATGGTTGACAAAATGGAAACAAAAATGATTTTACATGGTTAAATTAACTTGAATCTTGATATGAAATAATGTCCTAGGTCAAGAGTAGTGTAATGTTTAAACATTTGCAACCTGGCTTACAGAGTGAGTCTTAAACAGTATGCTGTTTGCAGTGTGGGAAGAAATGGAACAAAAGTGAATAATCCACAGCACTGCAAAAAATGTTCCACATAGTTTTGCTCTACTAGCTCTGCTTGTTCCACTTACAGTATTTTCTATTTAAATTTTAAACAACTGGAACAGAAACAAGTTGATGTCGATTTTGGTTTTGATGGCAGTATCAAAGGCACCATAACTCTCCTCTTTAGGCATTAAAATATCTTGCAAAATAGCGAACAAATTCAAATAATAAAGTAGGACCAAGCCAAACACTGTGGCCATAGCTCACTAACAGGCTTTAAAATGTGTATCAGACATCAGAGAACTGTTACAGTTTACACAAAAACATTCAAATACATAAAATATAAAAACACATAAAATATAAAAACACATATGTATATATTTTAAATGTTTATCCTATGAACTTTTCTCCACCAGTCTAATTGTTTTTTTTTATATATATATATATAAATAAGAAGGAATGTATTCGGCATCAAGGAGAATAAAGGCTTACATGTTATCATACACAGTAAAACTAAACAGATTTTCTTCAGTGGTAGAAGTTTTGTAGAAATTATTTCAGCATAGCCACCTATTGGTTTTGTTTACCTGGAGCGTTGTCCACATCCAGATCTACTGTAGGTTTTAAAGCTGCTTTGAATCGCTATTGGGAGAGAATACAAAATAGATAAGAACAAATAGCCACTTCTAATCATACACATAAAATGGTGACCTGCCTATACTGATGGTATAATATGGATATTGTCAGAAATACTGTACTTTATTTTCTGCTTGATAAACCTGCTCAGTGGTTTTATGTACACTCTGTGTATTCTTTTTTTTTTTTTTTTATTTTTTTTTTTTACATTTTATTTATAAGCTCTTAATATGGTGTTAATATAATTTTCAAAGCTGAACTCTGCCGTCTCCTTCTTTTGTACATTTATTCTTATCTTTTTGTTTGTTTATCTTTTGATTGGTGAAATATCCTCAAAATGTTGCCTCTGACAAGAAGCTAAACCCCAAGTCAAGGGTTTCAAAACATTTTACCATTTGAGTAATGTATTATGGTACTTACTTCATACAGGGATCCCTTGTTGATGTAAATCTCATGAATAGCCCCAAGTGGTATCCATATGATAGACACCAGAGAGACGGCCCAGCCCACACCGTCAGCCCAGTTTGGATATTTATATTTTCCATAACGCACTGGAGTGTACTGGATAATACTGGACACTAAAATACACTGAGGAAGGACAGACATATGGTATTATACACACAGTAATAAAACACATTAATATTGCTAGCATTCTGTCAGTTATCTTACCATGACCAAAACAGGACAGAAAACAAGCCAACACAGGCGGAAGTAGATGTTTGGAGGCCTCCCAGTCATTCTCCTGACCATAAGAGAGATACGGGGGACTCCTAATATTATGCAAAGGGTTAGATAAAATATATATATTATATAATTTAACTAATCTGTTTAAATATAATGAAATGTTTTACCAAAAATCCTGCAGACAGCCACAACTTCAAAAAATGCCAGAAACATGAGAGAAACCACAGCTGTGTAATGGTCCATTAGCTGAAATACATATATACCTCCCTGCAAAAGAGAATATGACAAAAATAATTAAAGGATCTATGTAAGTGTATGTAAAAAGATTTTTTTTTATTTCAGAAACTAGACCTGCCTATGTCCCCAGATAAACATGTTTGGCAAGTTTGGACACCTCTTTTTTTTCTTTTTACTACTTGCTACATTTTAGATACTTACAGAAGACATCAAATATATAAAATAAAATATAAAATATTTTTCAACAAAGAAAAAGTGGTTACTTTAAGGATTTGGTTGCCAGTTTCAATGCTGATATTCAGTTCTGATCTGAATCCTCACTACATAAACCCCAGCACATATTGTAAATCATTAATTAATGCTAGTTTAACCCAAATTCTAGAGGTTCTGAGGCTTTCACATAAAGCATGACCTGTCCATAAACTGAGAATGATGAAAGCTTGGCAAGTCAGGTTCAGTTGTGATGTAAGAGTGCAGGCTACATCCACTTCCTTTAAAAGTGCAATGCGCAACTTTTCTGGTATAGGGTTCACTGCCTCCTTGTCTCCATGTAGATATTATTGCTTTGTGTATAATATTGTACGGTATATATTAAACCTATCTATCATGAGGGAGACAAGCAGGTTATAGCTCTATGCTACATTAAAACTCAGATCTGTGGAGAATCGCCCTTACTCACAGAAGGAATTATTGTATTTTTGAGCAACAGAAACCCCCGTTATAAATAAATTCCAGATGGATATGTTTAATGTCACACCATGGAACATCCCAAGTAAAGTAATAACATTTCCATGGAGACAAGTAGGTATCAGACTTCACAAGAAATATTGTGCTCTGCACCTTTAAAGGAACTGGATGTAGCCTGCACTCTTACATCACAACATCACAACAACAGCTATTATGGATAAATGCTTTTGCACTAATATACCTGACCTTAGTAATATGAGGGAGCCCCAGCAAAAAGCAGAGCAGACACACAGCCAAAGCCAAAAGCTCTTCTCGTTTCACAAACTGCAGGATTTTGGTGCCAAATTCATCCTTCAAGAAGGTTATGGCAACTTCAACGTTGGCAAACTACAAATAAATTCCAGAATTTTTTTTTGAAAAAGACATTAGAGAATATGAAGCTTTCATAAACCGCACACATATTATATTATGGAATAAACTGACTTAATTTACTCATGTTCTTCAAGCAGAAAATGTACCTGGCTGTCAAGACCCAGACAAAGAAGCATAAAGAAGAAGAGTGGTGCCCAGAGCTGAAACACTGGCATGGTGGAGATGACTTCAGGATACACCACAAAAACTAATCCAGGACCTAAGTATTAAAAATGTTAACATTACACAATTGATCATATCATTGTAAAAGAAGATTTTTTTTCCAATGACAATAGCCGCATGAGTCCGTCAGATCCTATTTCATGTATGACAAAGGCTCAAAGGCTGGTTAGGTGCTAAAGTCATTAAATAATTAATTAATTTGGGTAAAGGTCGATTTACAGTTTACCTTTTGCCATGACCCAACTTGCTTACAATGTGATTCAATGAAAAAGGCTCTTGAGCATTAGTCATTAGTCATATTCTTGTTATTAACTTGTCTCAGCATGTACTTTCTGTTATTGATCTTTTGTGAAAACCTTGTGGTTTATGAAATCTCAACAAAAGGAAAACCAACCAATATTACATTGGTAATGTCACAACAATGTACACAACCTTTAGTATTTCCCACATCTGAACTCACCGTCTGTGGCAATGTTGTCCACTGGGAGGTTATGGACATGTGCCATGTAGCCAATAGCAGAAAAGATCACAAAACCTGCCAGGATACTTGTGAAGGAGTTTGTTACAGACACAATCAAAGCATCCCTGAGGAAACAATTTTTGAAATAACTTTCATAAAATTGTTGCATGTTTTGTCCTTTCATTTGATAATTGTGGGTCACTAATATAATATGGATGGAGAGAAACAGACTTGACACAAGGATTTCTCTGATATCTGAACTCTGCACTCTTCGTACACCACTGCAGTAACCCAATTCTAAATATTTATGTTCCACTTCAACTTTGGATTATTTTGTAAAACAAATAAGCTTTAAGGCATATCAGAATTACTGACAAACAGTTAAAACATGGGAACATATTGGAGGCGTTAAAAACAACATTGCAAAAGTGAGCTAGCGCTTGTGTTTGTTTACAGCAGAACTACAGTCACATCACAAGAACAAATGTAATTGTCCAAAGGAATTATTAGTGTTACCTGAGAATGTTGTTGTTAAACTTGTTGTAACTGGACATTGAAATCATTGAGCCGAATGCAATTCCAATAGAGTTAAACACTTGGGCAGCAGCATTTACCCAAACCTGTGAAAGAGAAAAACATATCACAATGCCAATTTGGATTTGTAAATATGCTGGTTTTAAATTGAAGATTTTAAAAGACATAAGCTATTGGATACTGTGGGATCTCATATTTAATTTACTGGTGTACTTACATATGAAAACTGTAATCTCTGTATACTTAGAACCTCCACCTGGTTCTTCTGTGTTTTAACCCAGTGTTCTGTGAACAGCTAAGTGTAACTCAATACCTACATAGACTATCTGGGGCTGTGTTTCACCTGCTCCCTATCCATCAATATTTTGGCTGACTATTGGGAAAACTGGTCTTCTTAGCTAAAGCTGGGGAGTTCTCTACATGGTCTGCATAGCTAAGCTATTCTCCTATAGGTTAGTTGTTGCTGAGGTCATAAATAGTCAACAGTCTGTACTGTATTTAAAGACACCTTGTGGTCATTTGTGTGTGTGTGGGGGTGTGTGTGATCCGACCCCATTGGGGGTTCTCTCCATGTCCCTCTTCACGGCCGATGTCTCTCTGCTAAGCTGATAACATGGAGGCTGATGCCTGATGACACCATTCTGTTTGTATTTTGCTATTTTGACATTAAAATGCTGAATAACCTCAATTTCGACTATGCCTTCCTTCAGACCTCCTTCTGACCCATTTTTTATGAAACTGACAATACTTGTAACAATTCAATGCCATTGTTTTTTTGTTTTTGTTTTACAAGAAACAGGATCTGTTTCTAAAGGTAAAGTGCTTTATTTCTCACAGAACTTAAATTAATTGCTTGGATTCAAATGGAGGACTAGTCCTAAGCTGCTATGACTATGCACACTGCTAATATGGGCAAACCAGACAGACCTGTACTTTTTGTAAAGCACCCAGAGAAAGCCAATGCAGACGCAGGGAGAGCATGCAAACACTGAAAAGCCTCCTCTGGTCAGAGAAATGAACCCTTGCCCATCAAGACTGCTAACCACTCAGCCATGGTGTCAATTAACCTCACCTTAATTTGGAACAGTTTACTCCACACTGGGGTCACAAAGAAAAGAATGCCATCGACTGCTCCCGGAAGCTGCACATTATTGATGAGCAAGGCAAACAGGATGAAGTATGGAAAAATAGCTGTAAAATACACCACCTGAGATACAAAATATAAAAAGAAACAACTATTACAAAATTATAGTTACTGACTCAATGCAGAAATGCTACCGAAAATAAGTATTATTTAAATTTGAGGAAATATTAAGTCAGTGATGTGTATAGCATTGATCTATATATAATAATTTATGTACAATGGTATTTATCTGACCTTGCCAGTGGATTTAACTCCTTTGAATATGCACAAATAGACAATGACCCAGGCAGCAACTAGACACCCAAACAGCTCCCAGTGAAGCCCACCAGAATCTTCTATGCTCTCTGTTTTTTCAAGAAGTTTATAACTAAGAGGAAAAACATAGAATATCCACTGTTATTAACAGAAATCAAATGCTACATCTGTTTGTGGTCATAATGTTATGGTTGATCAGTGTCATGAAAACAAGACAAACTCACTCAAAAAACTGCTGACTGGCAGACTGCAGGTGGGTTGCATTGCCAGTGAAACCAGTGGAGCAGTTTTGGACAACATTCCAAGTTTCATTACATGATTGCCATGGTAAAGTCGATCCAAATGAGTTGAACAGGTAAAATATTGCCCAACTCATGAGCACATTGTAGTAGGTAGAAAATACAAAGGAGATGACAACAGTGGCCAGACCAACACCTGCCAAAAACACAAAATATGAGACACAAAAGAGGACAGAGTGCACTGGAATGAAGACGGATACATCAGTGCCAGTCATGCAGGTTTGGAAGTTATTCATTTACACACAGTGAACAACATAATCAATTCTGCAGAAAAAATTAGAAAGCCAAAACAAAAAAATACAGATTAATCCCCCTTCTCCTCACTACAGGGGCCATTTGTTTATTCCCAGCAGACTCTGTACTTGTTTACTCCCCGATATGTGGGTGCAGACTCAGAGGAAAGGACTTCAGGAGTTCACAAAAACGCACTTGGCTCTCTAAGCTTTTGGGACAGGCGGACGGCTTGATGATATCAAAGGACATAAAGCTCATGTGGGTGAGCTATTGCAAATAGTTTTATTCTGGTCAAAGGCTTACACAAAAAACATGTAAGAATCTTTTGGTGTAACATGCAAGTTTCTTTTGGTGGTATTCAGTGCACTTTTTTTTTTTTTTTTAATCAAAGGAATACAGGGTATTCCAAGTATTCAGAATACAATACTCACATTTAGGCCTATTATTCTTACGCTGGTAATAATAATATTTTAACAAAAATTAATAGGCTAAGTAAAAATTCAAATAACTAAATACATGATGCTAACATATAGCCTAACCTGTCAATGAAAACATCCAGCTTTAGGTTATTTAAGGTAGGCCTAGTCATTCAGATTGTTACACTTCAATTTGTTTCAAAGGTACTGAAAAGCCTGATTTGGGGCGCAGAGCGTGTCCACAAGCACACAGGTCTGTTGACGTGGATTGAGAGCACAGGTGGGCACAGAATCTTCATAAATGATTTGGCCTTGTTGCACCTGTGCAGAGTCAGAGTCAAGTTTCAGCCACAGGTGTGACTCTGGTCCAGTTTTGCAGGTGTCATTCTTCAGACCAGTGCAGCGATACGTTTGACCGCATCTTAAATCATTAACATGGTTCATTAAAGCAGCACTACGTAATATTCTTGGTGGGGGGCACACTGCTAGCATGACTCCGTGGAGATGAGATCAAGGTTGTCTCACCATGAAGACAAGCAGCAACCTGCCATACCAAGTTGAGGTACAAGTCAGATCTGTGGAGAGACGAGCCCACTCCCAGGAGTGGAGATTTTTATTGCAATAATAACATCCAGAATAATAAAAGCTTTTATTTATTTATTTTTTGTCTGAAGCACACAGTGGTGTGAAATACATAAATGATTTGCATTTATGTAACATCTAGTGACATCCCTTTTTTTTTTTTTTTTAATGTTCTTTCACCCATTCTGGCCTGGGTAGATGAGCTGTTATGTTTTTACACAATTGTTTGGTCTGGAGGGAACCCTCCATAGCAACAGGCCTGCATAAAGTGCAACAAAGCAGAAATGCTCCTTTGAATGTCAATTGAGTGTTAACTTAAAGTTTAATAAATTTTGTAACATACGCACACATTATATATTTTCTTCCATACAAAAGGTGTATTGCAAACTTTTGCACCCCTTTGAAAGTCATGTGCAGCCTCAGCCAGTTTAGTCTGGACCTGTCATGGCTCTAGAATGGCAATGATCCAAAGAAGTGAGGGTCAACAAATAAATAAATAAACAAATAAATAAAATATATATATTTTTACAAGGATAAAACTGAAACTTAAGGTGCTTGTTCCAAGGTAATAACATTTAATTGAAACCTGACAGCATGCTGTTAATTACTGACACATTAATGGTGATTTATATGGCTGCTGCTCTTTATGCAATAATCAGTCAAAAAACAAAAACAAAACAAAACAGGAAAACTACCTGCTTTTGGCCCTTGTTTAGCACAGAGCATAAACCAGGAAGAAATGAGCGATAAATCAATGGGAGGTTGTTTTGACCGGGTAGATAGTCTCTGTCTTTAAAGAAATAAGAAGAACTTTGGAGAGAATAATTACATTAGGAAAGAAAGACAGCATTTGCACATCCCAAAAATTAATAGTTTTCATTTGATGTCTGGGGTTTTATTCAAGACCCCAGACATCAAATGAATGAATTAGTACAGTCAGAAATCAAATGTAAATGTAAATATTTAAAAAAAAATCAACATATAATTGTTAATTGATAATTGTTAATGAGGAAGCTTACTGTTACTCAACTAAACATTCATATATTATATGAATGTGTAATTTACAAGTCCCCAACTATCAGGATGTGCAAGAGATTATTTTGAAATTTCTTAATACATTTATCAATACTACTATTTATTTACGAGTCATGTTAAGGGGAAAAAAATCATCAAAGGAAATCATAATCATAATTTAGTAGAGTTTAAGAGGCTAGACTGGCACAACAGATGGTCTTTTCCATTGTAATCTGCACAAAGAAATTCAGTCTGGTTCTGCTTCTGCTACAGGTAGGTTTGATTTCCTCAAATGCATATTTGGAGGTTTTGCAACGCAGCAAATCCAGATTTTATTTCCCAATTTTCTATTTCAATTTTCAATTAGTATTTTGCTTCTAGTTTTCCACAATTCCTGGAATTAGTTACTCTCCACCTGTTTACATTACATTCAGATAAAATCATCCAGAGCATAATTCCTTTGGAATACAATGAAAAAGTTGTTCTGGCTGGTTTGGCTGCATTTTCATTAAACTCTCTTTAGGAAATAAATTACAGAAATTGTGAGTGAGAAAAGAGTGAGGTTATATATATAGAGTGTATATACATATACTTACCTTTTAATAGAGGACATATTTTGGCAAAAGCATGCACAGGTCCTAAACGGGTGTATTGTCCGATTGTGAATTCCATAAAGAGCAGAGGAATGCCACACAGGATTACCATTGTTATGTAAGGAATCATGAAGGCACCTGGAGCAATAATAAACAAAACAATTAAATTAAATATTAACAGGGCATGCAAAATATACACAACAGCTGACATTTTGATTAAAGAGGGGGTATTTTACTTTTATGGGGTATTAACTGCTAACACATAACATTTAGATCACCATGTTACCTTTTATTGGTTTGAAATACTTGCCAAAAACAACGTATGAATGTTGTATAAATCTCACTTTCGTTTTTGAGTCTCTCTTGTCTTTAAAGAATAACACAATTCAAACACAAAAACAATGATAGCTGCAAAAACACACCCCCTATGGGAGTTTAACATTATGCTTTTTCTTCTATACAAAGACTAGGATTAAACAGTTTGGGTCACTCAGATATTATACACCTGTCTTGTTCAGGCTTATAGAACTTTATACTTCACATTACGTTACGAGCCTAACATCACTTCACATTTTTAAGTAAAATGAGTAAAATTATAACAATAAAGATGTGATTATGATTAAGCATAATGGTTATAATAATTCCAAGAAAAGTTCACTAATTTGCTTAGCCTTAGTCCATTTTGTGTTATTGCTGAGCCGTCTTGACTACCAAACATCTCAGTTTGAGGTTTTATTAGAAGCCTATAAAAGCTTAATAATTTGAAGCAGATTTTTAAAAATGTGAACAGGTTTCCTTAAATATTGGTTGTGTGAAGAATCCCTCAGTCGTCCAGGTAGAATCCATGGCAAAAGGAGAAATTATTTTGACTCAAAGACGTGAGATAGTTTCAGAATAATTTCATTGTAGTTAGCTCCTCCCTGCAGCGAGATATAAGCAGTGTCCTTCAGCACTCTAACCAGAACTGACGAAGCCACTCGGATGAGCGGCGAAACGTTTTCGACCAACCAAACTTTGTCCGGCTGACAAATTGAATTTCTTCTTTTGCCATTAAATATTGGTTCTCAAACTGCAGTGTGGGTACCACCATGTAATACTGACTGCTTCTGCTAATGCCCTCTGAATATACACTTAGGCCTATTACTTAGAAAGAGAGGCTACATTTACACATAGCTGGGTATATTGAGAAACAAATATTTCTCTCCCTCTGTTTTCCAAAATAGCATTTGGGTCCCTCCATTGCTGTGCCCCAACAGAACAATCTGGCCAAATGGACCCATCGGACCAGGAGCAAGACCCAGTTCTTTAGGCTCTGGACACACTGGGGGTCAGAATGGGCCATCATAAGCAAATTTTGAAGCAAGTGACTGAAAGACTCAGTGAGTTATCTGTTAATGTTACTCAACTTACCACTCAAATAAATGGGCTTGCTGCTCAGCTCTCAACTATGTTGCAATCGCCACCTGCTGGTCAGCCTTAAGCTACTGCTCCCCCTCTGATCCAGCCCCTCATCCCAGCCGCTCACATTCCTACTCCAGAGCGCTACTCCAGTGATTTTGGAGCTTGTGACCATTTCCTCCTCCAGTGCTCCCTGGTGTTCGACCAGCAACCCAACAGATAAGTCTTGCATTGCATTTTTACTTGGTCTACTCACTGGCAGAGCTGCACAATGGGCCATGGTTGTTTGGGAATCTGACTCCACCTTGTGTCACTCTTATGATAGTTTCACTGCAGAGATGAGGAAGACATTTGACCATCCTCTTAAGGGCAAAGAAGCAGCTAGACGTCTACTCTAACTCAATCAAGGCTCTTCATCCGTTGCTCAATATGCCATAGATTTTCTCATTCTAGCTGCTGAGTGGTTGGGACGATACTGCTTTACAAGTCGTTTTTATGAGGGTGATAAGGTTAAAGATGAATCTGGGCTCTGCATTTACTGCGGAGAAGCTACTCACTACATCAACACCTGCCCCCAGCGACCAAAAGAGATGGCTCACCAATGAATGGAGAGGGTCTGGTAAGCCAAACTACTTCTCTCCTGGATTCCACTCCACAAAGACTGCAGCTCCAATCAACTTTGTGCTGGTTGTGTGAGTCCATTCCCCTCCTTACACTTGACTCGGGAGCAGACAACAATTTAATTGACTCTAACTTTGTTTCTCCAGCTAAAATCCCTTTGGATCCCACAGAAATCCCCAGGGATGTACATGCTTTGAATGGAGAGAGGTTGGCCAGGATCACACATCAAACTTAATCTAACACTGGTTTTGTCTTGTAATCACAGGGAAGTTCTTCGGTTCTTAGTGATTTCATCTCCTCATACCCCTATAGTTTTGGGACTTTCCTGTTTAAAACTGCACAATCCTTATATTGATTGGGCCAAGATCAACATTGCCAGCTGAAGTACTTTCTGTCACTCCAACTGTCTGCAGCCAGCCATAACCCCCAGTGGACTAGTACCTCCCTCTCCTGCCAGTCCTCCAGATCTCTCTGCTGTATCCCCTGAATATCATGATCTGGGCGAAGTGTTCAACAAACAGAAAGCACTTTCTCTACCTCCACACTGCCCCTATGACTGCACTATTGATCTGCTCCCTGCCTGCTAGTCTCTTGTATAAACTTTCCTGTTCAGAGAGGGAGACTATGGAAGTTTGTATAAGGGATTCCTTAGCTGCAGGGCTGATGCGTCCATCTTCGTCACCTGTAGGCACAGGATTTTTCTTCGTGGGAAGGACAAGACTTTGAGGCCCTGTATAAACTATAAAGGGTTAAATGACATAACTGTTAAGAAGTACCCTCTTCCACTCATTGATTCAGCCTTGAACCTCTCATCAAGCCACCATTTTTACTAAAATTGGACTTAAGAAATGCCTATCACCTTGTTTGCATTCAACAAGGTGATGAGTGGAAGACTGGATTCAATACCCCACTTGGACATTTTGAGTACCTGGTGATGCCTTTTGGTCTAAGTAATGCACCAGCAGTTTTCCAGGCTCTTGATGTCCTGTGGGACATGTTGAATAAGTTTGTTTTTGTTTATTTGGATGACATTCTCATTTTTTACTCATCTGACTCATCTCACCCCTTATAAATGGTCTAGTGAGGCAGAAGATGCCTACACTACTCTTAAGACTCTATTCACCTCTGCTCCAGTCCTAACTCACCCTGATCCTTCCAGGCAATTCAGTGTAGAGGTTGATGCTTCCGACTCCGGGGTGGGAGCAGTCCTGTCCAAGCGTTCCCCAAGAAATCAAAGGATTCATCCTTGTGTATTTTTCTCTTACCATCTGACTCCTGCAGAGGTAAATTACACTGGAAATGGAGAGCTGGAGTGGAGACATTGGCTGGAGGGTGAGGAACATCCCTTCGTTGTGTGGACTGACCACAAAAACCTGTCATATCTCCATTCTGCCAAGTGGCTCAACTCTCAACAGGCTAGATGGACACTGTTTCTGGGAAGGTTCAACTTCATCCATACCTATCACCCCGATTCTCAGAATATAAAGCCAGATGCTTTATCTTGTCAGTTCAATCCTGATGTCCCAGAATCCCTGCCTACTCCCATATTGCCTGCTACTTGTGCGATTGATGATCCAGATAACCCATCTGAGGCTTCTCCCTCTACTTACCTGATTGCGTCTGTTCATTTGGAAATTGAAAAAGTGGTCCGTGAGGCTCAATGATCCCAACCTGCCCCAGGTAACTGCCCACCTGACTCCTTATTTGTGCCGGAGTCTGTGCGAGCTCAGGTCCACAAGTGGGGGTATAGTTCCAAACTCGCGTGTCACCCTGGTTTCCATCAGACCTTAGCTTTCCTTAAGCAGAGATTCTGGTGGCCATCTATGATCAAGGACACTCAGTCTTTTATTGCTACCTCTAGATTAAGATTAAGATTAATCCTTAATCATTTTGGGTGGGAACTATTTTTCAGTGCGGAAAAAGACAGACGAAGCACGCACCACGCGGACAGGGGAATCCCTGTTTACGCACCAGGAAGGGAGTTCCCCCGTTACGCTGCGTGCTTCGGCTTTCTTTTTCCGCACTGAAAAATAGTTCCCACCCAAAATGACCAAGGCAAGTTCTCCGTGTTGATTTGCACATTTATTTGCACTCGATATGAATGCGCACTACACAGAAAGTAATTGGGAAAAGCATCGAGCAAATTAATTCCTTTTGGCCGAAATCTTTCTCTGGCGCCGTTGCCTCCAGTCTAACGCGGAGGAGCAGCAGCTGCGCGCGGCAGTCAGTGCTAACAGACTCGGGGCAGACAGTCTATTAATGTTTTTCTTTTGTCCATATTTCTGTTAATTGTCTTTTGTACTTTAGCCTTGTTTAGTCCTATTTGACAATTATATTTACATATGACATTTTAACACCCCATAAATTGTGTATGGACGAATGTTGCAGAATTAGAAGTGGTAATTAGGTTGTTTTGAGTTAATGTGTATATTATACACTGACCACAACTTCCAACGCAACACTTGGGTTTATTGCAACACATGTCATTTTCTTATGCTAAATTTAACAATACATAACAAATATTATGATTCAAATCAAAAACACAGTTGTAGAGTCAGGAATGAAGAACAGATTTTTCCTGGTTTCCAATTCATTGCATCAGTTGAAGGTGCAATTCTGTATAACCGAAGTCAGTATCTTGTATGGCCTCCTCTGGCGTCACACAGCCTGGATTCTGAGATGCATGGAGTCAGTCAATTGCCAAATTTCAGCCTATGTGATGCAGTCCCATTCCTCCTGAAGTGCTTGACATAACTGTTGGACTGTGGCCGGTTCTGGATCATGCCTTCTCACCCGGCGATCCAGAATATCCCATAGATGTTCTATAGAGTTCAAATCTGGGGAATATGCAGGCCAATCAAGACAATGAACATTATTCTGCCTTAGGTAGTCCTGACAGACTCTGGCGACATGTGGTCTCGTGTTATCCTGTTGCAGCGTTAGGCGATAGCGAGTGGAACTGCAACAGGGGTCAGGATTTTGTTACGGTAACGGGTCGCACTGAGGTTTCCATCTATGAAAATGAGGTTTGTCTTGTGTCTACTGCTTATTCTAGCCCAAACCATTACACTGGGTCCAGGCGGTTGCGTATGGTTTGCCAATCCATCCACTAATCCGGTTCTGGTGACGACCTCTGGTCTGAGCAGCAGTGACTGTAGCTGGCAGGAAGCGATTGCGCAGGTGCTGGAGGCGAATATGGCGATCCTGCCGAGGGGTGACACGTGATCTGGGGGCATGTTGTTGATCACTGGTGCTTCCCGTTTCATTATACTGGCTCCAGAGACGGCCGTTTCCCAATTCAGCGACGGCACACTTGTGAGCGTCCTTGGAACGAGATATGCGTCATATCCGGCGCGACAAGCGCCGTTCCATTCGTTTTATCCCCCTGCACCGTCGAGACGAGCTCTGAACGGCGCCGTCGTTTCCATGGAAATCGGGGCGTGGAGCAAGCGTGCAAACATGCACGCTTCGCACACTTAAAAGCCCCAGCATGCACAGCGCGGGAGGATATATGACTACAAAGACCGACTCGCCAGCGACATCCACAAGTGAGAGTTGCGACGTCACTATAAAATATACGTACTGGTTCACCTCACCTACAACTATGCTACATGAAACTCTTCGGCCGTTTCCCAATTCAGCGACGGCACGCTTGTGAGTGTGCACTCGGGCTGTCGTCGAGACGGCGCACACTCGCTCTGTCCTTAGTGCACTACGTTTCTCACATGGGCGTCTTCGAAATGGAACAGGTCCCGCCTCAGCTCAATGAGCCGGGTGGTCTGCTCCTTTTCCCTAAAGACAAAAATATTATTCTATTGCGACTAGTAATACTTGGAATTGGGACATGGCCAATGTTCCCCCTAATTTTTAATGTGTCTGAGCAAACACACACTAACTCCACATCCGAAATGAACCCCCCCCCCCGCGCAGCTCACACTTTGCAGATATAAAAAAATTACCCCGCAGCTGAATAAAAAGCTCTTTCATCCCTGATTTACAGTGCGCTGCACAAGTTTTCTTGTGCGCTGAGAATGTGCGAACAGTGCGCAGCTTAGAGTAAACGCTGGACATGGCGATACTGTAGAATATCTAGCATTACAACAGCAAAGGAAATATAGAAGTGTAAGGGGAAAAGCATGTGAACGGTAAAACAGGTGCCGTGAACTATGCCGTTACGGCTACCGTCACACATGTTTAGCGTAGTTTATGAAGAGTTTCATGTAGCATAGTTGTAGGTGAGGTGAACCAGTACTGTATGTATATTTTATAGTGACGTCACAACTCTCACATGTGGATGTCGCTGGCGAGTCGGTCTTTGTAGTCGTAGGCCGTTTCCCAATTCACCGACGGCACGCTTGTGAGCCTCCTTGGAACGGGATATGCGTCATATCCGGCGCGACAAGCGCCGTTCCATTCGTTTTTTTCCCCCTGCACCGTCGAGACGAGCTCTGAACGGCGCCGTCGTTTCCATGGAAATCGGGGCGTGGACCAAGCGTTCAAACATGCACGCTTCGCACACTTAAAAGCCCCAGCATGCACAGCGCAGGAGGATATATGACTACAAAGACCGACTCGCCAGCGACATCCACAAGTGAGAGTTGCGACGTCACTATAAAATATACGTACTGGTTCACCTCACCTACAACTATGCTACATGAAACTCTTCATAAACTACGCTAAACATGTGTGACGGTAGCCGTAATGGCATAGATCACGGCACCTGTTTTACCGTTCACATGCTTTTCCCCTTACACTTCTAGATTTCCTTTGCTGTTGTAATGCTGGATATTCTACAGTATCGCCATGTCCAACGTTTACTCTAAGCTCCGCACTGCTCGCACATTCTCAGCGCACAAGAAAACTTATGCAGCGCACTGTAAATCAGGGATGAAAGAGCTTTTAGCGGATCTCCGCTTTTTATTCAGCCGCGGGGTCATTTTTTTATATCTGCAAAGTGCAAGCCGCGCGGGGGGTTCATTTCGGATGTGGAGTTAGTGTGTTTGCTCAGACACATTAAAAATTAGGGGGAACATTGGCCATGTCCCAATTCCAAGTATTACTAGTCGCAATAGTCTAATATTTTTGTCTTTAGGGAACAAGGAGCAGACCACCCGGCTCATTGAGCTGAGGCGGGACTTGTTCCATTTCGCAGACGGCCATGTGAGAAACGTAGTGCACTAAGGACAGAGCGAGTGTGCGCCGTCTCGACGACAGCCCGACGGCACACTCACAAGCGTGCCGTCGCTGAATTGGGAAACGGCCATATATCCTCCCGCGCTGTGCATGCTGGGGCTTTTAAGTGTGTGAAGCGTGCATGGCCGTTTCCCAATTCAGCGACGGCACACTTGTGAGCGTCCTTGGAACGGGATATGCGTCATATCCGGCGCGACAAGCGCCGTTCCATTCGTTTTTTTCCCCCTGCACCGTCGAGACAAGCTCTGAACGGCGCCGTCGTTTCCATGGAAATCGGGGCGTGGACCAAGCGTGCAAACATGCACGCTTCGCACACTTAAAAGCCCCAGCATGCACAGCGCGGGACTACAAAGACCGACTCGCCAGCGACATCCACAAGTGAGAGTTGCGACGTCACTATAAAACATACGTACTTGTTCACCTCACCTACATCTATGCTACATGAAACTCTTCATAAACTACGCTATACATGTGTGACGGTAGCCGTAACGGCATAGATCACGGCACCTGTATTACCGTTCACATGCTTTTTCCCCTTACACTTCTATATTTCCTTTGCTGTTGTAATGCTGGATATTCTACAGTGTCGCCATGTCCAGCGTTTACTCTAACCTGCGCACTGTTTGCACATTCTCAGCGCACAAGAAAACTTGTGCAGCGCACTGTAAATTAGGGATGATAGAGCTTTTTAGCGGATCTCCGCTTTTTATTCAGCCGCGGGGTAATTTTTTCGTATATCTGCAAAGTGCGAGCCGCGCGGGGGGGGGGGGCATTTCGGATGTGGAGTTATTGTGTGTTTGCTCAGACACATTAAAAATTAGGGGGAACATTGGCCATGTCCCAATTCCAAGTATTACTAGTCGCAATAGAATAATATTTTTGTCTTTAGGGAACAAGGAGCAGACCACCCGGCTCATTGAGCTGAGGCGGGACCTGTTCAATTTCGCAGACGCCCATGTGAGAAACGTAGTGCACGAAGGACAGAGCGAGTGTGCGCCGTCTCGACGACAGACCGAGTGCACACTCACAAGCGTGCCGTCGCCGAATTGGGAAACGGCCCTTGTTTGCACGCTTGGTCCACGCCCCGATTTCCATGGAAACGACGGCGCCGTTCAGGGCTCGTCTCGACGGTGCAGGGGGAAAAAAACGAATGGAACGGCGCTTGTCGCGCCGGATATGACGCATATCCCGTTCCAAGGACGCTCACAAGCGTGCCGTCGGTGAATTGGGAAACGGATATGGTCGACACGTGGATGCCCAGGTTCCTTAGCCTGGGAATTCCCAGGCCGCTTCCGTTCGTTTCGAACTGGAAGGCGGCCTGGAAACTCGTCCAAGCGAGAGTCCCAGATTTAGGGCCCCAATCAGAGAGCGGGGGAGGTGTGGCAAGACGGTGACGCGTACTACATGACAAACGGAAGCTTGTAGTTTGAACTGACAACTGACATGATTGGCTATGGACTTACGTATACGCTCAATGCAGGCCCGGCGCCAGACATAAAATAATAGGGGGGCGATGAATTTATCAGAGGGGGCGGGGTCGCGTCGCACACACACGTACACACACATCCCACAACAAAGTTCGCTCCTCGCGCGCGTGTGTAATGAGTCAGGCGCGCTCGTGTATTGAGACTACACCTTTGTAAGAGACTGGCTAAGAGTAAAAAGTGATGAGGTTTTTTTTTTATTATTATTATTTGAACGTAGACCCTCGTGATCTCCTGCATACCACAAAACCAAGCCAACAAGTGATCTGAGCAACGCCAAGAGACAGTACATTAACGCCACATAGCCCTCCACCACACATATATTTATAACAACACATAACTTTTCTCTCACTATAAAGTCCACACCTTAACATAAAATACTGTGTAGGAACTAGAAGCTAGCCTACCTCAGAAAAGTTGAAGCCTTCGGTTGGATGCTCCGCTGAAGAAGTCTGTAAGGCTGTGTCGGGTGGTGCTGGTGAACAAGGTCTCGGATCCTCTGGAGGAATCTTACTAGGTTTAATCCACATTCGTATATCCATCATTTAATCCACTTCCACTACAATGAAGCCTAGCAACCATGTCCCGCGCAAGTTGTGCGGTGCGCGGCGCAACCCTCAGCCTATCAAATCGCTTTGAACAATTGCCGTATCCGTTTGTTTTAAAAATAATTAATTTGATCTATATTTTAACTCATTTATATTGCTGAATAGCGTGGGCTAGTATTTTTGCAGTATTTATTTTAATTTCCTTTTTCTTTTACAACTCTCACCTGAGGGGGCGGGACTGATGACGTGAGGGGGCGTCGCCCCCAAACGCCCCCTCGTGGCGCCGGCTGTGGCTCAATGATAGACATTCATAACGCCCAATAAACGGCCGTTGGCAATCGCTAACCACACCTCCGCTACGGGATTTTTCGAAGCGAGTTTCCAGACCCATATCTCACTTGTGATATGGTCAGGTGTTAACCAGACTACCAGACCAGGCTTTGCGACATTCCACCAGCGAGCATACCAACGGCTCACTCTTGCTGATTTTGACCTAGGCGCGGCATGGTCACACGTTAACCCAGGACAATGCCAAGGAATATTGAAGTTGCCCATTGCTACGGCTATTTATTGACCAAATTCTGGAAGGATTGGTCAAAGAGTTCTACTCAATCTGACGGGATAGCAAAATTGTAAACAATGTGCAATCAAGTGGAACGAGCTGCCCACACGACAAAATCAAAACAATTTTCTGAGCTTTTAAGGTGTATTTGATGTATCATGACTCAAAACCAATATCCCATTTTATGTACACCAAATATTTCAAAATCGTATGTGTTGCGTTGGAAGTTTTGGTCAGTATATATAGGCTACCTATAGTAGTAGGCCTACTATTACCCAATAGACTAGACTATACACTAAAATATATGATGTAATATGGTCTATTTTCCTTTATGATTGCCACTATGTTGCCTGTAAAACGCCCCCCAAGTCTCCTTACCTCCTCCACTGCTGTAGCACAAATAAGGAAACCTCCAGACATTTCCAAGTCCCACCGCGTATCCGACCGATGCCAGGATGAACTCCAGGCGCCGGCCCCATGTGGGTCTATGCTCCTTGGTGTCGATCCGGAGCTCGTCCACATCTTTGCCATTCGTGGGTACCAGGGCATAATCCCTTTCACTGGAGCCTTCATTATCCATTATCAATGATCAGGCCTATATATTAACACAGTCGAGTAAAAGGTCAGTGCAAATTCATTACATCATATGTATCCCCTAACACTTCCTGAATTGTTTTTCGTTAGGCAGACTCCTTTACAAAGGCATATAACACAGGTTAAGAGGAGGCTACTTAGCGCATGTGAGGGGCACACACCTAAGGATGGGATTTGGTTTTATACCGGCTTCTGTCTCGCTCTGTCGGCTCAGTCAGGAGTAGGGGTGGTTTCACCATTCTTAAATACTAAAGCCCGCCCCGTGAAGTCCTGCTATTCTTCGCTGTCGCCGGACTCGACCACTTACCACAGCTGTCTGTGCAAGGTCTGGGCCCTTCAAAATAAAAGCTCACTATTACACGTCTGCGTTTTAGTACTACGAACTCTCATTTTAAATATAGTTTACGTGATCCTCTTAACAATCTCTTCTATGTTTAATTCAAATTATTAATTTGGTAGGCTATCTTCCTCCAGTGGGCCCCTATAGCATTGCTATTTATACACGCCACGCTCATGTTTTACAAGGTGGCCATACATGTATGTATGTATGTATAATTGTTCACTTAACTGCACTTGATATGACTATTCATGGCTTTCAGCTTCTTGCTATATATGGTGCCGTTTTGAGGTAAAATGTTTAGATTTTAATTGTCTATTGCTATGGCAATGATCCTAACTTAAAAGTTAAATCTATGTGATTTATATCCTAATAAGCCTAGCCCTACTACTCAAAGAAATTAAAGGAACACTTTGAAAACATCAGATCTCAATGTGAAAAAAGATGAGAGCAGGTTCACCATGAACATCTTTGACAAGTGTGTAAGAGTCTGGAGAAGACAAGGAAAAAGCTATGCTGCTGTCACGGTTCATGTTTTTTTTTGGCTGTTATTTCATATTGTGTGTATTTTATTCCTTTGTGTCCTCAGTGTTTTATTTTGACATTTCAGCTCAGCTTGTTACTTTTAGTTTTACTTCCTGTCTGTTGATTGTTTTCCCCGCCCTGATGTGCTACACCTGTGTCTGTCTGCATTTATACCCCATGTTCTCCTCTGCCCCTTGTTGGTCCATTGTCAATGTCTCGTTACGTTTTGTCATTAGTAGTCATGTCTTGCGTCTTTGGATTTTTGGATTTTGGTCTTTTCTGGATTTTGTTTATTATTAAAGTACTTAAACAGTAGTCCTGCATTTTGGGTCATCCCTCCTGTTTCCCCGTGACAGAATGGACCAACCAGATCAGACCCAAGCAGACTACTCTCCTTTTTTATTTTATTATTTTGTTAATGTGTGGGAAGTGGATTGTCTCTTGCAGCTGCTCTGCAGCAGGCCCGGGACTATGCCTGCAATGAGTCTGCTACCTCCAGAAGAGTCACAAGGAGGAGACATGGGGCTTGCAGATGGTAGCCCAGCTCTTCTTGTTAAGCCCTCCTTCCTCCACTTCAGCTCCCACCTCCTTCTCAAGAGTCACTGGTGCCCAATGCCATTACAGACTGCCCACCATCCCTGAATTCTATTTTGCTGGAGCTTTTTTTTTTTGGAGATTCCTGACCTCGACTTGCCTGCTTCTGTTCCTGAGCCACCGCTGGACACATCTCTCCGTCCGGGGTGGTCGTTCTCCTGAGCCCCTGCAGCAGCTTCGCTGGACAAAGTTCTCCGTCCAGGGAGCTTACCTGCTTCTGTTCCTGAGCCACCGCTGGACACATCTCTCCGTCTGGGGTGGTCGTTCTCCCGAGCCCCTGCAGTAGCTTCGCTGGACAAAGTTCTCCGTCCAGGGAGCTTACCTGCTTCTGTTCCTGAGCCACCGCTGGACACATCTCTCCGTCCAGGGTGGTCGTTCTCCTGAGCCCCTGCAGCAGCTTCGCTGGACAAAGTTCTCCATCCAGGGAGCTTACCTGCTTCTGTTCCTGAGCCACCGCTGGACACATCTCTCCATCTGGGGTGGTCGTTCTCCCAAGCCCCTGCGGTAGCTTCGCTGGACATCGCTCTCCGTCCAGGGAGCTTGCCGCCAGATCTCAGCCCTGCCCCTCATCCAAGTTGAGCTCCAGACATCCCACCTAACTTCACTGCCATCTCCATTGTGAACTGCCCTTGCCTTCATGACCCCAGACCATTCTGACTGTTTTTTCAGATCTCTTGTCCCTCCTCCAGGCCCCCTCCACCCTCCCGAGTTCATTGTGGCTCTTGGGGACGTCTGGGAGCCGTCCCTTGAGAGGGGGGTACTGTCACGGTTCATGTTTTTTTTTGGCTGTTATTTCATATTGTGTGTATTTTATTCCTTTGTGTCCTCAGTGTTTTATTTTGACATTTCAGCTCAGCTTGTTACTTTTAGTTTTACTTCCTGTCTGTTGATTGTTTTCCCCGCCCTGATGTGCTACACCTGTGTCTGTCTGCATTTATACCCCATGTTCTCCTCTGCCCCTTGTTGGTCCATTGTCAATGTCTCGTTACGTTTTGTCATTAGTAGTCATGCCTTGCGTTTTTGGATTTTGGTCTTTTCTGGATTTTGTTTATTATTAAAGTACTTAAACAGTAGTCCTGCATTTTGGGTCATCCCTCCTGTTTCCCCGTGACAGCTGCCTGCAACATCGTTCAGCATGATCGGTTTGGTGGTGAGTCAGTGATGGTCTGGGAAGGCGTATCCAAGGAGGGATGCACAGAAATATCTGGATATATCTTATGTTTTTCAACATTCAGCATTTGTTCACTGCACTTTCCAAATGCAAGTTCAATTAATATTCCCTGACAAGACTTGAGCATCTCTCAGGAGCCCAGGCAACATCGATATGTACTCCTTAACCTTACATGTACCTTGTGTAGGCCTATTTATTTATCCTAATGTTCCACAATAACACACAATTATTAATTTCTGAAGCCTTGTGAGGAAGCAAATGTATTCTTTGTTGCAACAGATGGACAGGGCCTAGGCCTGCCCTAGCCAGAAGCTGCCAGCCTCCTGGCATCTGAAGCAAGTCTCCCTGAGTTTCCCTGAAAGCCTCTGAGCTCTTATTATTATGGCAAATATCATACATAATAAATGGATGAGTGTGACATATGAGGTGAGAACAGGCAGCCCCTAATCACTATCATGTGTTGGTTTGCCTCATTAACATGTGGAATTAAAACAATATCAAGTGTGGTACATTTCAAGTTCATGTTTATTTGGAAAAAGCCCAACCAGGGACAGGAGTTGAGAATTAGCACTAGCTATAGATTCTATAGGCTATGCATTGCATCAGCTGCCTGTGACTATATATGACAAATAAATAAATACAAACAAGGGAGCGAGATCTGAGAGACAGCTGCTTGGTCTGATTGTATCTATGTGTAAATACTATTGATACTTAGGACATTTAGGAAGATTAACAAGCAACTTGGAACAAAAAGGTGTTACATGATATATACAAATGATTATAAAGTGAAAATAAAACACAGTATTTTATTTTCTATTACATAGACTTGTTTTTATAATTTCAAATACAGGGGGGTCTCGGGTTACGACGTTTCGTGGTTACGAACGCGCCCCCATTAAAAAAAATATGTATATATTACGCGTCATTCCGTCTTACACGGTTTAGCGTGGTAAGAGATGTAAACAAACGCACGCGGCGCGCGGCGCACGGCGGAAGAATACGCTCTGTTGTGGTTGTAGGGAGAAGAAGACCGCCTCGTGTGTGTGCCCAATGTGCGCGGAAGTACCTGATGTGGGCTCTGATCTGCTCCTATGAAAGCGGCAGTGATAACCAAGCAGCGTAGTGGTCTAATTATTGAGATGGAAAGGTTATTGGTGCTTTGGTTGGAAGATCAAAGGCAAAATCCGGTTTACGACGAAATTCGGGTTACGACGCGTCTTAAGAACGGATCAACGTCGTAACTCGAGGACTCCCTGTAAGTAGAAATTAAAGGGCAAGAAATAGCTCTGAACAAATTTAACCCTTTTGTTAACACTAACTTAATTTTTACAGAATTGTTATATTGACCATAAATAAAATCACCTAGCTTAATAATAAATGTTATAAGAAAAAGTCAAATATTTATTTATATATTTATTGGTATTGTTTAGATTTTGAGCTGAAGACATAATTCCAGATGAAATATTCAATAGGTAAATGCAGACATGTTGAACCAGATCAGGTTCAACATTTTAAAATTGTGTAAATTAATAAATAAATCATGAATAATATAAATGATCAAGATAAACAAGGTATATTATTGACTAGGCCCAAGAACTCAGGTCTGGACAGTTTATGATGTTGTTGTGTCCTTGGGCAAGACACTTCACCCACCTTGCCTGTGTAGTGTTGCGTATGTCAGTGCTGCTTAAGTGGTAGGTCAGTAACTTTGCCCCCGTCTACTAAGCGCAAAAAAATTTCTGTCAAGATGTTCACTGTTACCTGTGCAATAATATGTGCAATACAAAATCCACATGCAACGCCTATACATATTATGTACAATCTGTGAAATATAATCAAAATATATATGATCAAATAATCTACTTACACCTTATTTGATCTTTGATTTAATCCTACCTGCACCTTATATTTTTATTACATATTTTATTATATAGTTTTTTTATTAAGTTTAGGCTTAAGCCTTTATTGGTCTCACACACAATGACACACGGGAGAAATTTGACTTCTGCATTTGACCCATCCTTTTCAGGAGCAGTGAGCAGCCATCTTTTTCGGCGCCCGGGGGGCAGTACCATGAAGGGTCTTGCCCAAGGACCCACACTGGTTAGCTCATTGCCCAGGGGGGATTTGAACCCACAACCCCCAGGGGGAAAGTCCATGACTTACCAGTTGAGCTAACCAGCCGCACCAGTTGAGCTAACCAGCCGTTTATTATGTTTATTATATTTTTTACTTCTTCCCCTGCTACTATTATTGCATGCTGTTAGTACTTCTGACTATCTTAGCGAGTCAACGGTTCTTCTGATCCTAAGCATTTCATTGCATTGTTGACCCTGTGTTGATTCTGCATATAACAAATAAACAATCTTGAAAATCACCTGTAACACTCTATGCAGCCACTAGATGGCGACACCATCGTGCGGCGTAGGCTGTCCGCTCCAGGTGCTGCAGCGGGAGTCCTTCCGCTCCGTTCAGACCAGCAGGAATGTGGAGACGGCATTACGTCAGTTGTCCTGCCACTGGCAAGAAAGCAGCTTCGGCCAGGCGCAGATAGATTATTGTTTTCAGTGGAGACTTGACGAGGATTGTGATTTCCTTCCCGTAGCCTGTCTGTTTGTTTTGTCTTGAGATAGCGCGGTGCATAACACTGAAGCGTTGATTTAGTATGGAAAATCATCGTACTTCTAATTAACGACGAGTCTCTCGCAGGGTAGATGGAGGAAGCAGAAGGTAAAAAGCACGCTTGGTTGTAACTTATGTCTGTTTGTGTTTAGTTACGTTCGTGTCTGTTTGATTTAGGTACTGATGGCTGTTACTGCGCTGGCTGTGGGGAGAAAATCCAGGACTCTTTTCACATGAAAGTACTTCAAGATACCTGGCACAACGCCTGCTTTCAGTAAGACTTCCACTTTAAGATTTTTAAACACGCCTGTATTTGGCTTCACCCGAGTAGGCTATATGTGAATTGCGTTTCCAAAGAAGAAAGTCATGGAAGGAGTAGGATTTGCTATGAAATGATTACTATTGTTTGTTAGTCAACATGTTGCCCTTGACTGCACCGTGTTCCCCAGAAGCGTCTGTTTTAAACATGCCTGAACATATTTGCTTTTGACTGTCCACTATTGTTTCATTGCTTTGTTGAAAAAACAATAACAATGTACGTTTCAGTGCAAAGTTTGACAACCACCTCACAGTGCTCAGTGAAAATGGTCATTTTCTGAAGGACTTTGCCCCAGCCTTGCTTAATGATTGTACTAGACATGATGTGCATCCTGTTTTTCAATTTTCAATCCAATAGTCAGAAATTTCTTGTGGTCCACAGAGCCTGCTCTGTATAAAATGTACGCACAGTGTTTAATTACCTAAAAATAGTCAAAGGTAGAATAGTGCATCAATGCACAGTTGTAGATAATTTAGGTTGATCTACTACTGCATAAAAAGGCACTGTGTAACTTTTTTAGGTTGGTAGTCCACCACCTGCTCATCTCCATAGAGATTCATTTAAAGATGTTTTTACTGCCAAAAATACCTTTTAAAAACATTCATTCCTACTGTGAGGGGTCGCTTCTCCACAGATCTCACCTAACTTGGCCTGGTGGTGTCATTCGCTTGTCTCCTTCGAGATACACAAGTTCAGTATCATTCTGTTGAAAAAGAAAATAGTGTCACTTTTATAGACTGGCATTTGTCTTTGGGCATGAGGTGGTCTACAACCTGCCATGATAAGTAGCAGAAAATGAATGAATAACTAGACTACTGGGGCATGCAGAACAGACAGAGTTTAAGAGTGAGTTTAGTGTACATTGACAGCCAGTGCCAAACAGTGACCTTGCTTAACTTAACACTACTACAATTACTTTAGTGGAAACGTTCCTAACTCAGCAGCACTATTCCAAAATAAGCTCCTCCTGTGTGTACTCCCATGCATTTCTGACATGCAGCATTGTAGCGTAATGTAGTGTAAAACATTACATTAATTTTGTGTGATTATTTACAATGCTCCAAAGGAAACAAGGGAAAAAAATCAGTAGTAGTAGTAGTAGTAGTAGTAGTAGTAGTAGTAGCAGTAGCAGTAGCATTTGTAAAGCTGAGAGAATTTTGAGACAAGGCTAAAAAAAAGAAAGTGTTGTCAGCAATGTGATTTACTTTTTTCTGTAGTAAAATTCCTCTTTGGCACAGCCAGTCTCACTAATGCTATGTCTGAAGAAGGAAACGACTAAACCAAAATAAATTGGGACACCCCCTGTGTAGATCCTATTGTTCATTGTCCACATGTTGCCACTCTCATGTCGTACTAGTTGGGCTAGCATTCCTGTTGTGTGATGTTGTGCATGTTCCAGTAAACCTAGCAATGCTCTGGGGCCATAGGTAACACCAGAGTCCATTACATTCCTAGACTGCGAATCAGAGGTGTGTGCCCACTGTCCCAGACATTGACTGCCTAATACTCAACACCGTAATAGGGATTTTCTATACTTTTTGTAGAGACATTGTAGACTTTCATTTTAAAGATATAATCAAAATTCCATCACAAAAAATACATGTCATTATAATGTACTGATATTGGAAATTCTGCTTAACAAAAAGGAAGGGACATTTTGTTCCTTTCATTTATGTTTACAATGTATAGGCTTGTATGTTAATGTGTGTCCCTTGGTCACACAAAGCACTTCATGTTGCATTTATTGTATGAAAAGTGCTCTATAAATAAAGACTTACTTGGTCAGAGTTCAATTGTGATGAATTATCTAATGCAAGATATTCTAACATTGAACAAATCTTTGCTAATTGTCTTATACTTGTACTGGTCCTGCCCATTTCTTAAACAATAACATAAGCTTTCATTACATACAGGATAAGGGCCCATGAAAGGTCAAATGTTTAAAGGCCATAGTTGTTTTTTTTGCACAATATCTATAACAATGATTAAACAACTGCATGAATGCAAGCTTGAGGAAATGACGAATGTGTAGTCTTGGCATTGTATTGTGTATTGTGTTAGATTAAGTACATCACTACTTAATGTGTGTGTCAATTTTAATGAGGCTGAAGTAAAGTGTTTTTGAAAACCTTATTAAATCACATTGATATTGAATGCCCATTGTCTATTAATGGACAGTAATTGCAATGGGCATATCCAGGTGGATACCGACTGGTATTTCTGTACATGCTAGATGTGTGTAGAACCAGATGAGATTCTGCACTTTGTGCTCCTTGTCTAGATACCTTTTCTCAGAAGAGATGCAAAGACAGTTTGGTATTCACTGTGTAGTATTGATACAGATATAAGGATTTTCTGCCTTGACCAATACTATTGTGACTAACAAGTAAGATTTGCACTTAGTGCTTGAAATTGTCCGGGCAGATTGCACTTATCATTGCCTGAGTTTAGTTATTACTAAAAAGAGAACCACAGATTTTATGGAATAGTAACATTACTTTGGCTCTGACTTTAAACTTGTATATTTGAATTCCTCCAGGGGATAACTGCAGCCCTATATCTATGTGATACACCAGACTGGAGCCATTATTACTCTGACCTCGTGCTCATTCTCAATATGTGATGCCTTTTTATCTGCAATGAACACTCTGTTATGTTTCCTCACTGTATTTGTCATACTAATGTAATCAGAGACATCTGGATGCTGAAAACCAACTGCAGCGCCCACAAGACAGTATCTCTTACAATAGGGACACAGTGTTTCCTTAATAGACTACTAAACTATACTGTATTATATTCCACAGAGAACCCTTTGCCTCAATACCTGCAAGGAATAAAGCAACTACCTGAATATTACATGCTATACTTGACTCTACTAACCTAACCTTTGAGACGCTAAATAATTTTGATTGACTTGCTGTTGTCTAACCTGCCGCCAGTCATTTGCGTCACCAGTGCAGCTTGTTCAAAGACGCCCATAGCCAGCAGGTCACTCCCAGTATCAAGTCACTCCTGTGGTGTGCGTGTTAAACATTTTGTCTTTGGTTTTATAACACAACTGCAAATTTTAAAATAATTAGAAATGAGCTAAAATTTCTTTTTGAGTGTCATCTCGTCTCCTGTCACCTGAGACAGGCATAACACACCAAACAATAGACAAAACAGCTGTATTTCTAGAGGTGGCTTATTGAAACATTGATAATATCTTGAGATATGCAAAAATGTAATAGTGGCTAAATTGTTTATAATTTAAAAAAAATATGCCAACAGCTTATTGAAAAAAAAAATGTAACAAATATGTTGTAATCCTTCAATCTAGGGCATAAAGTGTAACCTTTGTCCTCCATTTACAGTTGTTTAACATTAAAGACACAGCACATTGCCAAGATATTAGTGTTTGTCAATATTGCCAAAGTTGTGTTTCTATTGTTACATCTATGCACTCCTTCCTCTGGTATTTACTGTCCTTTTTCACCTTGTGGCAAAGAAGAGCACAAGTTGAATACTTGCGGAGAATTTGCCCTGAGGGAAAGTCCTATCCTAAGTTTTACCATTACTCGATGTTCAGTTTAAGAATAATGGTTTCATCTTGTACCTTTGTTTATAATTTCTTTCTGACTTTATCACCGGGAAAGACAGTGCTTCTTCCATGTCTATATAAATATTTTAAACCATTTATTCTCAGATTTTTATTATTCAAGATATTTGTGTTATTTGTAGCTGACACCCCACCCCCATTTTAACTTTTGCAGATGCTCTGTGTGCTGTGACCACCTGACAAACTGGTACTATGAGAAAGATGGGAAGCTGTACTGTCGGAAGCATTACTGGGAGAAGTTTGGAGAGCTGTGTCATGGCTGCTCACTGCTTATGACTGGTCCTGCCATGGTGAGTAGCAACTTTATAAATAATGTTTGATTGATTGATTGATAGTACTACAAATTGTATGTGTTAATTCAGTTTCATGGTAGTTATGCCACCACACCATTCACAAATTAATTTTTCCTATTTATAAAAGTTACACAAAATGTATTTTCTCTTTTATATAATATCATTTAATATAATTTTTATAACAATCGTATACATGTAACTATTCCTTACCTGGCCGGCGTTTCTGAAAAACTACAGACGATTTTCAGACAACATGAAATCCCAGTCTATCTCAAACCCACAAACACTTTAAGACAGAAACTGGTCCACCAAAAGGACAAAACACTGAGCCACAAACAAAGCAATGTGGTCTACTCCATTCAGTGTAGTGAAGACTGCAGTGAGCGCTACATTGGAGAAACAAAACAGCCACTTCACAAGAGGATGTACCAACACAGACGAGAGAGCCAGAGTGGACCTCAATCTGCCGTACATCTCCACCTAAAAGCCACGGGCCACTCCTTTTGAGGGCAGTGAGGTACAGATCTTAGCCAGAGAAAAGAACTGGTTTGAGAGGGGAGTTTTCTTTGTCAAGAAAGAGAATCCTTCCTTGCACAGAAATTGAAGTCTCAGACATCATTTGTCTAAACCTAAAAAAAACAACAACAAAAAAACAACAATAGGGCAGCCAGGTCAGGTCTAGAGGTATGAACATATCCATTATGGCCCTGAATGGTTCTGCTATCAAGACCCTACACTCCACTCCCCCTGCATATTTAATAGGCCTACCTAACTAACAGAAACTGAAAACAAGTAGCTGTGTAGTTTCAAAGTAATTTAATTGTAGTTAGCGCCTCCCTTCAGGCAAATATAGGCAGTGTCCACCAGCGTCTGACCAGAACTGAAGAAGCAGCTTGGATGAAACGTATTTGACCAAATAAACTTTTGTCCATTTGACAAATTGAATTTCTCCTTTTGCCATATACATGTACTGTTACCTCTTTAGCTTAACTGCTTTTATGTCCATTAGCAATAGGAAAAATGGTAAAATAGTACAATGTAAAATAGTGATTCCACACTAAAGATCAATAATGTTGCTGTTTGCACTATTTGAAATGTTCTATGTGAAGAGAACTGATATGCCACAGTGTCAATAAGCCTAAAGTTTATTACATCCAGTCCACATTGTGACATGCGCTTACAAGTTTGATGACGACAGCACTCATGGTCACAAAACTCAAGATCGTTTGTCTGAACTTGTTCAGCAGGGAGCCAAAGAACATTTTAGTTGTTTTTGCCACTGAGCAACAGATAAAATAGACTCTCCTATTTAGTATTGGCATCTTGCTCCATGTTTTTTGGCACAGCTTAATTAGAACTGCAGTCTTGTGGAAAAAAAGAGGATAATGTGGTGTATCACCAGAGGAGAGACATTCAAGTCCAGCACATTGTCTTTGCCCATTTTAGTCTGTTATCAATAAAGTCATTGAAGAACAGTAACCTGATAGACAGCTGGGATTAGAAGTGCTATTTCTGGTGCTCCTGACAAATGTTGTTTTGATCTGGTTTCATGAACTCCATTTCCTGCCCTTCTCCAGGAAAAGTACTATCCTAGCATTTGTGTATGTGTCAGCATTACTATCAAGCCTGAGGCTTTACAGATATGATGTTACAGACAACTCTGAAGTGTCACTGGCTGGCAGAAGCTTTATCAGTCTACAACAGTGACTCAGTGCTTTTGTGTAAATCGTTGAGTCGTTTGGCACAAAGTATCACAACATAATGGAATGACATCACAAACACTGAGTCTTCATTCATTTATCTCTAGTCTTTTATTCATCCATTCACCCATTATGTCCTTACCACAAAGACCCTAATGTATTGTCACAGTATGAACATTTCAAACGTGATGTTGATACTAAGGAAAATACTTGATACAGATTTTTATTCTACCAAGATGAAAACACTTTTTTTTAGACAGTTTGTAGGTTTTCTTGTAAAAGGCACTTGTACACATCAAAGACCTTTCCAATTGGCCTAGTTGTCATGTAATCGCACTTAAGCATTCAGTACAGTATGTTGATTGTATTTGAATGAAAAGTTGTTGTTTGGGTGTGTGATAGAAGTTGAGCGTGTTCAGAACAGTGTGAACCTCCGGGAATGGCTGGGACTTGCGGCGAGGAGTGTTGAGGTCATGCAGATTCCAGACACAGTGAGAAAAGCAGGTGTTAATGTTGGTATTGGGGCTGTGTCACTTAGAGGAGGGACCACAGTCTCACGCAGTGTTACTCTCACTTTGTTTGAGCAGTGTGTCAGAACAGGACCACCACTTTCTACACTCTCTGAGCTCCACACGGGTCATTTGTTTTTCAGGTAGCGGGAGAACACAAATATCACCCTGAGTGCTTCGTCTGCCTCAGCTGCAAAGTGATCATTGAAGACAGGGACACATATGCGTTAGTGGAGAGATCCAAACTCTACTGGTAAGTCAGGAATGTACCTGTGTTTAAGTTGCCGTGTTGAGTATCTATTGAACCTGCAGGGTAGGTTTGCTCAATATAATGATGCAGGAAATCATGGCTAAATCTAGCGTTTTTACTAGTTATAGTTGCAGCTACTCTTTCTTTACCACTGGCTTCAACTGCAGTTCAATCATTATTCTATGCCAGATGTAAGGCCTTATTACATTACAGTTACAATTGCAATCAAAGTGATATCTCTAAAACTGAACCTCTACAAACATGTTTTAAAATGCATGGAACTCTTGATTTAATTTAGCAGCTTCTATCCCATGTGCAAGTGCATTTCTAAACAAATTTGTAAATTGTAAATCTAATCATAATTACAGTAGTTGTCAGAAAAATATTTTTTTTTGTTTTTGTTTTAAACTTGTGCAGCATTAATTTACATGTTTACATCTACAGGTATATAACCAGAATAAAAAAATCACTCTACAAAAGTGGCATGTAGCTGTAATATGCAACAGAATGCAGATGCATGCTGCTTGTATACTTGATGAATGCAGTTACACCATCATGTTTTCATTTTGTTAATAATTGAAAAGGTATATTTTGCTCCCTCTTCATGCGATAAGACGCTTTTGTATTTCTTACAGTGGAAAGTGTTACAAAGAGGTCATCCTAACTCCCATGTTGGAAAAGCGTACACATGACTGCATCCTAGATGCACTGCCCCACACAGTCACTCTTATCTCCATGCCTTCTGCCGCCAACGGGAAAAGGGGCTTCTCGGTGTCTGTGCAGCGTGATGTGAGCGGAGCTGCTAGCGTCCAAGTCAAAGAGTAAGTGGCACATGCCCAGGGTGACATCATTGTATGTGGGAATTATATGTGCAAGTCTTTACATAAGGCTGATTACAAGCTACTCTAATAGCATACTTTTCACACGTTAGAGATGATACAATTTTTTCCATAATAATACACTAGAGTAATACAGTAGGGACACAGAACACAATTAAGCACAATAGTACATCCAGTATGATATGAAATATTTAAGATTTTTCACATGAAACTCATTAAACTAAATTATTTTGATCAATCAGACACTGCATTGTTTATATATTTATAATTTTAGTATATTCTGTTATTATTACCTAAAATACAAAGAAAACCTAGGATCAGAATTAAAAATGAGACTTTATTTAGAGAAAATACAGATATTTATTAAATACTGTGCAGCCTTATACAAATGTGCTTATACAATCAACATCCTCCCATTTATGTCTTTAACCAGGGTTCGGGGTATGCTTATTAGCCCAGAGGTGAGGAATGCCATCCATGTTGGAGACAGGATCCTTGAAATCAATGGGCTCCCAGTGGGAACCCTTATGGAGGAGGAGGTATTGGAATATTAACATTGAATTAATTGTGGGTAACTTTCATTTAGTACAGTATTTAAAAATAAAATAAACACACATGTCATTTTTGACATTCCTCTCATTGTGTCATCTTCATTTGGGTTTGGTTGGTATGTGGCACAGTTTGGTGCCACCTACATGTTTATTCTCACAACCACACCCTTACCTAATTACCTCTCACCATCAATCTACAGCAATAAGTGGAAATATTTTAAGCATTCATGTCTGAACTGAATTTATATATAACTCATTGTTGTAGGGGTGTTAAAGTTGGATAACTCTTGGCTAGAGTCAGATTTCCTTATCGTTTGACCCAGGTGGATGACCTCATACACTGCACCAGTCACACACTGCAGTTGCTGATCGAGTATGATCCTGTTCGACAGCGCTTGGACCGCCTCAGACTCAGCTCCCCACAAAGTCGCCTGGGGGTCCCGGCCACATCCCGAATGCGCCTGTCCTCTCCTTCAGGGGCGGTCCTGGAAAGAACTGACGTGGTGGATGATGGGACACTGAAAAGGAGATCTTTGAGGTACTATTCAAAAACAAATGTAGTATATTAGCATTATATTTGACTTGATGTGCATACGCTGTTGTCCTTATCCATAGGCGGAGCAACAGCACATGTAAATCTCCAGGACCAAACTCGCCTAAAGACTTATCTTTTATTTCACGTGACATTGGCCGCTCTGAGTCTTTAAGATCTCCCAGTAGCTGCTCTCATCGCATCTTCAGACCATGTGACCTCATTCATGGTGAAGTCTTAGGAAAAGGCTTTTTTGGACAAGCCATCAAGGTTAGACATTAGTTAAATACATAGCCCCGGCATCTCTTGTATATACCAACACTAATATTATTTGTCTTGTCAGGTAACACATAAAGCAACTGGAGAAGTGATGGTGATGAAGGAGTTACTCCGGTGTGATGAGGAAACGCAGAAAACATTCCTTAAAGAGGTGAGCTGAAAACAGACTGCAGAAAGCAGAAATTTATTACACTCACAATTGGAAACTTAAGGCTGATGTAATTTTGAGATCCCATTAAAATCCCATTTTTCTGTAATCTTTTTATGATTTTCTGATTGTGTAGGTTAAAGTAATGCGGAGCCTGGACCACCCACATGTCTTAAGATTTATTGGTGTCCTATATAAAGATAAGAGGCTGAATTTAATAACAGAGTTTATCGAAGGTGGAACTCTGAAGGATTTCATTAGAGATACGGTGAGTTTGACTGCTTCTCTGCATCATTGGTCACAGTGGGACAAATGTTAGTGGACAGTGGTCAGTTTAAGCTGTCGTGGAGCAGGGGGCCTGACCTGAAATAAACCTAAAGACTCATGGCTTACAGTTAGTCTGGTCACAGCTGGTCACAGGCATAGAGTGGAAAGAGAAAAGCTTTGCAAAGTGTTTCCAGGTGAAACTTTAAGAGTTGCACGCTCTTGTTCCGCAGCCTGCTTCAACACTCAGACCATATGTGCAGCATTTCTTATTCAAATAATTTTAGGGAACATTTTGAGGGACTATGATTTTAATTAACTTATAAAATGTGTAGTGATAAAAATAAAATGTCCACTTAATTGAAAAACATTTTTGTTTCATCAGGATCCATTTCCATGGGAGCAAAGAGTTAGCTTTGCAAAGAGCATTGCATCTGGAATGGTGAGTTGAAAACTCCACTGTAGTGCTGACTAAAACAGGTCATTAGTTTAATTTGTACTTATTACATGTTCCATTATTTATTTCAGACTTACTTGCATTCTATGAATATCATACATAGAGACCTCAACTCTCATAACTGCCTGGTCAAACTGGTAGGAGACACATCCTAGTATTTTGACTTGTATTTGAGCAGATTAGTTAACTTTATCTTTTTCCAGGATAACACAGTGGTAGTTGCTGACTTTGGACTATCTCGTCTTGTTGTGGAGGAAAAGGTCAAACCTCCACCTGAGAAATCATCCAACAAGAAAAGAGTGTTTCGACGCATTGACAGAAAGAAGAGATACACAGTGGTGGGAAACCCTTATTGGATGGCTCCAGAGATGCTCAATGGTACGATCCTTAACAGATTTGTTGCGTACTTGTGTTAACTTACATGTGTAAAAAATGTATTGTGTTTTTAGGTAAACGCTATGATGAAAAGGTGGACATTTTCTCTTATGGAATTGTTCTTTCTGAGGTTAGCTCTTTTATATGTTTTATGTTTAATGTTTCATATTTAACCTATCCACAAGTCAAATCTTAATGAAAAGTTAAAACCAGATCTCATGAATTTAACAGTGCCCTGCCACATAGTGAACATCTTTTTTTTTTTTCCCAGATTATTGGTAGAGTCTATGCAGACCCTGAGTGTCTCCCCAGGACTATGGACTTTGGTCTCAATGTTGTAAAGTTTGCTGAAAAGTTTCTTCCTGACGACTGTCCTCCATCTTTCTTTCCACTGGCTGTGGCCTGCTGTGACCTCATCCCAGACAGCAGGTGAGCATATGCATGTTCAGTTAAAATGTTACTACGTGTAATTATTTGTTTTATTGTTTTGTTTTTAATTAACTGTATGCAGCTGCAACAAACCATAGGTCCAGGATCTTAAAGCTATATATTGTTAAAGGCCATGTTAATATTTTTACTTTTGTGATATCCCAATATTGTCAATAGTGTTACATATTACAAAGCATTTTTGTTTTCTTTTGTCAGTTTACTCATCTCTCTCTGTTATCCCCTAGACCACCTTTTCAGAAGTTGGAGGACTGGTTTGAAGCGCTCTCTCTAAACCTGGAGCTTGGGATTCCCCTGCCTGCTGAACTGGAAGAACTGCAGCATAATCTCAGTCCACTGATTTGTCCTGAAGACAGCTCTTCAAGTACAAGTCTGCCCGTAACACCCACAACATCATGCCCTGACTCTACAGACTCTATGGCAGACAGCTGCACTTAGTGACACTCTTCTTGTGTAGCCTGTGACCTTCTGAACCTTTGCTCTATCATGTGCTGGAGAAAAGATTTGAGCCATTTAAAAACTGGATAACACTGAAAATGCTGGACCAATGTACCCTGACAGTGCCTCTGTACTGCAATGGAAACTGGAGGTGACCCTATGGGCAGCACACATTTCTAGTAGTGTTAGATTTGGTTTGTTTTACCTCGGTGGACTCATGTATTGATGTTTACAGATCATTAACCACTTGTTGTGCTCCTTGCTCTTTTCAAAGATGTGTCTTAGTTGTATGAGGCTTTTGTTGAGGTTTGAGAAGTCCCCATGTGACTGTAATTTCTGGCTCCACTTGCTACGTGTGGAATGCACAGGATCAGTTCAGACTCAGAAGAGGAGCCTTAGAAACAAAAACAAACGTTTGACGTTTGGGCTGATTGGCAGGTCAGAGCTGGAGAGGGCAAAGCAGAAATAGCAGTGATTCAAAACAGCAGAGAAAATGCCTCAAAAGCTTTGCTTCAAAAGTCCAAAGTAATATGGATTTGTTTATTGTCCAGGTTCCACTAGGCAACATTTGACAAGACAGCACCTACACTGTTTTTCAGGCGTTCATGTTGAATTTAATTAGATTGACTTTTCCTTGTTCAAAGGTGCTTGTTTGAAAAATAAAGAGGCTTTGTTGAGCTGCCTTGCATAAACAGATGATTTTGTACAGATGGACCATATTTTGTATATATTTGTACATATACTGACTCATTTTTATATTATTTTGAAATTAAAAATATAAGTCTGTAGTTTTTTGTTTTTTTTTTAGACATTTTGTCAAGGGGTGTTTAGCTTTAAATAGAAGAGAAAGGTACTGAGCCTCATATTTATAACAATGTAGTATTTCTTAAATAAAAATATAAAATGTGATTTTTATTACTTTGAGTGCTTATTTATGCTGACTGACTAAATATTAATCTAACAACAAACATGATTTCAGCATTATAGTTGATGTATATTTGTTACTTAAGGGTGCACTGTAGTGGAGGATCTTTATGGAGATGCCATTGCTTTGTAAAAAACCCTAACAATAAGATACAGTGCACCTTTAATATTTAATGTACAGTATATTACCTACACTAAAGCATACATATTAAATGCTCAATACACATTTTTGTTTAGTTTGTGTTTTAATTCAGTCACAAAAAAAATTAAAATTACCAACATACAAACTTATCAAAAATATTAAACAATATTTTAACTCATTTTCTAAAATGAAATAAGAGTCACACCAAATGGTGGAGCAATAGTAGTCTAACATAACCAGTGGCATGCCGCAACTGAGTGATATTCTGGCCATATAAAGAACAAAGGTGCTTTTTATGACTAACATGCTGTGTTATTCAAAACTTTAAATCTATAACAGGCACCTGTACATACACAAGTTCTGATCAATATTTTGGATTTACTATTCTGGTTTATGTATGGCTCTGCTCTTAAGTGCTTAACTCAATACGAGAGTTACATCGAGGCACAAGGCTTTCCAGCACGGACTGCACATACTCAGTACTTTTGTCCTGAGGACTAACTATTGTCTCTCTCTTCCTGAGAGCACAGTGAATTTCCTGTCACTCCTTAACCTGCAAATAAGGGCCTGATCTCTTTCTGTAGACATGACCATCAGTGACATTGGCCCATAAGTCAGTTACAAAAGAAGTAACAAATATACAAATACATTCAGAAGAATCATGCTTGAAAGGCAGTTTCTGAGATTACGGCAAAGCCCATTCTTCACCCATTCCACTCACCTCTCCTCTCCCTTTAATCATAGAGGGGGACTATTTTTGCGAACAGAACCATTGTGTCCCTGAGTCCCATATTTATAACACTATTACACACTCACAATGATCCCCTTCAAATACTCATTTACAAACCTGAACTGAGTTTTTACCCAAGTCCAAACCACCAAAAAGCACTTCCTTTCAAGACACTGAATACACAGTAAGATTGTGTGGTTTTCAACAGTAAGAGCTTTTTCTGGCATCATGATTTTTAGATTTAGTAACGATGTCTTCCTTGTTGTCCACTGCTTCCCAGATATGGCTACTGTGTTAACAGTGAATATAGGGAGACAGAACACAGCATTAAATTTAGTCTTTGGAGTGAGCACCACAGCTACATTCAAAGACAGGAGACAAGTTAGTGGGAGTGTCTTGGTCCACTAAATTACATGTACAGTAGGTCCTTCATGAATTCTATATTCTTCATGCTCCAGGGGTCACAGCTGGACCCATGAGTGGATCCCCACCCTCTACAGCATCCTGTACTGGGGTGGCCTCTTGCTCTGCAGTAATGACTATAGTGTTTTCATCCACGAGCTCACATGTGGGGTTAGAGAAGGCAGATAGGGGCAGACTGATCCTCTGCATCTCTCGCTCATATGCTCGCTGTTCATGCTGCTTTTTTAGGTCTCGACCCCTAAAACACAGAACAGTATGTCATTATACTGATGCTATCTGACCTAGCTTGTTAAGGTTCATTTAGTCCTTTATTGTCCCTCCTGCTGCTATAGAGCAAACAGTGACTCAATATAAGAACATAATAGTAGTTAGGTCACAGTTAAACACATATGACTTTGACTGTATAAAATATGATGCATCTGCACATCATTCATAATCATCACTAAAATAGGAATCATCTAAAAAAATAGCTTATGAGCTTTGACAGCTGCATAGACATCCATGGAGCTTTGTGTGCTATGTCTAAGGGAACTGGGCCTCACTGTTTCACTGTTCTAAAGCCAACATTTTGTTGTTTACATAACTGTGTACAATTAGCAGTGCTACCAATGCTTTTTCCATGAAAAGCTCTTTTATGTCCTTCCTGCTTGTCTAACTAAAGACTTTGAAAAGTACCATTGCTCATTTGGGATCACAATACAGTCTTAAAGGATCTGATAATTATGTTATACAATATACAGCAAGTTTTTTTTTTTACCTTTTGTAGAAGTAGCCCACAGTGATGCCTGCACCAAGGATAATTATGATGGCTATCATGAGGATCCCCAGCACATAGCCTAAGAAGACAAAAGAGCTAGCTAACCACACCTGCCATGTCAGAGTGTTACCAAGCAAGACAACAGTCAGTTAATAAAGTAACAATCACAGAATGACCAAACTGATTTGTAAATAAAGTAACATTGAATGGTTGAGTTTGTGGAAACATGATTTAAAGGTACACATACCAGTAGTGCCCAGATCTTTCTTTTTTTGGGGGCCTTTCCGCACTCTTTGGCTGACTCCCAGAACAGACGCCTCCTTAGCCTCTTCACGTGCAGAGGAGCCTGACCTGTTGGTGGATGGAGTGTTTTCTGTGGAGTGAGGGGACCCAGCCTCCAGAGCTACATCTGTGCCTAGGGTTGAACATAAAGACACAGACAACCTTTTTAATTATTGTGCTTAAAGTTGCATTTACGTGAACTGTGAGTAGTTTAATATTTCTTCATATCATCGATATTCTGTAACATTATACTGTTATTGTATGCATCTTATTCTTATTCAAGAGAACTTGCGACACTTTGTCAATAAACTGGCCTTGAGGCCCTTAGAATAAATTGTCCCTGTACAAATAAAACAAATGGTATATAGTCATAATAAAGAAAATATTTCCACTTTCAAGTGATCTGCCAGTTTAACCTTGATATCTTAAAAATCTGCAGATTACAATAGTTTAAACTCACCTAAATCCACTTACTGTACTTAAACACATAAAAGGTTTTACGTTCCCACATCGCTTGAGTGCTTTGACTGGAGCATGTGGGTTTCCATTTCACTCAGTTCAATAACATTAACACTGAGTCTACAGCAGACAGGCGGTGCTGAGGTCGCTCTTATGCATATATTACTTAATGCTCACTGGGAGAGTGAAGCATATGATTTGTAACATGTGCCAGAAGCAGCTAGAACATGCATGAGTTTATTTTAAAACGAAGCAGGAAAACTCCACAGGAACATCTGCTCTTTCACTCTTTTTCCATCATGACAGTATAGACTGTTGTTTACAATCTCATCTAACGTTAAAGGGCATGAAGACAAATGGGCAGCCAACTACCTGCTGTTTCTATGGGAAGACTTTTCCTTTGAGCCAATCAGAGCATGTTTGGGGTGTGGCCAACAGAACTTTTTCAAACTTTAGAGTCTGACATGTGACTGAAGAAATTGTTATTGCATTTTACTTGGCAGGCAAAGGAAATTTTCTAGCCGCTGCGACCAACTGACCCACACTTTCAAAACAAAATGGATATACATATTTAAACCAGCATACAGCATTTCTGATATAAACTAAGGGTTATTTGGATTTGTCAAGTTATAGCTCTAACTTTTTAACAATATTTCTTTGCAACAGCATCAATAGCATTATTTGTACCTTGGCATTTCTCGATTTTGCAGAAACCTCTCGGAGTTGTTCCATCTGGTCCAGCAACATAGCACCAAGGCCCCTCAGCCGAGTCTGGATTTCGACAGTAACTGTGATCTCCAACCCCTATGAGGCAAACATATAAAAACCTTACACAAATAATGTATTACAAACCTATATGTCTATTTCTGTCTATTTGCCTGTCCTGCAGTGGGAAACAATGAGTTCATAAATCATTAACTCTCCTGACCTAGGTTCACCACACTGATCAAGCCACACTGCCAAATGAAACTGCAGCTGCCATTTAATCTATGACAACATGTAATCCTGTGTAATAAATAAATATGTTCATTGCACTTTTATCTGTATCAGTATGTACACACAGTTAGTCTTGAAGATAAGAAATTGACAGTAATTGTATCAAGTTGATAAAGCAATCAGTACAGTAGGCTACAGCTCATATACTACAGTGTAATCATGACTAGTATACCAATACAAAATTTATGTTGGGATATTTACCAGTTTGTGAATCGGAGTGGTCATTCGCATCATAGTCCCTGGTAGTGTTGATCCAGTTTAAACAAGTCAGACCCGAGGAGGTGCTCTGTTGATTCCCCCTGTACCCCACACCATTCAGTTCTAGACAGTCTGCAATGGCACACGGAAACAAACATCAAAAGAATATAACAACAGCAAATGGCCAAATGTTAAATGATCGCGATCAATTATCAAATTTGTGAAGAAATAACATCTCTGAAACGTTACCTTTTGTCTCCTGGCTGAAAACGTTGTCCACAAAAAAGATGGTCATGCAAACAAGGTGCAGAGAGGAGAGCATTTTGAGGGCTCAGTGCATGTATTGTATTAGAAAAAACGAACTAAAAACCTCCAAATAAGATGGATAAACGACTGAGAGCCTGTGCTGACGCCATCAGCCACACTGCTCTTTTCTCTTGTTATTGTCACAGGCAGGACTCAGCTTTCTTCGTAAACACTTTTCAGTGGGAGGAGGTTGCTGAGGAGCTGCCCTTTGAGGCATTCACTAGGTCCTAAAGCCTACCCACACTGCTCACAAAAGCAAAAACATACTGATTGAACACACTGCTCTGGAAAAAAATAAGAGACCACTGCATTTTTTTTCCTGAAATCAGCATCTCTACATGTATTACAGCCATTCCATTCCAGCTTCTGTTGAATTCCAACACAAACACAAAGCTGAGCTACTTCAGTTCTTGCACCAGGAGTGGAATAAAGTCACCCAAGAACAATGTGAAAGACTTGTGGAGAGCATGCCAAGACACATGAAAGCTGTGATTAAAAATAAGGGTTATTGCACCAAATATTGATTTCTGAACGCTTCCTAAGTGTAAACATTAGTATTATGTTTTAAAATGAATTTGCTCTTGTTTCTTTGCATTGTTTGAGGTCTGAAAACATGTATCTTTTTTATTTTGACCATTTATCATTTTCTGCAAATAAATGCTCGAAACAATAATATTTTTTTATTTGGAATTTGGGGGAAATATTGACAGTAGTTTAGAGACTCAAACAAAAATGTTCCTTTTGCAACTTATCATTTTGCAGTGGTCTTATTTTTTCCAGAGCTGTAGCTTATTCCCTATAGGTAAATGCAGATCTCACCCCTTCCACTTATGTACTTTGCAATACACTGGCAGTGAGATGTGGAGTGGAAAAACAAGGATTTTTATTTGCTCACCAGTATGTTTATCCTAAAACATCCATTACATTTGGCCCTCTGTGTATTGATTCTATGCATGGAGGTTTATGGACACATTTACGTTGACTTTACCAGATAGTTTTTTTTTTTTAGAAAGGTTTATTAAATAAAACTCTTATAAATATGCAAACAATTTATACATGCAAAAGGATTTTATAAAATACATTAAAATAAATGACATTGAGAAAATATTTTCATTGTTCCCAAATTAAGCTTCACTGATGCACTATCAGCCGAAACTCTTGCACTAATTACACTGTACACATGGTTTTAATAATCTTTCATTTTAACTTGCTGTATTTTGAGATTGCAGAATATGCCACTGGGGTCAGGGGTTGAACATTAAAATCCAGGGTGTGCATAGGGGCTTTTTTTTTTTGTTAGATTTTAAACTGGATATTTTTTTTCTCATTGTCAAAAACTTGAACATACACCATTCAATCAAGGTGAGCATCATCTGATACGCTCAAAAATGTACGGTACTTCAAAAAAACATTTCAACTACTGTGGTCATATTCAATTCATGTCAAACAATGATGATCAAGGATTTGAGGCTGTAAAAGTTTTTTCTCTAAAAAGTGTACAGCTACAATGTAATGGTGTCAGACTAATCAGGGGTTGTGATTCAAATACAAGAAAATAAAAATCGACCAGCTCTTTATCACATTCAGACAATCATCTATGGCCCTGTGTGGCTGTGGAAAATGGACACTTATCCAGGCAGAAGGCCTCTAATGGAGCATTAAAGCACACACGATATTTCCCCACTGGGCACTCAGCGGCCAATTTTCCAAGAAGCTGTTGGATTACATCACCACATTTCCTTAGATTTGTTTGATTCCAACCTTATAAAAAAGAACTTCGTGTTTTAAAAGTACAAGTTAGCCCAGAATCACAGGGTCTTATTTGTGTGTTTGCCTTTTCTTCAAAAGCTTAGTTCAAAGCAGCTCCAGCTACTGACTTCTTGCGTAACCAGGGAAGTGTCCAAGTACTGCCAAATCAGCAGATGTAGCTCTTTCATGTCTTGGGCCTCTGCATGCAGTTACCATGTGCATCTTAAAATATCCTCATGCAATTTTATCTGGTGCCTCCAATGTACCATGGCGTTCACACTGGGAGTTCTATCACTTTGAAGGCTCTCCCACAACAGTTGAGAGAGAGAGGGGAAAGTGGACACCATTTTCCCTAAACTCACAGTAGAAAGCATGCATAGCCTGCTGCAGAGTGGAGAGCTCACAGGGGACTGGGAGATCTTTAGATAATTTCATAAGTCGCATGAGGAGGGCAGCCCGGGTCAACATACCACAGAGTGCACTGTGAAAGTGGGTGTCTGTGAGGATGGTCAACCATGTCTGCATATCACCTAAAGAAGCAGCATTAAAGAATGCAATTCAAAATTTAACCTGGACTTGTTAAGACATTTCATGTTATGTCATATCAACTACCATGTCAATCATAATCTAAATACATGATTTTAGACATTTTTGTACATACGTAGCTTAGCTTCTGACTGAAACTAAAATGGCTATGTACCTGTCAAGAGTTCTTTGCAAACTTGGAGGTCTTCTAGCACTTGTGGGCCAGTCTCCTTTGCCCAAGTGTTCAAATGTTTTCCCAAAGAGGGGGACTGACTGCATTTTTCAGCCATCTGCAGCAAATAAGGTAGCACCAGAGCGCACATCACTGACGGCTCTGCAAACACATTAGCCTCGTCTTGCTCATACAACGTGACACACCTGATTCACAGGACAAACAGTTAGGCAAAATGTTCTCTGTTTGAACAATGGTTATTGATTTAGATCAGGCACATACCTATTTTGCAGGGCATTTGTCTGAACAGATCTGAGGTCAGTCTGGGGCAGGTGAGATAGGAGGATGTCAAAAGCACCAGAGTCCCAACACTGCTCTGTAAGCTGATGGAGGAGAAAGGGGAAGGCCTTATTCACCTGCATGACAAAGATGCTCCCCCAAGAGGTTCCACGGGTGTGCTTTAGCATGGAGGCGAAATGCGCTGCTTTCACTCGGATCTGCACACTTTGATCCTGAAGTAAGTGAAGGCTTATATTGACCAACCTGCCAAAAGCAAATAAAATTATCACAGATTTTAAACTTACATAACACACAACACAACACAATAACCAATATGCTGTAACAAGGCTTAGAAAGTAATGTATTTATAAATATACTGAATTCATAAACCCCTGCTAAAAACATTTAACATTTACATTTTATTAACACTGTTCAGGTCCCAATTGTGGTTCAAATAATGATTAACAACTTCACTCATCCTTAACCCGTTCTTAAGACTTTCATGTGTAGTTTCTACAGCGTGATCATCATGTGGTGTTGCAGTACCTGATCATTATGGTGGGTTTTTCTTGGTTTGGCCTGTGATTCAGAAGAAATACTCCAGCCAAAATCAAAGCCTCCGCGCAGGCCATTCTGAGCCCTTCAGACACATGTGGTAAACAGTGGTCCTCCAACACTTTACACCACCGCTCAATAATGGAGAATTTGGAACTTTTCACGCAAAATATTGTGTTACACATGCATAATAACATAATGATGCACTGTTAATGTATTTTCATTAAATGTGCTAAAATAGGTTAATCTCACCAGTGACATAAAAGTAAACTAACTGCCCCCAGGGCTTCAGACAGGAACTCTGGACCTCCTCTTTGGGCCTCCACATCCTCAAGTAAGAGCTCTATGCATTCAACCAAAACAGGCTCTTTAAGCCTGTTTTTTAGAGCCAGCTGAGGCAGATGACTCTCACCAGATGTCGCTAGTGTTACAAGTGCTTTAAGGTACAAGTGGCGATATTCCACAGATTGGCTCAATAATGCATCCTGGAGGTTGGCCTGTAGTAAATACAGAAATATACAACAAAATTCAAAAACACATCACCTGTCTCCCAAAATTAACTTCAATCTTCTTAACTTAATATTATCACAAAAAAATATTTACAATGGCATTTAGTTTAAAAAAAGGGTATTAGGTGATATTTCTGAACATATTTCAGTGTACTTGGAGCTCCACTAAGGCATTTGCACATGTATGATTTATGATCTGATTAACATTATATTCATAGAAGGAGCACAATACTCCTACACTGAAAATGTGGAAGGAGAGGATGAGTGAAAGTGAGCATGTATGAAGTTGTTGCTCAAGTAAATGGGAAGGGCAAAACTGCAAAATGTGTTACTCTTCCCTGAAAAGAACAACAAAAAAGAAATATTGAGGTATACATTTTAGTCAGTATCACCACACCTAGCAGGCATTAACATCTACTGCTAGCCCTGAGTTGAAATGAGGTTCATTAATATGAATCAATGCTACAGTTGGATTCTCAAACCACTCCTTTGTTGCGGGCTCTGGGAAAGGCATGAATGTAGAAGTTGCTAAACTGGTTTTAAAGTTGTTGTTTGCTTCAGTGTTGAAATTGAGTCTCACCTGTAACACCTCATGGATCAGCTCTTTATCTGCATGGAAACTACACTCATCCACTGCCCACTTCACCAGAACCAGTCTGACATCAAGACTCAAAATACCAAACTTTTCCCAAATGTGAGATGCCCACAGGGGGTTAGTGGATATAAAACTGATTGATGTTTGATGGAAGGATGAGCGACCAATCTGTTAATGTAGGAAAAATATATAATTAAAGAAATTAGTTTTATTTTACTTTTATTTGTATGTCAAGTCATGTACCTGGATCTCTTGTTGAGCCTGTTGGAGATCATCAGTCAGTATTTCATGAAGCTGTGAAAGGAAATGTTCTGAACAGAATTGTGTTATGGCTTCTACTACTTCAACATATGCCATTTTCACTAGGGGGCAGCGCTGAGTTTCAGTTGCCAACCAGAGTGATGCCTCCACTTTGTTTGCTGCCTCATGCAGGTCAGGTACAGCGCTGCAAAGAGGAAAGAAGTTTTGATTACAAGACCACTCTTACTCTGTGACTGAATAAAAACATAACTAGTTCACCTTTGAGCACCAACAGCCCTCTGAAACAGGGCTTTGATCTGCAGGAGGTGCCCATGCAGCCAGTTGTGAGAATATCTCTGTTGTGAACCTGGGAGTTGTCCCACAAGTGTGAGAAGGATCTTAGTATTTTCAGATGGAGGTGTTATTGCTACCAAAGCCCTTGATGCCATTACTCTCACATTGTAAATAGGACTGGCAGAAAGTTGAAGTAAAGGGGGTACAAAGTCTGACAAAGATCTGTTAAGGAATATAATAATTATTAAAATATTCATGATGGATTATTTTCATCAAACATACTGAAACTATTGTTCTCCATTCCTCTCTGTATACACTTACTGTGCTGAGTCTTGGACGCCAGGATGGAGCTGTGCTAACAGGGTGAGAATAGGAAATAGTGAAGGCTTGAGGTGAAGCCGAGCTTCATTTGACTGACTCTGCAAAACATCTGCCGCTTCTCTCAGCTCTGCCAAGAGAAACGGCTGCAGTGCACTATAGTGACAAGAGAAGGCAGTGGAGGACATCCCATTTTGAGCACTCTTGTCATCTTCACTGCTGGGACAATGGCCAAGCATTCGAGAGCAAAGTGAACCTGAAAGTTTAATCATTACTTGTAATATAATCATAAGTAAATTTAGAAATAATGCAACATAATTTCCATGTCCCCTACTGTAGAGTTGGAGAGCAGCATTCCTCATAGCCCAGCAGGAAGAACTGAGTAGGGTCAGTGAAAGAATGGCAACAGTTGGAGCAAACTGAAGAATTGCAGACCCTAGAGCCGTGCCGCGAACCAGGGCTTGCAAAGTGTGAACTGCACACACCTGTAAGAGTCAGCAAGGACTTAGTAAGAAAAGTAATCCAATGAACCCAAATAAATGATAGTTCTACCTGTGGGAGGTCCAGGGTCTGGTCCCATTGCTCGGGAAGAGGAGCTTTGGCCGTTTCCAGTAAAAACATTACACTATGGGCTAAGAGCGGTCGCCCTTTACTGGCCACTTCTGCTGAAAGCACACACAGAATGAGCATGGGCAGACCTGCTGCACGCCGGGTCACTGAGGTGGACCTGGGGGACGCTATGACCTGCAGGACCTGTTTGTGAACAACAGATGTCCCATGAAGATTGTACATTCAAAATAAACAGCAGCACACAGTCACATTACCCACTTGTTTTAACATGTCTGCAGGGATTTCCTTTAGTTCTGGATCATTACTTCTCAGCAGACAAGCACAAAACTTAGTGAAGCCAATACAACAACCCTCTACTGCCCCCTGGTGTAGAGAAATTGATTACAAAAATATACCTTAAACATAAGAACTTCCCTTTTTTAACTTACCCACTGGCGGCATTTAAGCAGAATGTTCCAAAAGACCCTTGAAATTCTTTTTAGATATGTTTTGGTGAGGAGATGGTTGGAGACCTGACACCTGCTAAAGACATGGTCTACCAAAGAACCCAAAAATATTCCAGTTTCCTATCAACAAACATAAAATCAGCAAAAGTATTTCCTTAAACTTATACCTAACTAGAGCTTTACCTTGAGAGAGACCCAGCAGCAGGTGAGAACAAGGCTGTGTTCCTCTGATAAGAGAACACACTCCTCTGTCTCACTCTGTCCCCCTCCTGAGGCCTGGTCAATTAAGCTTGTGATTGCATTCCCCATGTCACAAAAAGAAGGTGGTACATCTGGGGGGAAAAAAAAAATAAACCATAATTTTAATCTATATTAAAACAAAAACAATTAAATATGTACATACGGAGTCCTACCTTGACCATCGCATGTGCCCTCCTGATCTCCATACAACACACCAAGAAGAAGCAGAGACATATTTTCCAAAATCTCTACAGCAAAGAGGATCAGGCTGCAGTCACGTTTATCCTGTATGTTGCTAGGTGAGTCAAACAAGCACCTCTGAAGAGCACTCAGGATCCCTAAAACGTATATTGTAATACTATACATTTAAGTTTCTATGTTAAGTTGTGATTTATTATAGGTTTAAAAATGTCCTGTCTTACCATGAATAGGTTTAGTCCTGGCAGCAAGCATCATGTCACTCTTCGCTGTACAATAATGTTTCTCCAACTCATTAAATAGAAATCTCACTAAATCAAATTCCTGCAGGTTTGAACCACATCTGAAAATATTGAGATGAGAGACATTGTGATCTGTAGATACACTATATCATTGTCATAGCGCATTCTTAAAGGCAATTTAAATAGAGAAAAAGGCATAACTTACATTAGATGGAGCACCTTAATCATCAGTGCTGCCATTTGTGCCTCCTGCACTCGAGGACTGCAGAGGAGCTGTTTTGTTCGTGTGAATAGAGCAGTGGAAATGTCTTTTGGAAAACTGGATGGAAAAAACCTCAACAATAAATTTGCAGAGAGCTCTCGGATCTGTAAAAATAAATAAATTAAATAAATCTGGATGTTTGTGCGTGTGTAAGTCTTCATTCAAAAATGTGAAAAATAATCAATGTAAAGTTGGAAAACCTCATTGGTTGAATCCTCCAAACAGCTGATGAGGACAAGTAGTTTTGCACGGCAGAAGAAATTCCACAGTTCCTTTTGTTTTGCGTATTTAATGAGACAATCCATACTCTCTGATAAAAAGCATTAAATGTTTTTGATCATGACAACATTTTGCACAATGATGTTATATTTCAAACACGCTTATAAACATACTGTACCTGGTGGCTGTCCTTTCTTTTTGTCTGGGCTCCATGTGGCAGTACATGTTTCTAGCACTGCAGTGAGCACCAGTAGAGATGTCTTTTTCCTTGGGTAGCTATGACCTGCAGCCAGATACCAGTATGGAAGCTCTCCCAACCAATCAACAAACTCTATAAAACAGATAATTTAGGCAATTGTTCATCATTAATCAAATAGATAATGCCTCACCTGTTCCCTGATCCAGTAAATGTTTGACCTCTTCTTTATTGGAAGCATCTTGTTTCTTTTTGCCATTTTGAATTTTAATAAAGGACAAGCAACAGTCTCTGATACGGACCAAGAATCGCCTCACTCCATTCTGAAAATGTTGGCGAAAAGATGAAGACTCACAATTGAGATTTTGAGGAATAAAGCTCTTGATCAATTCCAGCTCCTCCTGTGTTGGAAAGTCTTTGGTTTTTGTGCTGCAGCAGAGGAGACTGAAAGCAGCAAGACGCACTTTGTCATCTGCAGACTCTAAGGCCAGATGGAGGATCTTGAGAGTGGTGCCTCCCTGCAAAGTCCAAGGAGATTGTCCAGTTGTTGCCCGATATGAACTCAAAATACAGGCCCATGCATACAGATGACCAGGGGAGCTTGGGTTCAGAGAACTTAAAAGTGACTCCACAGCAGTAGGAAACACACGAAATGTACTTGGTAATAGATGAATTGAGCAGTTGTTTTGTAATAATGCCACCTCAGATGTAAGTGCTACAATAAGGACAGACTTCCAGCACTTAGCCCACTGATCCACACGATATAGTTCATTTTGGCTGGAAGGCTCCCGTCTTTGCTGCTGTATCAAACATTTATAAAGCTCTGATCCACACGGAGAGAGGTGATTTGTGCTTAAACACTTCAGTATATGATTTGGTAACTCAGGGTAATGACTCAATACCTTTTGAAAGAGAGACAAGTCAGAGAGTCAACAACACTGAAAAAAATGTCATGTCATGTTTTTTCCTACCTTGTCAGAACCCAAAAATGGAAGTAGTGCACATAACTGGTAGTGTTTGGCTTTATTTTCCCAAGGCAAGTTGGTTATCTGATGAAGTAATGAAGAATAAAGAGTCCTTTCAGCATCATCACACATCTCACAATCCATCTGATAGAGGTCCAGCAGTAAAGAAAAGGCACTACGGGCAGATTCAGACACTCCATCTACCTGTTAATGCACACGTTAAAATGCACAATTGTAGTTTAACATAAAACATGGCCTTGGTTGAAACTGCACAATGCTTACAGAGGAATTACATATTTAAGGGTTTGACTCACAGGGCTGTCAGCATTGGTCAAAATTATATGAATAAGTTGCCGTTTGAGACTGCTGCTGTCAGACAAAAGGCGATCCCCTGTTATTTTCCGAATTTCAGCCAAGTTTTCCTTCACTTTCTTCAGCCAAAGAATTAACACTGAAAAAATTTAATTTTTATTCTGAATGTATCATTTTGTCTGGTTTAAAAGAGATAGATTAGATGAAGTATTACTGACCTTCAAAGGCAAAGTAATGACAGTCCAGTTTCTCCTCACACAAACAGATTATAACAGAAAATAAACCATTCAGCAGTAAACACACCTGAAGGGGAACAAAGAAGGGGCAGACTAACTGAGTACACATTTATACATAATAACAGCAATATTGCAGATGCATCAGATGGATCAGTACTTCTGTATTATCAGCGTTTGAGCTGAGTAGGACATGAGGCCGACAGCAGGTCAAGACTCCTCTGCTAACAGCCAGAATGGCTATCTCTTTCTTACTGATAAATCTGCAGTTCACCTGTAGACCACCGACTGTTATAACCCCAGACTCTGTCAAGTAAGACATGAATCTATCATAAAAAAATAATTCATAAAATAAAAGATGAAATTGTCACTACTCTGAACAACACCTTGATTTGAGATCTGAAGCAGCCTCCATGCAGCATGTTCTGCTGCCTGGCTCTGAGAGGAATTGAGCAGCATGGCTACTGCAGTACCTGCCAGTAAACAGGTGTCTCTGTTGCAGCACTACACATATAAATAAGCATTACATTCGTACAAACATATTTACAGATTTGTTTCTCACAATAAAATAGACATGGGTTTGCTATGTAAATACCTGTCCATATATGATGTCTATAAGAGCTTGCAGAATGTTTTGTACTTGGCTACCTTCCACCTCTGTCCATACCACAGATGACAGTTGATTGGGCAATAGCTGAAATATCTGTAAACAAAGCTGAGGGAAAAAATTTACAAAAATATATTTTGTTAGAACAGTTACGGTAAAGCTTATCTAATACCTTCACAGCAGAGTAACAGAGTAGTCCGTCTCTTAAAGGTTCTTCTTCAAGCACAACTCTAAAAAGTTGAGCTACTTTTAGCATTAGGGGTAGACAAAGCTTTTTCCACACCTCCCGGCCGACGGCACTGTGTTCCAGGAACATACATGCTTAATGACAAGAAAAAAATTAAAATAAATAAATAAATAAATAAAATTAGCAGCTTGTGTTTCTATATTACTACCAACCTCTTTGCAAGTCATCCAATGACAGTAACTGAAAAGAAAGATAACTTTAAATAGGCCTATACCAGCAGAAGTTTTACTATAGAGACAAAGTAGACAACAAGTGTAACCTACCTGCTCTTTATGAACAATTGCCTGCAGGCAGTTTTTGATTTCTCTATAAACCAGTTGTTGATTTACACCAGTCAGCTCTTGTAACATCTTCAAAATAAAATAAAACAATTATAAAACATTCTTTATATTACTAAAAGAACAGCATATCAATTCAAATAGGCTACTACACCAAAACTGACCTGGTCTATTTTCCCACATGCTGTAGATATGCCAACTGTTTCTAATTGGAGAGAAATAAGAACTTGGATCATGAGCAGCAAATGGCTCTCGTCTAAACCAAAAAGCAAATGAGTCTTGGAAACGCGCTTAAGCAGCTGGACAGCCTCCTCCAAACATCGTTCTTTGGTTCTCTTCACGGCGCTCCTGTTTATATAATATAATAGGCGCTTAAAAGCATGTTTCAGACTTATCAGTCTGGTGTGGCTGGTACAAACCTGGAAGACTCCAAAAGTTTCTCATAAAACTGACACAGATCTTGCTTGACATTCTCTTGTGCTTGTTCATCAGTAATAGTACACTTCTGAAGACTTGTTATAAGCTCACCAAACGACATTGTTGGTTTATTTACACTGTTAAAACCCACAAAATTGACAAATCTATTCTTTGCACCTCATGGCTGGAGTGTTGATGTCACGTGGCCAACCGAGGCTACTTCTAGTTTTCAAGATCACGTATTTAGCAAATACTGCCACCTAAAGGTTTGGGCGGTAACTCGGACTTCCTGTGCAATTTCAGTACAATTTAGATGCAAATTATTTTAACTGCAACAGACACAGTAAGCTACATTAAAATAGATATGGATGCCACTTATCTTATCCAAGTTAAACAGACTAGAGTAATAAAAGCACTCTTAACATTTTAACATTTTAACATTTTAACATTTTAACATTTTAACATTTTAACATTTTAACGTCTTAACATTTTTTTTGCACTTCCGGGCTGTTGCCAAGACGATCCTCAAAGTTTACAAATATGTCGAGACTCACATGAATGGAACCAAATGGCTAATGCACTTTCCTTCACATTTATTCACGTTTTGTGCCTTTTGCTGCACTGTTACGCGTCCAATGCTCAAAACGTCGGTAAGTGTTTGGCCTATAAACGTAATAATTTAAAAAAAAATAAATCCTGTAGCTAACTGTAGCTAAGGAGCTAACTAAGGCTAACACGTATTGACAGCATAGCGTGTGTATGCAGTATAATCTCTGGCTCTGAAAGATGAACTATAAAACTAGATAAATAATTTGATGCTCAATAGTTTTTCAGCCCTCTTTTCTGACCATACACGGACCTTCAATCACTGCACTGTTGTATGGAAACTCCTCAAAAATCACCCTGAACCTGCAGACAATATCATCCTCTAATGTGACAGGTAAGATCCTGATGAAATGGCAGCGAAAGATACATATATATATATTTATAAATTAGGGCATTGTAAATGTTATTACTATTCCAACGGTATTACTATTCCATTGTTTTTATAGACAGCTTTGTTCCCCCTTCTTGTGTGCCTGGTGTGACACAGTGGATTCTGACAAGTGAACTCATTGCAAAGGTTGTAATTTTATAAGATTGTTATTTACATTGTTAACTTAACTGTTTTAATCAATGTATGACTTTGCAGACTGCTGTTCAAGTTAAACTAAGACTCAACAAAAGTCTTCGTTTGTGTGGCAATAATGAGACTGACACTGACTGCTGTGTTAATCCACTGTGTGTCCTGGAGACCCTTCAAGTCTCTGCCTGTGAAGGGAATACATCACAAGCTTCACTGATTATTCAGGTCAAGATTTATGCTCTGCTGGTTTCTGGCAACATGGTATTTGGTAAGCTGTAATCTTGAGAGATTTCCAAGTATTTTTTTGTGATATGTTTTTCAACATATGAATTAATTTTTTAAAATTGCTTTAGATAACCGCACAATAATTCAAAATCAAGTATACAGGCCTTTGGGGAAATGTCCCTGTGACCTTACTTTCAACACTTGTGATCTATGGTGCTGCTGTGACAAGGTACTTACATTTACACAATTTTATGAAGTAAAAATAATATATTGGCTCTTATTATTATTTTTATGTCATTTGTGTCTATGCAGGACTGTTCTACAGAGGGTCTGAGGCTCTTTAAATACCACTGTCTTTCAGGACCTTTTGGTGGGCAGTTCCCTGATCCAGAGTATCAGTGCTTGGTCCAGTCCATTCAGAATTCAGAACACTCAGATTGGTTTCCGTTCTTGTGTGTCACCTCTCCACCTGAGAATAACCCTTACCTTGGACTTTTCTACCAAGGCAACACAATGTAAAAAGTTACAGTACATTCACAAATAATAAGCAAAATATAATGTATACTATTTTCTAGATAATGAGGAAATACTTTTATAAAACTTTCTTTAGAGCCCCAAAACCTGGTATGTCATTTGGAGGTTCTGTTTCATTAGCACCAGAATTATCAAATGCATATACTGAAGGAAGTCCCATTTTGACAATAAAAGATGAGTACTTTACAATTCCACAGGTAAGTTATTTTGAAATATCTGGCAATGGAAATACATATATTTTGTATGAATGCTGTTACTATTACTGTTATTACTATATTTGCACAGACACTTAATGGGCATTGTGTGACCAATGCTCCTGTGGCCTTTTTGAAAAATTTTGATGTCAAATGTGTAACCTCACTGCACGCCTGTCCAACTGAGTCTCCATTACAGACAATACCTGAGGATTTAAGAGCTGTTGTGAAGAACAGTATTGCTGGTAAGTTTTTCTTTCTCACCTTGCTTGAACATAGCTTTGCATTGCTTGTCTTGAGCATTTAACAGGATAAGTCTTTGTAGGAAATGTGGTGGTGGATGTAACTGACCAACTGGCTACTGAATTAAATGGCTTTGTTACAAGCAGTGACACAGTTGGCTCTTCAGGTACAGAAATGCATTATATCTATTATGTGTTTTTTTATTTTATTGCAAAATAAAGAGTGTTCAATTTTACTATCTACATGTTACATGTTACAATCTACACAATTAAATGTGACATGTAATCTACACAAAAGGCCTGGTATGTGAAAATGTCACTTTGGCCTTGGATTACAACTTCTACTGGAAAGAAAACGGCATAACCGTAATCACATTAACCCGCACTGTCGGCAGTGTGACTCTGAATGGCAACGGTGAGACCTTTAAAAAAAATGTTAATGATACATATGGTTTACATATGTTAATGCATCTTTTGTTTTTCTTAAAAGTGTCATTAACTACAAGATACTCTGCAATGTTTCTAAGTGGAGACATTATGAGTGAACCCAATTCAGGAAATCCAGGTAAAAACACTCCTAAGTTTGAAATACATTATGCATGACATTTTGATTATTCTTTATTTTTTTAACTTCAGGGTATCAGGTGGGAAGGCCTGTAATTGGAGGAATCCTAAACACATCAATAGGGAATGATACTGTATTAATAGATAGGTCCCCAATGCATTTGTGGAAACCAGGTACCTATTAGAGTGAGATCTAAAAATAGATGCTACATTTACATAATCTGATGTTTGTTGTAGTCAACAGTGGCATTTGTTCATATGCCGATGTGAGGCCTGTATTATTTTATGAGAATTCAACATCTGGATGTCTGCTTCCTGTCAGTCAGCAAAATCTTACTGAATGTAATCTCCTGAGGTATATATAAGTTGATGATTCACAACTTAATTATTGTTACATAAATAATTGTTACAATTGGTCTTTATGTTTATTGTCTTGTAGAGATTCTGTACATTCTCTCCAAAGAACTCTGATTGAAGCCACACTGGTTGCTAGAAATGGTCGTCCTGATGCTCTAGCTCTAGCTGACTGGCTAAATATTACCTGTATGTAGATAACAGAATGCATCTGGAATTTCTACCCATTTTTTGCTGTGCCAATCCATTATTTTCTTAATATTTTCAGATGTGACCCTGAATTCCAGTGGAGTAGAAGATTCAAACAGTTCATGCACTGATATACCATCCCATTTACATATCTATTTATGGAGTGTTGTCACAGGCTTTGTGGATGGGATTCCTCAGAAAGACATCAAAGCAGTGCAAATAAGGTGTACACAAGTTCTTCAATATATTTTATGCAGCAAACCATAGTTTGTACACATTAATCACTTAAAGGTGCACTATGTAACTTTCTGGTGGAGGTCCTGCCACCTGCTTGTCTTTATGGAGACGTTATTGCTTGAACAAGATTCTACAGTATGGCATTATATAAAATTATCTCCATGGTGACAAGAGAGTGTTCCCACTAGATTAAGCTACAGGTCAGATCTAGTGAGAGATGATCACCCTCACAGTGAAAATGTATGTTTTTCAAGGTATTTTCATTAGAATAATACTGTGGTACATTAAAAGTATTGCTTGCATAATGCTGACAACAGAGAGGCTGACCCCGAAGCACAAAAGTCACACTGTGCACTTTTAAATTTCTCTGACGCTTTTTTTTTTTTTATTACAGCTATAGCCTGTCTTCTTGGGTACTTGAATGTGGAGGAGGGGACTCTGCAATGTGTATGGATCCAGCAGAAACACAATTGTTTCCCATCACTTCCTCAGTTACATTTATTGATATTCCTTTCAACACAGGACCACCAAAAACCAGGTAATTCTTAAGGCTTCTGTTTAGGCATGATTGGGTTGGAAACTGCATAAATTGTTTGCAATTGTGATTTTATTCTCAGATATCAAATCAATTTCACTGAGTATGATTGCAACCGAAATGATGTATGTTGGCCTGAGCTTGCCTTCCCTATTACCAGATTTTACACAGGTATTCCTTATTTTTATAACTTTGAGACCAATCCCAAATTGATCAGTTTGGATTATAATGCATTTATGTGTTTTCTTAAATCCTCTCCAGGTGAGCCATACTCCCAAGCTCTGGCCAAAGGTCTTATTTTGGTTTTCTTCTTTATTGTTGCTTCTGTGCTGGGAACTCCGTGGAGGCAAATTCGACAGATATGGAACATTATTTAAGAACATTTACGTCATCATTTTGTTATATATATTTTTTGTATCAGGCATTTTAAAATCAATTTTGTTATTAAAACATTTCATTCACAAAGTGCGCAAAATAAGCACAATATTTTATGATTTTTTTTTTTTTTAACACATTTATCAGCGACATGGATGACGTTGCACGGTACGTCAAAATCCCGGAAATGCAGTTCATTGGAAGTTGAACCCATGGACCTATTAAAAGTAACCGTACACGTATTCTGTGGAGTGATGAGAAGTGACGTGGAGTATTGTGGATAAACCAGAACTTTTAAAACTCTGTTTTTGACATAGAATTGGTATAAAGTGAGTACTGAAAGGCAAGTAAATTTAACGGAAGAAGAAGCCGCGCCTCCGATCGTGTAGTATTAGCTGTGTAGCTCCCACCTAGCCTCTGTGCCGCTGCTCATGGCTATCTGAAGTCTCCAGTCAACTGCACTAGTGGCATATGGTTTATGATTAACAGCTCAGAATGTAAAACTATATTGTAGTTGAACTGCCTAGACGAAAAGTCTATAATTGTCTGGCGAAAGTGCCAACATGAATTCCCTGCTGCGAAGTGAGGAGATGTGTTTAGCCCAGTTATTTCTCCAGTCTGGGTCCGCGTACGACTGCATCAGTGAACTGGGAGAACTGGGGCTCGTGGAATTCAGAGATGTAAGCCGAAACTTTATTGTCTTCTGACTTCATACTATTACAGTACATTATTATATAGGAACAACATCCTAGTCAAATGTTACCGATGGTTTCTCTGATGTGGCCTACAAATAACCATTTTCATTTGTCTTTTGTGTGGCTTTAGCTCAACCCATCTGTGATTGCGTTTCAAAGAAAATATGTCAATGAGATTAAAAAATGTGAGGAGATGGAGAGAATACTGAGTAAGTGGAAAAACCTGTATTACTTACTTACAATAAAATACAGTAAAAAAGAACTTTTGCAGTAGTAGTGTGGTAGTTGTATAGAGCTTGACTGCATGTGTTTGGTGTGTGATATTGTGGAGGTGGCCTTCTGACAAAGTGGCTAAGACTACAGTCATGGGAGCTG